>JAWNPI010000068.1:4202500-4530000 GCA_035047625.1 Drosophila mettleri | reverse complement strand
GGAGTAGCTATAAAAGAGCTGTAGACATGGAATACACACATATGAACAGTTGGAACTAGTTGAGTGGGAACTTGGAACTAGTTCCGAGCCATAGTCGACTAGTTCAACTTCATAGAATAGCAAAAAGTGAGCCGAGACCTGAAATTCACATATATAAACAGTTGGAACTAGTTGAGTCGGAACTTGAAACTAGTTCCAAGCTTAGGCAATTAGTCAAGCTCCATGAAGTAGCTATAAAAGAGCTGTAGACATGGAATACACACATATGAACAGTTGGAACTAGTTGAGTGGGAACTTGGAACTAGTTCCAAGCCATAGTCGACTAGTTCAACTTCATAGAATAGCAAAAAGTGTGCCGAGACCTGAAATTCACATATATAAACAGTTGGAACTAGTTGAGTCGGAACTTGGAACTTGCCAATTGTAGATTATTTATATTCGAACAAACTAGTTCAAAGTGAACTAGTTCCGAACTACATTGAATAGTGGAAGCATAGATTAGCTAATTTAATGCATAAATGAACTTATCAAACATGAACTAGTTGAAAGAGAGTTCGGAACTAGTTCCAAATTATAAAAGTAGAAAGCAAGTGATCTTATGTGAGAAATCTTAAATAGGTTTATATAGAGATTATGTAATACCTGAGGGTCTTATATTAAGCAATTTTAAGCGAATTCTCGTTGACTTTCAGGTTATCGATAATCGATAACTGATGTTTATTATACTATAGAGATTTTAGCTAGTCTCAAATTCTGGCTACTTGTATTGGTATTTATCGATAAATATTATAATCGGACGAGCGAATGTTTAGTATGCTATGTATTTATCGAAAAGTCATTGTTATCGAAAGTGAATCGAATTCATATTTATCTTTGCTCTGCTCAACTAGTTCGCGTCGTGTTATGTGATTGATCTAGTAAACTCGGAACTAATCTTTCTCTCTCTCTCTGTCTCCCTCCCCCTCTCTCTCTCTCTCGCTCTCTCGCTCTTGCAGAGATAATTCAGTGCAATGTGACGCAGACGCCGACGAAGGCGCGGGCGCAGCTGGACGCGCTGGCGCCAAAGCAACAGACGCAGCAGCAGCAACAGGCGAACGCACAGCAGCAACAGCAGCAGCAGCAGCAGGCGGCGCAGCAGCAGGCGGCGCAGCAACTGGCCACGCAGCAGCAGGCGGTGCTGCAGCAGCAGCAGCTGACGGCTCAGCTGCAGCGCACCGGTGCGCCCATCTTGCCACACAATGGGGCACAGGTGCGCCCAGCCAGCTCGGTCTCGACGCAGACGGCCCAGAATCAGAGTCTGCTCAAGGCGAAGATGCGCAACAAGCAGCAGCCGGTGCGACCCGCGCTGCCCACGCTGAAGACGGAGAACGGCCAGGTGGGCGCCGGCGGTGGCAAGGCGACGGCCGCACAGGTGAACAGCAATGCGCTCACCCAGCACCTGGCCGTGCAGCAGCAACAGCAGCAGCAGCAGCAACAGACGGCGGCAGCAGCAGCCGCAGCCGCCGCCGCCGCCAATCTGCATCAAGTGGTGACCACAGCGGGCAACAAGTAAGTGACTCCAACTGCAATTCCACCTGCCTTGCTAATCCGTATCTCTATATGTGTTCCTCAGGATGGTGGTCATGAGCACGGGCACGCCCATTACGCTGCAGAATGGGCAGACGCTGCAGGCGGGCGCCGTCGATAAGCAGCAGGCACAGCAGCAGCAGCAGCAGCAGCAGCAGATGCAAATAATGAAGAGCCAGCACTTGTATCAGCAGCACATGATGCTGCAGCAGCAGTTGCTGCAGCTGCAGCAGCAACAGCAGCAGCAGCAGCAGCAGCAGGCGCAGCAGCAGCCGCAGCAGCAACAGCAACAGCAGCAACAGCAGCAGCAAACGCAACAGCAACAGACGTTGACGAATGCCACGGCGCAGCAAATATTGCAGGTGGCGCCAAATACGTTCATTGCCTCGCAGCAGCAGCAGCAGCAACAGCAGCAGCAGCAGCAGCAGCAGCAGCTGCACAGCCAGTTGCACAGTCAGTTGCTGCAGCAGGTGCAGCAGCAGCAGCAGCAACAGCAGCAGCAGCAACAGCAGCGCGAACAAAATATCATACAGCAAATTGTGGTGCAACAGACGCAGCCGACGCAACAGCAGCAGCAGCAACAACAGCAGCAGCAGCAGCAACAGCAACAGCAACAGCAACAGCAACACCAACAGCAGCAACAGCTGCAGCTGACCAGCGTGCCGTTCTCAGTTAGCTCAACGACAACACCCGCTGGCATTGCCACCTCGAGCGCGCTGCAGGCGGCTCTGTCCGCCTCGGCGGGCACCGTCTTTCAGACGACGGCCAAGACGAGCAACTCGCTGCCCAGCAGCAGCGTCGTGACCATCAGCAATCAGGGCAACGGTCCGTTGGTGACGAGCAGCACGGTGGCGCAGCAGTTGCAGCAGCAGCACCAACAGCAGCAGCAGCAGCAGCAATTTCAACAGCAGCAGCATCAGCAGCAGCTCATAAACGCCAGCCTGGCAGCTGCCACACAGCATCAGCAGCAGCAGCAGCAGCAGGCCCAACAGCAGCAGCAGCTCACTAGCACCACGCTCACCGCTGGCTCGCCCACACAGAATCCCATATTGGCCATGACATCGATGATGAACGCCACCGTTGGTCTGCCAACGACAACGGCCACGCCCACCGTCAGCACGGCTCTGGTGACGCTCAGCAACAGCAATGCCAGCAGCATAACAACGATGCCAGCCACGCCCACCAAGGCCATAGCCATGAGCACGGCCAGCAGTCAGCAGGAGACGACGCCGAAGCAGCAGCAGCAGCAGCAGCAACAGCAGCAACAGCAGCAGCAGCCGACGGCAACATTGGTGCCCATCGAGATGTCCGCTGAGGCGCACAAGGCGAGCGTCGAGGCGACAACCACAACGGCCGAGGCGCTGCACAATGGCGATGTCGGCGAGACGGCCAAGCAGACGACAACGGCAACAGTTGCCGCCGTTAAGCAGAGCAATGCAGTGTTGCCCAGCAGCAGCAGCAGCAGCGGCAAAGAGGAGAAGAACAGCAACAGCAACAGCAATGTGAGCAGCACAGCGACTAGCAATGGCATTGCCAGCAGCGGGCTGCGAGCCAGCAGCAGCAGCAGCAGCAGCAGCACAACGACAACCACATCGACAACAACAACAACAACAACAACCAGCAACAGCAGCAGCTCCACCACCACCAACAGCAATGGCAAGGACCTGCCCAAGGCCATGATCAAGCCGAATGTCTTGACGCACGTCATCGACGGCTTCATCATACAGGAGGCGAACGAGCCGTTTCCGGTCACGCGGCAGCGCTACGCGGACAAGGACGACAAGGACGAGCCGCCCAGTAAGCTGCCGCCCCACAAATCCAATCCGAACACAAATTTAAAATTTTTTTTTTTTTTGTTGCAGAGAAAAAGGCAGCGCTGCAGGAAACGGATCTCAAGGCGAGTGCGACGACGGCGACGGCAACGGCGACGGCGACGACCACAACGACAACGACAAGCAGCGGCACAGCGACAGCAGCCGGCGGCACGGCTGGCCTGCTCGCCGACATGGTGGCGTGTGAGCAATGCGGCAAGCCGGAGCATCGCAGCAAGCTGAAGCGCAAGCGCTACTGCTCGCCGGGCTGTGCGCGCCTGGCCAAGGCGGGCAACAACAACTCCAACTTGAACAGCAGCAGCAACAACAACAACAACAGCAGCAGCGGCATTGGCATGGTCGCCGCCGATGCCATGGCGCTGGCCGACAAACTGGACGAATCGCTGGCCGAGGAGAAGATGCAAACGGATGCATTGAGCCCGGAGCCGGGCATGATTATAGCCGAGCTGCCGGCAACGGCGACGGCAACGGCAACGGCAACAGTTGCCATTGCAGCAGCAGCTGTTAGCGCGCTGCCCGCAACAACAGCCGGCCAGGCCACGCCCAGCAGCAGCAGCAGCGGCAGCGGCAGCGGCAACACAGTCCCAGCGGTCATAGCAACGCCGGAGCGCCCATCGATATCGAGCTGGAGCGTGGACGAGGTCAGCGAGTTCATACGCAAGCTGCCCGGCTGCCAGGACTATGTGGATGACTTTGTGCAGCAGGAAATCGATGGACAGGCGCTGCTGCTGCTCAAAGAGAATCATTTGGTCAATGCGATGGGCATGAAGCTGGGGCCGGCCCTGAAAATTGTCGCCAAAGTGGAGTCCATGAAGGAGGTGAATCTGCCCGCCGCCAACGATGCGTCCAAGGATGCCCAGCAATAGTGCCCAGTTGGAGTAAGCAGCAGCAGCAGCAACAGCAGCAGCAGCCGCGCCAGTTCTCTCTCGCTGCTATCGCCCACCTACTCCATAACGCCGCCGCCGTATTCGCCCGTCTAAAATTGGCGCTGGTCTAACCAGTTGCAGTTCATTGTGAATGTGATTCACGCTGGCTGAAAAACTAGGACTTTAACAAACGCTCAACATCGTAGGCATTCCCCGCGCCCCCAAAACCGACTCCCGTCCTGCCCCAACCCCGATCCCGATTCCGACCCCTCAGCAGCTGTTTCGTAGTCTCTATTTAAATTTAATGTAGCTTCAAATTTCGTAAGGCCAATTGTATGATAAACAAGATTCAAATACGACAACTAAACTAAGTTAAGCCTAGCCAGCAGCTGCCCACTTAACACACACTCTCAACTCTAGCTGTAGGTCTATGCATAGTAATTATATAATATATAAACACCCGCCCCTCATCAACCGCCCCCCCCCCCAAAAAAAAAAAATTGTAAAATTGACAGAAAGAAAAAAAATTAATTTGAAATGAGAAAATACCATTAAAAATACTAATAAAAATAATTACTATTAATTGCTAAGACTAATTGTAGTTACGTAAGGCTCCTTAACTGAATTGAAAATTAGTTTTTTTTTTTTTAATATATATATTTTTTATTCACTTTTCTTTAATTGAAACAACAAAATACATAAGCAGAAAAAAATTAAGAAATATTTGCAAAAAAATTGAAAATAAAAACTAGTTAATATATATGTTAGTTATAGTTACTATATATACATAAATTATACATAAAATTACAATTTTTTTTTTTTGACTATTCATATACTATAAATATATATATATATATATATATTGAAATATATATATATTTAGAGATTTGTGTATTTATCTATAAAGCAACTTGGCAAGATGCCCAGCTAGAGTTAAACCAGTTGATATCTTCGGAACTGAATCTATATATAGCCGATATATAGCCGATAATACCAACTAAACACACACACACACACACACACACACAATCTTTTTGCTAAACATTTAATCATAAAATTATATATATATATATTTATGGTATATATATGTATATTTTTTTTTAACGCCTAGTTTTAAGTGTCAAATCTATTATATATATATATAAAACTTTTTTTTTTCGAAATTTAATTTTTTTTATCGCTATGGCTGAACAAAATACAAAAACAAAAACAAAAACAAAATAAAACTCTTCACTGTATAGTGTTTAATAAATGTGAATATGGAAATTACTCTTGCCTTGGAGTTTGTGTTTCACTTGGATATTGGATGATTGCATAACATATAAGTGATACAGAATGAAAGAGAGAGAGTTAAGGAGGTGGAGAGAGACAGAGCGAAAGAGAAGGAGACCACCTGTCTGCTGTGGTTTTGGTGAAAGAGAGAGAGAGAGAGGGAGGGAGAGACTGAGAGGCAGAGAGCGAAAATGAAATTCAGGAAGGGTAAAGGACGTGCAGAAAAGAGAGTCAAAGAAAGGCAGAAAGAGAGAAAGATAGATGTAGAAAGATGGAAAGATATGGAGAAAGAGGAAAAGTAACTTGACATAGAAAGAGACGGAGTGAGGTACAGAGGAATAGAAGGAGCGACAGAGAAAGATAGATATATATAGGAGAGAAACAGATATATATGTATGGGAGAGAGACAGAGTGATAGAGGCAGAGAGATGGATACATAGACAAAGGTGGAGTGAGGTACAGAGAGATAGACAGAAAGAAAGAGAGACCGACATAGAAAGAGAAAGATGGAGCACGGCATAGAGCAAGAAGCGAGAGATAAAGAAAGAGATGGAAAGACAGATATAGAGAGAGAGAGAGAGAGAGAGAGAGAGAGAGAGAGAGAGAGAGAGAGAGACAGATAGGGTGCGAGATAAAGAGAGATAAAAAAAGACAGAAAGAGTGATAGATTTAATAGATGGCAAATAGAGATATGTATATGTAGGCAGAGAGAGTTAGAGAGAGAGAGAGACCTAGGGAGATATATATATATATATATATATATATAGGGAGCAAGAGAAAAAGATATAGATTTAGTTAAGTGCAGCGAAAAGAGCTTCCCACATATGAAATGTAAATATAAATATTAATAAAAAAATTGTAATAAAAGTCAGTTTTTGTTTTTCTTATTTTTATTTAAGCTATTGTGAAAATATTGTTTTTTATATTTTTTGTTAAAATTCTCTGGTACTTGAAATATTTTTGGAAATATTTTGTTGAATTATGCATCCCCTTGGTAAATGAGTTTAGAATTTGAATAAATTCAATGAGCTGAGATTTAATTTGAACTCGATTGATGTCTTTAAATAGATTAATATATATATATATATATATATATATATATATATATATATATATATATATATATATATATATATATATATATATAGAGAGAGAGAGTGTTACTTGCTCTTCTTCTTTACTTTTATTTTTTTTTTTTTTTACTTTTTTAAATTAGTTGAAGAACCCTAAAGAGTTTATCAAGTGCGACTGTTTGAAAAGAAAATTCGAATATATATATATATAAATATTTATATATATATATATATATATATATATATATATATATATATATATATATACATGTAGGGGGAGCTAATGTAGCTAGGGTGATGCAGCTGCTCTGCATCTACTGCTTAAGTATTATTTATTTATTTATTATTTATATTTATAAAAAAAAATACTTTATTTTTCTCGAGGTTTCTAGTGGCAAAGCTGTTTTTTTTTTGTTTTTATTTTTTTTTTTAGACGGGTTTCTGAATTAGTTTTTTTGTATTAATATATTTTTTTATATATATTTTAGTTTTAGGGAATCTATCTAGGAAATGAAAAAAAAAATACCAACTCGTCTCATTTTAAAAATGAGCTTGAGATGCGCTAGGGTAAATATTTTTTTTTCGCTTTCTTAAAAGTATTTTTAATTTTAATATATATTTTATAATTTTTAAAAATTAATTTTTTTTTTAAAGCCAAATTTTTGCAGTATATAAATTGGTATTCATTTTTGTGTTTTTTTTTTTTTTTTTCTTTAGTTTTGGGTCAAGCGCATCTTTTGCTGTGGTCGCAAAGTATTTTTAAGTTGAATGATTTCTATTAAAATTTGTCAGATTTGTTAGCTTAAGTTTAGGCGACTCTCGTATTATATGTTTTATGCATAAATATTTTATATATATACATATATATATTCTATATATATATACGTTTGCATATTGGTCAGATATTGTGGCATTCGAATTGTACATTCAGTTTAGATCATTGTTTATTGTTTCTGCTTTCGATTTTATTTTTATTGTTGTCTCGCAAGCCTGCAGTAGATCCTATTTCCGATCTATATATATATATATATATATATATAGCACTTAGCCTGTATCGGAATGCTTCAGCAAGCTTATATAATACTCGTTCACCACATGGGAATCGAGAGTGTATTGATTTTATGAAATATCCATCTAAATATTAGACGTACTCTGCCCGTTTGTCCATCCGGCTGCAATACTGGCATAGGCATACGACTCTTGAATCTTGTCACTTTTTTATCAGCTCTTGTTTCATTTCTCATGTTTTTTTCTCACTTTTTTTTGTGGTGTCTTTTCTCTTCTTTTATTCTATTCCGTTCTTCCATCTCGTATCTGCTTTCCCCATCTTTTCTTCGCCTACTTTTCTTGGCTCATTTTCTCTTCTCTTCTATCTTCTTTCTTCTCGCTATTTCTTTTTCTTTTCTTTTGAATTTTATTCTCTTTTTGCTTTGTTTAATTTGCCTTTTATTTTCATCTCTCTTTTTTCTGTCTTCTTCTTCGTCTTATATTTCTCTCTAAATTATTCTCTTCACCTTCGATCTTCACTGTACGATTTTTTCCCCATTTTTTCCTCTTAATTTTTCACTTCACCTTCTTTACTTTTCCTTTATTTTCTCGTGTTTGATCTTCTTCTTTTTTCTTCCTCTTTTTCTTATAATTTATCTCTTCTCTTCTCTCTGTTATCTTCTTTATATTTTTTTCTTTATCTCTCGTCTCTCTTGCCTCCTATTTCCTCTATTCCTTCTCATGTGTATATTTTCTATTTTTTAATATTTGTCTTCTTTCTTCTCTCTTTCACATTCTCTCTGTTCTCGTATTAGTGTTGTATTTTTTCCTCTTCTCCTTTCTTCCTTCTCTCATTTCTTTTCTCTATGATTTTACAAATTGGACAATTACATTAATTTTGTATCTCTCTGCTGAGAGATTGACTCCTATATGGAGGCGTGGCAAGTCATGTATGGCTTTAGTTTTAGAATCAAGAAGTCTCGCTTATCGCTCCAGTGTTGAGCAGATCTACAAATAGACCTAATGAGTTTTATACTACATTCGATTTCTTTGACTGATGTGCGAACGAGCATAGTGTGCAGTCGGTATCATCCGATATATACACATATATATACATAGATATATATATATATATATATATGTCTAGTGCTGGCTTACTTTGATATACGAAATGTCCGTAAATGCATTTTGTTTTTACTTTTATATTCATATAGAGGGTTTTCGCTCACAGTAAAACCATCTTTATGTAATTCTAGTTGGTAAATATTGAAATTTATATAGATTTGCTTTGATTTGTTCGATTCATATACCAGATAGACTATATCCGATAAATCAGCTATTATTTACAGTTGTGTGAAGCAAAACCAAAAACAAAATGTCACAGCCGTACTGCTTAGTATATCATATATTTAGATACAGATATAGATATATATTTATATATATATGTATATATATATATCTACATATATATGCTTCATATATACTCTATTATTTATTGAGTTTTGTTAAGTGTTTTATAAGACTGTCTCTGGTCCTGTTCTAGAAATTAATTGAACTGCTTCTATTATTTCAAAAGTGATTTTCTCTTTCTTTTCATATTCATTAAGTTTTTATTTTTTTTTCCATATATATATATATGTTTTTTTTTTTCCATTTATATATATGTATGTATATAGAGCGCTTTAAAGGTTTTTGGGTTCTACAGAAAAATGAAACAGAATTCAATTATTGTTTGAGTATTTTTTTCTTGAGGGTTTTCTTGTCATCAAATACTTTTTGATTAATTGTTAAAGTTTATTATTGTAAATGAAAGCTTTGTTTTGGGCTTAGTTTATTAATTAGTTTTTAGGCTAGTTTTGGGGTTTTGTTTTTGTTTTTGTTTTTGTTTTTCTTTTTAAATATACTTCTATGTGTATTACATAAGAGACTTGTTTTGGATGCTTGTTAAGTCAGTGATATGGCTGTTGATTTGGAATCAAATTTTGTAAGTGTGAATGTGTGTATTGTATGTGGATCATGATCAGATAACATGTGGATCTGGTGTTGATAACATATAGACCACATGTGGATCTTGTATTGACAACATGTGGATCTCATGTGGATCCTGTGTTGACAACATGTGGATCTCATGTGGATCTCATGTGGATCTCATGTGGATCTCATGTGGATCTAGTGGATCTCATGTGGATCTTGTGTTGACAACATGTGGATCTTGTGTTTATAGCACATGGATCACTTGTGGATCATGTGGACCATTATGTGTAACATGTGGATTGCGAGGACAATGTGGGTCATATGTGTATCATGTGTGTATCATATATGTATCACATGTGAATCATATGCGGATCATAAGTGGATCATATGTGGAGTGTATCTAAATAAAATATGGATTGCATATGGGTCGAATGTTGTTTGATTGTGGATCGCATGTGAATCTTATGTGTCGTATACGAAACGTAGCGAATCTTGTCAGATCACATGTGGATCATGGACATTGTATGGCGTGTGAATGGATATTCTGCATGTGTGTGTGAGGGACGTGTTTAACCTACAATAAAATTAGCACCAATGCAAAATATATACGACTTTTAGGTATATATATATATATATAAATACTATACGAGTGTGTGTGTGTGTGTGTGTGTGTCTATGCCTATGTGTGTGTGTGTGTGTGTATCTAATGATATGTGTAAATTACTAACGTTCCTAAATTGCAATCAAAAGTCTCTTAAAACCTATGTTCGAAACAAAAAAGAAGTAGATAGGGGAAAAAATGTCACTAGGTGTTTGAACTGGAGGCGCGTTGTGTTATGGGTATTACGAGGCGTAACTATGATATAATCTTTGTTTTATTTTTCTCGTTCAATATTAAAAAGGGGTACATATCTATTCATACATCTATATATATATATATATATATATATATATATATATATATATATATATAGATAGTTTTATTTATGAACTAATTATCATCTTTGATTCATTTAGCTAAACACTAATCAACAAGTTTTGATCCGATTTCTGGTATATAGAGCGCCAGGCAGCTTATTTACAAGTCGTATGCTATACATATATATAAATATATATCGATATTTATCGATATATTTACTCTATGTATATGTGTGTATTATATGCTGTTATTATGGGTATTATTGTACCTACATAAGACTAGGGACATACATATAAGTTGAGAACCTACGTTTTTGTTCTGTATTACTCCAAATTGTATATCTATATATATTATATCTCTCGAGTTTGTTCATATATATTTTTATATATATATATATATATCTGCATTTATTACATTGTAATAATTAATTCATTTATTGAGGGTTTTGGTTTAGGTTTTTGGTTTGATTTTTTTAGCTTTTAGGATTTGGTTAGGATCTTTTTATAGTTAACAAAATTGTAGCTGCCCGCTATATATCTTAAGATCTGCTCGACTAGCCGACTTATAGCTATAGACTCTGACGATTTCCGCTCAAGTTATAAGTTGAGCAAGCTGTTGCCCAGATAGCTGAGCATTATGGTCGACACGGCCAATGGGGCGACCTGCAGTTGGCATGCGGTGCTATTCCCAGCCAGAATTTCGGCACGCTTGCGCATACGTTCCTGAAATTAAATGAATTTATATATATATATATATATATATATATATATATATAGTACATATAGTGCAATATTATAAATAGACGTGTATAATATATATAGTAAATATGTTATATATTTATAATATGTCTGGAAACCACTTCATATATCGAACATGTTGTATAAATGCCTGAATCCATAGAAAATATCATTTAAAGGTATTCAACTAGCCCTATTCGCCTTTACGTCCATTCGCCTATTCGTACACCCATATGTTCGTCCACTTGTGTAAAGCACAATATATACCTCACATACACAGTAGAAACTTATACATTTTTCGATAACAAATCTTATTTGCTTATTATCGATGGTAAAATATTATTTTTTGGGCATAGAAGATAAAACCACTCATTTTGCTGTTGAAGATTTCTATCATGAATACACATATCTTATATATTTTGGACTTCGGATAACAGAGGCCTAGAATGCGAGGTATTATTTTTTCGAAGGGACTCAGTGAAGCTTTTAGTCGACCTAGAGTTTTCTTATTGGCTTAAAATTATTGTTAATAATACAAAATAATAAAATAAATAAATAAAAACATTTATTAATGTGTAAAGACTGAAAATAAATGTATTATTTAGAGTTATCTGAAGCTATCTATCATATGTGTATATAACAACTAAACTAATCTAAAATATATTTCATATATTTCTCTTGGCTCTTGCTCATGTTTATTGGTCTTTGCTTACCTGATAAAGCTTGTCCTCGCCTGGCGGATCCAAACATTCGAATTCGCAACAGCGTTCGCCCACTCTGAAGTTTTTACAGAACTATCGAAAGGGAATTGTGAATGGAAATTTTCGATGTGAGCTTATGGAATGCGCTTACGTAGGGCGGATCACAGTAGATGGCCTTGCACCACAGCGGCTCTGAATGATAGCAAACGCACAGACTACAAACACCTGGTCCGGGCACATAGAGCATGCCGTGGTTCACCTTGTTGCCCTGAAAGTCCACGCAGTCCTCCTCCAGCGCCACTGTTGAGTGAAAGCAAATTATAAATAAATTAATAATAATTATAGATGTGCCTGCATCAAAGTTAGAAACTATTGATATTTATATATAAATGATTGATATCTAAATATTCGCACATGTTATATTTTTTATTTATAAAATAAATTATTTATCAAATTTTAAGTATTGAAATATAAATATTTTAAGTGCAGCCAAACTAATATGCGGTAGGTTTCTTTTAGATAATCGGATATTCAGATAATTGGAAATGATAATGAAACGAAAATGTTTAGAGAATTAGTAAGACTAAGCGAATCTTCGAGGAGGAGCTAAGAGGAGGAAGAGGAGCCGCATATTGATTATTTTGCCAAAATAAGATATGTGAGTGAGAAAGGGATAGAGAGCAGACAGAGAGTAGTAGTAGGAGTAGGAGTAAGGAGTCATTAAAAGATTGAATGAGGAGCTAAGACTAATGCATATAGAGATAGGAGACAGGAAAGACAAAAACATAGCTTAAATGTTTAGCTTAGGCGAGGGAACAGATGTTAGTTTAAATTATCCTTAAGTGTTAAGATTTTACCTACGTATTATCTAGTTGATAATATAAGTTTTTTATAGGGTGTACATTATAAAGCTGCTTTGTTATGCATTGAATTTGAGTGAATTTTTTCATTGTTTTCCTCCAAGCTCTATTCGTTTAAGACTTTACTCGCTTTAGACTCTTGTCGCTTAAGAATTAACTCGATCTACGCACTACTCTCTCTATACTTTCTACTCACCCAAGACTCAGAAACAGAAGAGTATAGAGCGAGTAAGAGCTTAGAAATAATATAGGCGCTATCTACTCTGTCTTGACATGACTTTAAACGTTATTAAATAATGCGTGCACTCAGCATTTACTCGTTCTGCATTCGAACTTTTGAATATATTTGAAATTTCGCTGTGTTCGAGCGGATTTTGTTTGAGCGCGTTAAGGACTATGCTGTGTTCGAACTGCAAACGTGTTGCGTGCTTGTCGTAGGTTCGTTGCAATGAGCTTTTTTTCTAGAAGCTTTTTGCATGGAACTTGGCGCATGTTCGAGACGCGCTTGGGTGCTCTGCTTGTGACGTAGGCAAAACGTGCAAGCCTCGACCTTACCACACACTTTCCCCCAACACAGCGCAAAGAGTCCAAGCGTCGCCAGTTTTGCCACTTTCACCGTTAGCTGCATAGCTAAGTGCAGTTATAGTTACAGTTACAGTTGCAGTTGCAGTGACTGTGGCTACGGCTGCGGCTGTGGCTGGGCACTTGAAACATGGTTCGAAGTTGTAAGCAACTTCCGGACGACTGAACGGACTTTGGCAGCCACTAACGCCGATGCCAACGCCGACGTCGGCGACGAAGGCAGCGGCGGCAAAAGTACCGCAATTTTTTTTTTTTTTTTATTTATTTTCCTTCTGCCATCCAACCTTTATGCATAGTTTTTTTTGTAACAGTTTTGCTTCTGTTTTATGCGCATTCGCTTCGCCTTCTGCTGGACGAACAATTGGCACAGGGCACTCAAAGGCGCCGCGGAGCGAGCGGGCAGACTTTGGCGACATTTGGTCGGCTGCTGCTGCTGCTGCCGTTTGCTGCAGTTTGCTGCAGTTGTTTGTGCGTTTGCTTCTTACACTTTTCTTTGCAATTTTGTTTGTTTTGTTTGTTTGCTCGATGCTTTCTATGCGGCCCGTTGCCGACGTCTTGTGCTCTGGCCCCTCCACGAGATCGTTGAATAATTAAAAGCAAGCGCCCGACTTTTGCACCAGCTGTCGACCAAACAATTTAGCTGCCTCTGGGTCAAAGTTGGGCCAACGTGCCGCATACGTCACGCGTCTTTACATTCAATTCGCCTCCTCTCCCATGCTCGCTCGCTCTCTCGCTCATCGTGTGCTTCATCTCTCTCTCCCTCCCTCTCTCTCTCTTCTTCTCCGTCTCTGTCATGGCGACATTTCACAATTATGCTTATTACTTTTTAATGTCCGTTGACTTGCGTGCCTTTCACAGCACTCGGACGTGCAATCTCAGTCTCGTTTTTGAAGCGCTGGGCATTTGGAGTGGCGTCCTGAGTTGGGTGGGGCACGGGGTGCTCTGGCGTTTGGGCAGGTGACGGCTGGCCGTTTATGTGCAGCCGTGCGGCTCACTTATAAATAGCTTTTGTTATGACATTTAGCTGGTGACCTCCTCGAGGCTGAAACATCGCCTGCAGCCGCAGTCCCTTGTTCTATTTTCATACAAAATCAATTTTTGCTGCTCATCGAATTTGTTGTGTATAAACAATATCAAAAGGAGCATCTTTTTTTTTTTTTTTAAAGGAATTTCTATATGTATATTGCAATTTAGCTCCATTGAATTGAATTCGCAAAGAATCAATTAAGTCTATAAAATAATCAATTTGATTGCATTTTCCATATTTATTGCATTCTCATAAAATCGATGTTAAAATTTGTTTTTTTTTGTGTTATTTATGTTTAGTGTATTATGAAACAATTCAATTTGTTAGTCATAATTGCTTTAATTCAATCAAATTTTGAGGCATCACAACTGAATGCTCTTCAAGTATTTCAATTAGTTTTTGATTTCTGTGAGCTTCAATATATGTCTATAGCCATATATATAATATTTTCTTTCCATTTTTAAACATACATTTTCATATCAATTTATTATATTTCAATTTGAGTTTAAATTTATTTGCTACTTGGACATAAATTTCGTTTTTCATTCGTTCAATGTCAATTTGTATGTTTTCTTCAGTTGCTGTGAACACATTCAATTTAATGGAAGTACAATTTCGATTCAACTTCAATTAAATTACAAATTAAAATAAAATGCAATGTCAACGCATTTTAAATTCAATCTCAATGCAATTTCATTTCAATTCTCTTAATGCAAGTTTTAATCAATCTTAAATTTAATACAAATTCTATTTCAATTCAATTTCAATTCCATTTCAATTCCATTTCAATTCAATTTCAATTCAATTTTAATCCAATTTCAATTCCATTTCAATTCAATTTCAATTCAATTTCAATTCAATTTCAATTCCATTTCAATTAAATTTCAATTCAATTTCAATTCAATTTCAATTCAATTTCAATACAATTTCAATTCAATTTCAATCCAATTTCAATTCCATTTCAATTCAATTTCAATACAATTTCAATTCAATTTCAATTTAATTTAAATTTATTTTCATTGCAATTTCAATTCAATTTCAATGCAATCTCAAATCAACCTTAAATTTAATACAAATTCAATTCAATTTCAATGCAATTTTAATTCAATTCAATATTTAATTTCAATGAATTTTAAAATTAGTTTCGATTCATTTTAAAATCAATTTAATATTTTTTTTTTTTTTTATTTTTTATTTTTTTTTTTTTTTTTACCCTATTAATTGTGTTTTTTTTTATAGCATTTAGCATTTCAATTTTCAAGATGACTTTCAAATCAATTTTTTGCTATGAATCCTTTAATTGAATTATTGAAATTTTAATACTTCTTAGTTTTTTACCTTCAAATTTACGAGCTGTAGCCTAATTTAATTTGCACTTTAATCTTTTACTATTTTTCATTCTTTCAGCATTTAATTAAGTTATTCTTTATTTGAGGTACAATTTTGATATTCCTATTTGCAGCTCAGCTTAAGTTTGCTGATTCAATAATCATTTAAGTTTTTCTTTACGTATTTTGCTATTTCAATTTCAATTTCAAGTTCAGTTTCAACTCGCATTGCGATTTCGAACAGTCATTTAAGCAATGGGCCATCAAATAGTTGCCAGCAAACTTGTGTATTTCGCAACAGTTCATAAATGTTTAGAATTCTGTTGAGCGCACACACACACACACACGCACACGCACACGCACGCAACCGCACACACACACGCAATGGCAATGGCAAGTGCAAAATGTTGGGCAATTGGGTTAGGGGTCGGGCAGTCGGGGGCGTGTCAGGCAGTGTCAGGGCGACGACGTTGAGTGAGTGCAGCCATCAACTTTTCAACTTGTGCCTTACACCGAGTGCCGCAACCTATGCACGTGTGTGTGTGTGTGTTGGTGTGTGTGTTGGTAATCATCGCTCGCCTCTAATGAGATTTTCTGTGTGTGGGAAAATAGCTGGCGGTCATGGGACGTAAGGAAATCTTCTCGCTGTTGTTGCCGCTTGTCGTTGTCGTTGTTGTTGCTGGCATATGAATTGTTAACGGAAGCAAAGATTATAAAACCATTTTGAATGTTATGTGCAATGCAATTAGTGGAACGCTCAACGTGCGCCCAACTTGTCGCCGCATGCGATGCAAATTTTCCACTCTTTACCTTTGCCCTTACGTCGTCTTCGCTGTCAGCGTGTCGCTGGCGCGTTGATGCATGCGACCTGTCGAGCTGTCGTCGGGTAAAAAAAATACTCAGCAACAACAGCAAACCCGAAACACTAAAACACAAATCTAAATATGCCAAAGCGGAAATGCAAGCGGGAAGGAAAGTGGTTAGCTCACCATTTGTGCAAAATGAAACCTTCTCGTTATGTTCCTCTTTGGCGCGGAAAATTTGCTTAGCTGCCTAGGGAATGCTTGTTGGGAATCATAAACGAGAGTTAGAACTTTCGTATATCTACTGCTGCTTGTTATAGTTACTGGGTAAGGCTACTCGCTATAACTGAGCATAGCGAGCGCTATGACTAGCCACTCGCTATAGCTACTCGCTGAAGCCACTTGCTATAACCACTCGCTAGAGCCCCTCGATGTAGCTACTCGCTATGGCTACTCGTTAAAGATACTAGCTATAGATACTCGCAATAGCCACTCTCTGTTGCCACTCGCTGTAGCCACTCGCTATGGCTACTGACTATAGCTACTCGCTATAGCTACTCGCTATAGATACTCGCAATAGCCACTCGCTATGGCTACTCGCTATAGCTACTCGCTATAGATACTCGCAATAGCCACTCGCTATGGCTACTCGTTATAGCTACTCGCTATGGCTACTCGCTGAAGCTACTCGCTGAAGCTACTCGCTGAAGCCACTCGCTGTAGCCACTCGCTATGGCTACTGACTATAGCTACTCGCTATAGCTACTCGCAATAGCCACTCTCTGTTGCCACTCGCTATGGCTACTCGCTATAGCTACTCGCTATGGCTACTCGCTGAAGCCACTCGCTGAAGCCACTCGCTGTAGCCACTCGCTATGGCTACTCGCTATAGCCACTCGCTATGGCCACTCACTATAGCCACTCTCAATATTCATTACTATGTCTAATTGGCTAACCTATTCGCCCTGACTACTGTTTATAATCCTATGTTTACACGCAAACCCCACTTTCAATTTAGTTATTATCTAGTTTTTTTTTTGCAAAACTAGTTCATGGGCTTTGCTGCAGCTGCAATGATGTCAGCCGTTGATGATTGCCTATTTATTAGTCGAACGGCAAACAATGCATTCGCTAACGCAAAGCGCTTGAATTATGCATGTGCGTTCAAAGGCTTCGATTGTCCGTCTATCAACGCACTTTTCTGTTGTCAAGTGCCATTAAAAATGCAAAAGAGAGAGAGAGAGAGAGAGAGAGGGAGAGAGGGAGAGTGAGGGCGAGTGTGCATGGCCCTCTGCCTGCTTGGCTATGTAATTAGCATTTGCTTGGCAGCCAGAGCTATCGATCCGTCTGTTGAGCGAACACTCGTCGCATTATCGTCGTCCGTCCCACGTGTCTGGCAATTGAGCTGCTAAGTGGATATTTGAGGCATGGCTCAAGCGTAACTTAACGTTGGCTAAAGTCCAACTAATTGGTTGGACATCTGAAGGCGGGAGAGCTTATCAATCGCTCTGCCTTGACATCGTAGCACCATAATTCTGCTCCTTCAATAACTCAATTGCGCATAGCTGACAAATAAAACTTGGCATTGTGTAGGACTGAGGGCCGAGCTGCAGCAATTGCCCAGCCGGAAGCACTAAAACCGAACTTGAGCTGCCTCGTGGGAGCAGCGACAACTCGTTATGTCACACACACACACACACACCCAGACGACACCAACCAAAATAGTTTGGCCACAAACTTTGGCCATGTGCGTCAATAGCAACAAAAGTCAGGCAAGAGTTCGTTTGTTCGCTTTTGGCACGCTTCGATCTGCGCATACCCTATAAAAGTTATATGCGTTGAAAGTTGTCAAAGCTTGCAAAAGGATTGGATATTGATTTAGCTGCCTAAATACTAACTTTAAGAAGTTTTTGCTTAGCTTGGCGAAGCTTTATAATTAGTGTTGCTTATAGTTCATTTTCCATATATTTTCGATTTAATAAACTTGTACAGAAAACTTATACTTAAGTAATAAGTTAAGCTTTTAAAAGCTCTTGCCAATGAGCTGCTTAAATGTCATTTTCAATGCGCTTTCATTAGTCAACAACTTATTTTGTTAGCTTTCAGATGTTTTAAGGCTAAAGCTACTTAAAGCTTTTGCCTCGAAGACGTTTATAGTCACTTATGCGCTTTATGAGCAGCATAGCTCTTGCGCTAAGTAAGCCAGCTATAACTCATGCGTTTAACTATAGATGGGTCTTATAAAGCTTAATGTTGCATATGATTGATACAAGTTCCTTAAAGCTTTTTGCAAAATACTTTTGGGACTTACATCATATGTTATGCAGCAGCTTAAAGCTACTTACTAGTTAGTTGTTTAATGAAATTGAGAAAGCTTTAAGTAAAATAAAATTTTTGGTTTATAGCTCAATCAAAAGCCGGCCAAATCCTGAGACTTTATTAAAACATAATCATTTTTACATTTTAATCAAGGTTTTCACGCCCAAAGCTCTTTAGTTGACAGCAGTGCTGAAGGGTAAATATTTTTATAGTTTTTCATTTTATTTATGTTCTTCGACTGCAAAGTGAATTTTTGCATTGTTTATTTTGTGTGCGGTACAGCAATGTTGCATTGTCGCTGCTCACAATTGAAGTGTGCCACGCCCCCTTGCAGGTGGTGGCTTCAGGTGCTTGGCAACCGAATGGCCACGAAAAAGCCAGCGAGAGCCAAAGTCGACTTTGCATGTGCAATGTCAAGGCTAAACACAATTGTTTTCCCTGCCCTTCCCAGCACCTACTGATACCCCTGCCACTGCCCCTGCCCCTGCCCCTGCCCCTGGCGCTGCTGTTGCCGCTGGTAGTGCCCCAAATACATTTTCCGCATTCACTTTCCGCTTGAAATTCGCATGCCTCTCTCATATTTCTCGCCCAATTGTTTTCGTCATTATTTACGATTATTATTTCTTTGTCCTGGCATGAGAGTATCAAGGCTGAGTCCTTAATCTCGGCTGACAATCGAGGCGATAACGGCGATAGAATGACCCTTGGCAATCCAAAATACTTGCCTCTATTATATTTATCGGGCTTGTCTAAGTGGCAATTGCCTCTACTCGAAAGGCGCATTTGTTGCCAAGCAATTGGCAATGATACAATGCCTTTCGATAGGTCGATAGCTATGCAGGTGGAGGAGGTGAGGTATGGTAATCGATAAAGCGAATGTGAAAATAGGTATATAAAAGCTTGAGCCTCTACCGATACCAACTAATTCAACACATTTCGATAAGTCGATAACCACAGATATATAAAGATACACTCGTAACTTAGATATATACTATGAGTTAATCGGTGTGCTTAATGCGATTTCGACAAGTCGATAACATATCGATAATAATTTAATTAAAGTATATATGGAAAGATACAAAATATAATATAATACAATTAATACTGTGAAAAATCATAGTAGATAGTCGATAACCATTGATAATGGTTGATATCGATAAAGCGTAAACTATTGATGTTCACAAAAAGAATATAAAAATCGTATTGAACACTTGACGTTATTGAAAGTGTGCATTGATTATACAAATAAGTTAAGTCAATGAAACAGAATTTCAATTTCGATAAATCGATACATTTTATCCAAATTAATTTGATAGCTAATTTAAGTGAATTACAACAATAAATATGATACGATATGTTGTTATTGAATCGATATATAGATTATAATATCGACTATGAAAATACTAACAAGACACGTATGCAGACCTATCGATAAGATTCAATTTTAATATCGATATACTACAACAAAAATGATGGCCTCATATCAGCCACTCCAGTGTGGCCAAATCAAAAGATAAACAAGATATAAGCCGATGCACAACTCGAGCCAATTGCAACGTCAAGCATAATAACGTAAGTACGTAAGCACGTAAGCCCTTAAACACGTAATCGAAGCTGATCTGTCAACTGCTGACTTGCTACATTTGGAGCGACTTGGAATGGGTGGAGGGAGAGCTGGAGGCAGAGAGTGGGGCGTGTCAGCTGCAGTTGCAATGTCATGCTAATCAAGTGTCAAGCATTTTGGCGTGTTGGTAATTACCTGTGTAGCAGCACAGGCAGCTCAGCATACAGATTACGAACAGCAGCCAGGATATGCCGCTTGGCGGCAGCACAGGCGAGTGCCTAATGCGCATTGCTGTTGCTGCTATTGCTGTTGTTGCTGCTGTTGTTGTTGTTGTTGTTGTGCAGCGTCGTCGCCAGCTCGTGCTGCTCCCATTGATTGTTGCTGTTGCTGTTGGCGTGCGCCACGTTGCTGCTGCTGCTGCTGCTGCTGGCCGCCCAGTGGAGCGCTTTGTCATTGTCAGGCGTTGATTTTGAACTTGGCTCTGCCAGTGCCACTGCCACTGCAACAGCCACAGCCGCTTCCACTTCCACTTTCACTTGCTGCACAGCTCCTACGTGGGCTGGCCCTTCAGCTAGTTGCTGTTGCTGTTGCTGCCGCTGCTGCTGCTGCTGCTGCTGCTGTGCGAGAAGAGCTGTAGAAAGTTAAACATAGTTAAGTTGATTGGCATAGAGACAGGCTGTGCTCAGCTGTCGCTTGGCCTTCATGCTGTTTACACTGCACCAAATCAGAGCAGGCCTGAACACAGCAAACAAGGACAAAAAAAAAAATAAAAAAAAACGACCATAAAAAATAGAAAATCCTTTTCGAGTGCAGCTCAACTTTTGCCTAATTCGTTCATTGCTTTTCCTTCTCGTTTTAATATGGCGCACAAACTTGCTACACAATTTCGCTGCGTGTATTAAGCGGCTCACAGTGACTGCACTAAGTATCTCAAAGATGCTTAAATGGAGTGCGCACGCCAATGAAATATGTTCGCTTCACTTGGCTCACAATATTGCGTATACGTAATATGTCAGCCCTATTAAAAGCTTTAAAGGCTTTAAGACCTGCCGGTGCTACAAATTGAGTGCGCAAAAAATACTGCAAAAATACTGAAAAATTCCACAAAAATACTGGCAAATTGGGAGTCGCTCATTAAATTATGTTGTCAAACTGAACTTTATGGATAAACCTTTATAAATCACATTAATCTACGATCATCCTATGCTGCGGCAGCTTATTCGCAAGGTCAAAGCTTTTTTTTAGACATTTATGATTATTTGATTACGTGAGTAACGTAATGAACATAGGTGACTCGACTAGGAGATACCCCGCAGCTTGCTAACATCCAAATCATACTCAGTCTAGTTTCTAGTCTACCTTTAGTATCTAGATTGACTCATAATATCGTTCTGCTTCAAAGAGTCTCTTTATGGGATCTGCCAGGCCCCGTTTATGAGTTCAGCTAAGATTAAGAGTGACAACACAATTGCTGCAATCTTATGCTCTCTTTATATTAGAAATGAGAGCTTTTTGAGTATTACTAAAGCCTTACAGGTAATGCGAGCTTTGGGTAGCTAAAAATATTTCTTGATCTGCTGCTGCTCAAGATTTTTTCATCACTTGCTGAACGCCATATTCTAATCGATATATTTTGCCTCGCTTACAATTCGAGCTTCAAGCACTCGACGGCGAATCAGTCAAAATCAAGATCAAGATCTTAAAGCATTTTGTATCCCGTATTTAGTAGGGAATACATTATATCATTTACTATGTTTAAGCTTACATCTTGGCTTAGCCAGCTTTTAGGCGTGGCAGTTTCTAGCTAACTATCTATAAAAACTTTCTAAACAAATTCCCTCATTTATTCTTCTTGCCTTTAGCAATTTTATTATATTTTGCAGTCTGCAATTGTGCAAGATTTTAACAGTTTTGTTTAGATTTTAAATTGAAATTTGTATGGATTTTTTGCTATGATTGACTTACTTTGATCTACTCTCTAAAATTTGTATAGTGCTTACTATAATCTTGCTAGATTATATATTAAGTAACGACTAGCTCTGGATACAATTTTATTTATTTTGATCTACTAATTATTTTGCAATACATATATATATAATATATATTAAAACAATGCCAAACATTTTGCATATTAAATAATATTTTTCTAAGCGTATTGATCGCTTATTGAATATCGAGACTTTTTCTCTGGCTCACTGAAGTTGGACTGGATACTTAACTCAATGCTTTAACTAACTCTCTCATAGATACATACATAATAATATTATATTGTTTGCAGTTTTTTTAAAGCATTTTTATTGTTTTTTTAGTATTGTTTGTGGTTTTGTTTTTCAGTATTTGCGCGCTATTTGTTTGGCACTAAGGAAAAGTTATTGCTAATGCGCTTTTGCTTAGATGTATATGTGTGTGTGTGTGCCTGTTTGTGTGTGTGTGTGTATGTGTGTGCTATATGCATTTTATAGCGCTTGGCAATGCGGCCCCAAAGGCGAATCAGCTGTTCCTTATGATGCTGGCAGCGGCCTCGCATGTTTACAACATTTTTTGCAGCGCCCCTCCCCTAAGAGAGGGAGCGAGAGAGACACACAACAGAGGGTGGGCAACAGAAGTGGAACGAAATGCGGATGCGGGTGAGGCGGCGTTGGGGCCAGGCCAAGCATTTCGGCATTTCGGCATTTCGTTTGCAGTTGAGGCAGCTGCCAAGAAATTGTTTGCGCTGTCTTCCTTTTGGCCTCTTGCGGTTGCTTTCACACACACACGCACACATACACACACACACACACATAGAGAAAGCGTCAGAGGGAGTGTGAGAGTGCGAGAGAGATAGCGCTCTTTGGTGTCTTTAATTTCAATCTTATAAATTATTCGCATAGCTCGACTGCGACGAGTTTCACAGCGCGCTTTATGGATTTTCTTTGACGCACACACACACACACACATACAGAGGCACACTCGCACACACACACACACACTTGCTCACATTCGGCACGCGCATTGATTTTCTCTTATTTGCCTTTTTATGTTTGTTTGTTGTTGTTTCTCGTTTGGCCTGTTTCAGGACATTTCAAGGCCTCTTCCAACTTACATCTCACGTAAATGTTTCACTTTGACACCAAATTTCGCACGCGAACACTAAAAATACTTAAAGGCAATAATGACAACAACAAAACAGTCGAAAAATCCAAATTTACACACGCACACACAGACGCACGCACATATATGAAAACAAAACAAAAAAGCACAAAACACAAAAATTCACGTCCACCTTCCACAGGGCACGTTGCCGACAAAATGGCGAGTGGAACGGAATGAAGCGAATGGAGCGAGAATGTGAAGCGCGGCACACACACCAGCAGCAGCAGCAGCAGCAGCAGTAGCAACAGCAACAGCAGCAACTAGCGTAAAATGACAACAAGAACAACAATGGTAAATGGCAAATGCAACAACAAATAGAGCGTCGTCTCATACACAGGAGTAGCGCCTTTTTAGTTGTTGTTGTTGCTGTTCTTGCTTTCACTTTTATTGTTGGCTGGCGCTGCCCCTGCCTCTGTCGCTGTCGCTGCCGCTGCCGCTGCCGCTACCTCTGGTGTTAACTGAGAAATATTAACTTAGCGTCCACAACGAACCGTGAGCTGCTGTCCGAGCTGTATGCCGATCGAGCGTCGCTAGCGACTGCTGCGTCGCGTTTGCAAATGTCAACTGAATTCACGTTCGAGTTGGTTGCGCTGCCAACTTGCTCGAACATGCTTGATCCTGTGTGAAGCGTTCTATCGAACGCAACAGCATGCAACATGCTGCATTGACACGTTTTTTTTTATTGCATCTACACCTCATACTATTTTTATTTATTTATATATTTTTTAACATATTCAAATAGTCATGTACCACAAAACTTTTTTATTTATTTTTTATAATAAAATCTTAAATTTTTTTTTTTTAATGTGCGCAGCTTTCTATAAAGTCTAGCATACAACACAGCTGTCACGTGCAACATGTTGCATGTGAAAGCTGCGAAAGAGAAAATGGCTAAAAGCTTCTGATGCTGTGTGGCGAGCACGCAAAGCTTTTTCGACAGCTTTTAGCATATTTTGCGACAGCAAGAGCTTTGCAACGGCTTTCAACTTCAGTTTTGCATAAAGAAAAGTCCACAAGCTTTCTTTTAATTAGTTTGGAAATGATTTTATTTCAATATATTTCATATTAATCAGTAGTTCATATTTTCTTCTGCTCTTCATGTTTTTAACTTTTACACAAAAATACATATGTGTGTGTATAGTGTGTGTGTGTGTTTGTGTGTGATGTGTTTACGTGTGCGTGTGTGTTGTCAGTGTATGTGAGCGAGTGGTATGAGTACTCGTTTGCCATTTTAGTGGTACCAGCTAGGTACTCATACTCGTATTCTTGTTCGTATTCATGTTCGTATTCGTCTTCGGACTCGTAATCGTAATTCGTATTTCGTATTCGTACTCGTACTCGTGCTCGCTGCTGTCCAAAATTTTCAAAATTGGACATAACTTAAATGTTAAATACGCTTTTTGTTTTCTTAATTTCATTTTCAAGATATTCCATTTAAATGCAGTTCAGAAAAAGTTGTTGGTATTATTTTTAGTACTTTTTTTTTTGGTTTGTTTTTGTATTTTGGTATTTTGTTTTGAGTTGCTTTGAGTGTTTTAGTATTCTTTAGTATTCTTTTATTATTTTCTGTTGTGGGCTTTCTTTGAATAAATATTTGTTTGGTATATACCAGCTGTGTTGATAGTGTTCATATATATATATATATATATATATATATATATATATATATGATATATCGATAAATATGCTATGATAGTACTTAAAAGTTTATTGTTGCTGCTTTGTCGTTAATGCATTTTAATTAAATATTTCATTGTACACATAGATTTCTCTTTGGTATATAATAGAACATATTCCT
The DNA here is from genome assembly GCA_035047625.1 of Drosophila mettleri. Lineage (NCBI taxonomy): Eukaryota > Metazoa > Arthropoda > Insecta > Diptera > Drosophilidae > Drosophila > Drosophila mettleri. Next base: position 4,504,660 of record JAWNPI010000068.1, on the reverse strand, counting down.
CATATAGATATACATATATATATATAGTATTTACATATATATATGCATATTTAAGATATTTTTTTTGTTTGTTTTCATTTTGAATGATTCTTTGGGTTCGTTAACAAGTTGTACTTGTATTTTTTGGTAGTTTTTTTGGTATTTTTCTTTGAATGCTTTGTGGGTGCTGTACTCATACCGCTTGTAAATAGTTTCCAACTGTACTTTAGTATTTTTGTCCGTATATCTTTTTCAATGGGAAAAAAAGTTGCATACATGTATATGTATATATATAGATATTTGGTATTTTCATGGTATTTTTTTTCTTGTAGTATTTTACACTTAGGTTTTGCTGCTGCTAATATATGTTTATATGTATTTGCCACTTATACAACACGTTGTGCATAAAGATTTTCAGTATTTTATATAATATGTTTTTGGTAATTTTTTTTTTCATTTCTTCAATGTTTATATATATGTATATGTATATGTATATGTATATGTGTGTATGTGTGTATGTGTGTGGTTGTGAGTATTATTTTATTTTAAATATATGTTTTAGTTAGTTTTTTTTCGCGCTAGTTGCTGCATTGTTTGTTCTGCTTTGCTTTGTCTGAGTATACCATATAATTGATTTCATATCATTTTCATTATCTTCTTCTTCTTTATCTTCAGTTTTTCTATATATATATATTATATATATATATATTTATTTATTTATTTAGCTCAACAATTTCTTAAGTTTTCTTTAGGATTCTTCATGAAATTTCGATTTCTTCTTACAAATAAAAACTATCTGATTTTTGGTATACATATATATATATACAGATATATATATATATATATATATATATATGTATACATTTATTTTTTTTTTCAATAGGTTTTCTAGGACTCTTAGTTTTTTCTGCTTTTCTGTTTTTGGTTAAAACTTCTTACCTGTTTGTGTCTGTGTGTGGGCCTTGAAGGAGCGTGTGTGAGCGAGTAAGAGAATGTGAGGGACTGAGAGCATCTAGGCTTCGGCCTGCCGAAGTATGCTTAACTATTAGTATTCGTAATACTCATACTCTATTTAAAATTGCATTAAAGTTTCGGTTCATCCTTGTCCCCAATTTTTGTATAATAAAATGTAGTCTTTGTTTTTTTTTTCTTTTTTTTTTTTGTTGGTTTTCATTTGTTTTAATTAAAGGCTTTTGGTTTGAAAGTTCAGGAGGGTCGCTAGTATTAAGTATATACATATATATGCATATACATATACATATACATATATAAATATGGTATAGTATGTGTGTATGTATATAGTACTTAGTATATAGTCTCTATGCACTTAAATATACATTCTCTAAGAGTGCACTATTCTGTATCTGCATCTGTGTGTGTGTTTTAGAGAGTGAGAGAGAGAGAGAGAGAGAGAGAGAGAGAGAGTGAGAGAGTGAGAGAGAGAGAGAGAGTGAGAGAGAGGAAGTGAGAACGTGAAATTATAAAGCTTGGAGCATTGTGGCGCCCCATCCGAAATGTCGTATCCGCCTGTGTCGCCGGCAACAGTTGATGTCTCTCGATATCTCGATAACAATGAATGAATCTTGGCTAAAGCGCTCTGATGCACTACTGTGGTCCGTTATCGGTGGTTGTTGTCTTTGTCTTGGGATTAATATCAACATGATCTCTACACTGTCAGATATATATTGAGATTGGACTGTTTCTTGTATATACTCTCATTAAAAGGGATTTTCTCGGTATCTTGGCGTGTGTGTGTGTGTGTGAGTGTGAGTGTGTGCTGTGTGTGTGCTGACTGGCATGGAAACCGTTTTGGAAGTTCGTAACGCTCTCGCTTCAATTGTAAGATACGTAAAAAAGTATAAAGTAGTTGCCTGGGCCGTCAACGCTATTAGCTATATATGCGGTATATTTTATACGATATTCAAAATACGATGTTCTTCGATACTTGAAATACGAGCAACGATATGCGATCCGATATCAATATATGATATACAATATACCATATACCATACACTAAATATTATTGCAGATCAGACACATACCATATGCCGAATATCATATACGATACACAGTATACCATAAACGCCATACGACATATGATCTAAACTATTTTATATGCCACATACCATTTACGATATTCAATATATGACATACGATATTCAATATACGAAACACCATACATGATATACAATATACCGTATACGTTATACGACATATGGTATAAGCTATTTTAAGTGCCACATATCATTTACGATACTCAATATACGATATATGATATACCATATGCAATATATCGTATACGTTATACGCCATACGACACAATACGATACAAAATATACGATATAAAATATACGATATACGTCCGCCAGTGTCTTGGGCTTGAGCTAGCTGTGCTGTAAATAGTGGACAGGTAGTTGTGGTTCATAGTGTTCATTTCTTTGCCATCGTTCGTTTCGTAGGTAACATTTAACTATTTTTCGTTATTTCTTATAATTTGTTTTTTTTTTCTCTTTTTTTTTTAGTATTTTTTCGTACAATTATTGGGAAACGAGTAATACGTATTATCTAGTAATGTAGTTATGTGTGTACGTGAAGCATGCTGCTATATTCAGTAAATACTTTGTCGATAATGTGTTTCATTCAGAGAGTTTAGTTTTTTGGTCCAAATTGCTAAGGTTTTCAGATCTTAACTAGGTTCGATCCAGCAACATGAATTTTATTATATTTTTTCTCTAGCTTCCCTTTGTCTCGCTTTAGTTAATTCAAACATTTATTTTGTTTGCACTTTACGGGGGACTTTTTATAGTTTTAGCTCTTGAGTACGGTTTGAGGGAGGGGTGCGGGGCAGTGGGGAGTATGGGCGTGGGCGTGGCGTGTAGTTCGCTTTAATTGACTGCCAAAATAGTTGACTAAAATTTACATCGATAAGCATATTTCTCAGAGTCTAGACTAATTAAATTATGCTTAAAATTTCTTTATTTTTTTTTTTACCTTTTTCCTTTTCAATTTTTATACATTTTGTAAAACACCTAGAACTTTTATGTATATATATATATATATATATATATATATATATTTTTTTTTTTTTTTTTTAGATTTTTAGTTAGCATTAGTTTTTTGTTGTTTTTTTTTTTGTTTTTGGTTTTGTTGGAAAGGTTTTTTTATTTTGTAAATTCAAGTATTTAGTCTTTATGTTTTTCATCATTAAACAAGGGAAGTTGTGTGACATTTTTGTTAGTTTTCTTTTCCTTCAACACAAATAACCATGTCACCAGTACATTCAACTATACATATATATATATATATATTTGTGTGTGTGTGTAAACGTCATCAGCTACTGCCTAAGATCGCTTAGTACTAACAAACACATATCATCTAAAAGTTATTAGCATCAATCTAGTATACATAATCATTTCATATAACATATATATATATATGTATCTGTATACAAATATATGCATATATGTGTATTTGCATGTGTGTTAGTTTAGCTTAGTTAGAATTCTAGTCTAACTACCAAAAAAAATATATGTGTGTATTGACATCGAGCAAACATTTTCCATTATTTTTGATGTTGTTGTCATTTAATTAACAAACATTTAATTACTTCATTTTAGTTGACAATAATTATAACAACAACAACAATAAGAATAGCGCTGACTACACTAAACTACAAAAAAAAAATTTAAAAAAATTAAAAACATTTTCTATTACAATTACTTTAAAACAAATACAAATACACACATTTATTTAAATATATATATATATATATATATATATATATATATATATATATATATATATATATATATATATATATATAAAATATATATTTATGCGTATCTTTTATTTATCTGATTATTTTGCATTTTTTGCTAGACACTGAAAAATGTTGCTAAATTTTCCGTTCGTTCTTAAATTATTATATTTTTTTATATAATTTTTTTTTCGCTCTTAATTTTAGGCAGAAATCAAAATGGAAACCGAAAAAAAATACGAAAAATGTATAGATTAGCAGTTGAAATTTACAGTTAATGCTTATATGTATATATTTATATATTTGTGTTAGTCTGTGTGTGTTTGCCAAGTACCAGCTTGGCTTCATATACGCTCTGCCCAGGGCTTTCCATAGGCTGTGCCCCGACCAAAAAAATCACACAACGCTCAAAAGTAGGCAACATTTTTCCAAATTACCACAATCGCATGTTGCATGTGTGTGTATGTGTGTGTGCTTATGTTTGCGTGATTGTTTGTTTATTTGTTTGTTAGACTTAGCATACGTTACATACAGAGATTTACATTGATACACATATTTTGCTTCATATATATTCTTATTTTCATTGGACTTGAATTTAACAATTGTTAAGTGAGTAAAGATAGTTCTTTACGTTTTTCTTTAATTTCGATTTTGTTTTTCTTTCAAATTCTTCAACATCCTGCTTGGGATATGTTGTCATGTATGTCATATGTATATAATTATTTTTTTTTTCAATTTTTTTTTTTTAAATTTTTTCTTGCTGCATTTTTAATTATTCTGCTGTGTGGCTTTTGTGTTCAAACTCCATTGACATTGCATCGTAAATATTTGTGTAAGTCTTGGCTGGGATGATATTTAAGTGAAAATAAAAACAAAAAACTTAAACAAAAATAATTGAATATATAAAGAATATTTATCTGCTTACCATAAAGTGGAATATTTGTTGTACCTCATGCGATTTTTGTCGATAAATCTTTTACTATTCGTTATTCATTTAATTTTAGGCAATTTTCAGTCAACTCATATATTGAGCAAGCTTATATCAACTGGGAATTGTATGGAATATATTGAAACACATCATGAAACGCATCAGCATCGCATCACCTTTCCATGCACCATTTAATTGTAACTTTTCGATACTTTAAATTTTGTTAAATACAAAAATAATCGATTAAATAGTTGATAGCTGCTAGTTGGAGGCGTTGGAGCTAGATTAAACTAAAACACGAAAGCGAACTCCACTCTGGTAAGGCGTTGAGTATGTCTTATATCTTGTGTTTATACAGTCGACATCTATAAGTCTCTATTTGTCTATAGTCTATACCATATCCTGCCTCAACATACGAATACCTTGCGTTAAGCATACCCAAAAATTTAACTTCAGCCAGAAGCCGATAAATTATCGCTTTTCGCGCTCGCAAGTGCGCATAATTGAAACTGGTCGCTTGGGTTAGCCGGTGCGTAAAATTGCCATTGATCCGCAGAGTTTGTGGCACATAAGTGTACGCATGCTTGGGGCATGCCACTGACTGCAGCTGCCCGTTGCACGGCACAGCCAGCAGTGCGCGGCCTGTCCACTCAGCACTCAAATCGAATATTTCCAATGAGATGCAATTGCAGCTGCACCGAGCCTGCACAATCTCAGTATGCGAGTGCGTGTGTGTGTGTGTGTGTGTGGCATGCAACTTGTGGCATGCTGATTGCAGCATTGGGTCGAGCAAAATGCAAAAATTTTGTTTTGTGTAATTAAACGCGAACGCATTTCGTATGCAACCAATCGAACCGTGGCATGCAACAACCTGCGCCCAGCCGCCGGCCATTGCGGCATGGTCGGCACACAAGTCTCGCTTCCACATTTCGTTTTGCTAATCAGTTTTGTGCAACGTTCAATGCCAGCGCAGCATGGAGCGATTCAACTAGTCATCGAGTCAATAAATGAATACAACACACAGGCGGTTCAGTAAAAATAATATATAATATATATAATAAAAATAATAATAATATAATATAATATATAATAATATTAACTGTAATATATATGTATAAAAAAATATTATCATAATCAATTAATTAATTATATTTATTATATTGTCATCGAAGTAAAATATTTGATTGAAAAAAAAAAAGAAAAAACAAACAGATTTGCATACAAATTTATTAAAATAATCAAAAAAAAGAAGTTATGTTATCGATAAACGTTTGTCTGTATGAATATCAATATTTTTTCGATGCGGTCACAATGTGAGTATGTTTTTAATGCACGATTATCGATAGTATAGATTAGTATAGTTAATAGTTTAACTGATAAATTAGCTTCGATATGTTATCGATACTGACCGTATGTGCGTGTATTATCAATGCACTGCTATAGACAATTTATGAAAGCTATCGATAAATGTTTGCGCACTATTGATAAATGACCATCGGTATGCTATCGATACTGACTGTGTGTGCGTGTGTGCGCTTCTGTTCAATCGATGAGTGTTTATCGATAAGTGCAAATCAATGAAATTATTTGCTATAATCGATAAGTGATCAATAATTGTAGCAATTTATTGATCAGTGATAGATGGCTTGTTATTGAGAAACGCTCATCGATAAATCACTCAACAATCAACGAGTATCGATAAATGTATTTTGTTTTTTTTTGATAAACGATAAGCGATTGACAAACGTTTATCGAAAAATTTAAATCAATAAATTAATATATATATATATATATGATCTTGTGCTGTGTTGTATGGTATCGATAAGCGACTATCGATTAACGATATCAATGGCAATGTCAATGTGTGTGTTTGTGTGTGCGTGTGTTATATGTCCGTGACACAATTTTTGCTATATTTGGCATCGACTTCTTACACATTCTCCGGTTCGGGCAACTTGCGCTCGCAGCAGTGGCAGACGAGCGCATTGAGCCGCTGGCCAATGGCTGACCAGACGGTCATTGTCATCGATGAGACCTCACAGCTGGAGGTGTCCCGGTGCAGCGCATCTGATTCGCTGCTGCCATCCACATCGTCGCTGTCATTGATGATGGCCTCCTCCTCCTCGTCTCGGTTCAGTTGCTGTTGGTACTGCTGCTGCTGCTGCTGCTGCTGAAGATGCAGACGCTGCTGCCGTTGGTGCTGCTCCGACTGATGCTCTTCCTCCGTGCTGACCGTGTGAAATGCCGCCTGATTGCAGAGCGAATTGTTTGTATTTGTGTTAGTCGTATCGGAGCTCCCCTGTTGTCAAATCTTTGGCACCGCCTCCGAAGATGAGCCGCTGGCCAAGCCCATTTCACAGCTAATGCTTGGCGGTAATTTGATTGCGCCGCCAGCAGTGGCCGCACCACCGGCACCACTGGCGCCGCCCTCCTCAGCGCTGCCGATGCGTATGCGTATGCCCGACAGCTGCTCGCCAATGCCCATGCCCATGCCCATGCCCATGCCCGTGCCCATGCCGCCGCTGCTGCTGTGCAGCGTGTTGTTGCTGTTGTTGTGCTCGTCGTGTCGCGACGATTTGCGACTGCTGCTGTCCCCGGAGCTATAACGTGTCGCCGCATGGCGACTGCAGGGCACATCCAGGCTGTACGCCCGATGCCGGGCAATGCCGCCCGGAACTTGGCCGGCGGCCGTCATTGAGGCGCCAGGCGTGGGACTATTCGAAATGTTGCAATAGGTGCCGGTCGACTGGGTGGCCTTCGGCTCGGCGTTGGTCTCGGCTCCGTTGTTGCTGCTGCTGCCGGTTGCATTGTTGTTGCCGCTGCCACGCACGGGACAGGGGCTGCTGCGTGTGCTGCCAAAGCGTTTGTTGCCCTTGTCAAAGCTGAAGCTAAAGTAGTCGGAGAATTGGCGCAAACGTGACTTCCACGAGGAGCTGCTGCTGCTGGGCTGCTGCTGCTGTTGTTGCTGCTGTTGCTGTTGCTGCTGTGGCAGTTGTTGCTGCTGCTGCTGCTGCTGCTGCTGCACGGTAACAACAGTTGCTGTTGCAGCGCTGCTGCTGCGCGCACTACCATTGCTGGCCAGAGTTTGAGTCAGAGTTGGCGATATGTTGCCATTGGTGGTGGCAGCAGCAACAGTTGCTGTCATCTCTGGCAACTTGTCTGACTCGCGCAGCGACGACAACAACATTTGAGTGTGCACACTTTGCGGAGCTGCTGCAGCGGCCTGACCGCTGCTGCTGGTGTTCATATTGAGGTCGCCACCGTGCGCCGTGGCGGCAGCGGTCGTCGCCTCGAGACTGCCACGATTGAGTCGGCCGTAGAAGACATTGCTGTCGGAGATGACCTGGGGCAGGCCGTCCGACAGCCGGCGATTGTTCGTGCTGTACTGATCGAGGCTGACGGCGCGATTGCTGCCAAAGTGACAGCGATTGCTATGATAGCCGTGTATGTTGCCATACGAGTTGCGTATGCGCTGACCCCCGCCGCTGCTGCACAGCTCGCCAATCATCGAGGGTCGCTTCTCGCGCGACGATTTCCGCGAGGTGGAGTGCGAGGACTTGCTGCGATTGCTGCAGCCCTCGGTGTCCACCTTGAACTTGGATGTCTTCTCAGCCACCTTGGGTAGGAAAAAAAAATGGATAAACGAATTTATTGATTAGATTTTGACTTGGGCTTATGCATTTCTTTGCTTTGTCCGTCCTTCCGTGTGTCCTGTCTGCCTGTTCGTCCGTTTGTCCGATAGTTAGAATAATTTGTATTTGTTACTCAGCGATCACTTACATCCACTTCGGTGGCTGTTTCCGAGTCGCCGCTTTCGCTGCCCTCGGGCAGATCGTGCAGCTCAGCGGCCATGCCGCCGGGCTCGTCGACGGAGGTGCGCGATGCCGATTTCTGGGAGGGTATGCTGCGGCGCGACTTGACGCTTATGGCCGAGCCGGAGCGTGGCATTTGTGGTGAGCTGCTGCCACCGCCGCCGGCTCCGCCACCAGCTGTGGCTCCCCCACCTCCGGTTCCCGATGCTGCACTCGAGCCCTTATTGTTGTCCAGAAAAAGCTTGTCGGCCGTATTATGGCCCGGCGTGCTGGCCATGGCTGCATTCGAGTCCATGTTGCCGCTGTTGCTGTCCGAGGTGGCCGACGCATTGCTGTCGGCCACCGATTTGCGCGTCTTTGTCTGAGCATCGTTCAAGCGCCTGTGATCAGATCAAGAAAAGTTGCCAGCTCAAGTAGTTTTCGCTCGTTGCAGTGCGGCTGCACCACTCACCTGTAATACTCGAGTGCTATGCGCACGGGTATGATGATTAGCTCTGTGAGCTCCGGCACCAGTTCGCCGAGCGCCTCGAAGAGCGGCAATAGCACAAGCCCAATGAAGCGCACCTGTGAGCCCGGCTTGCTCACCTTGTCCGGATCCATGAATGGTGTCACCGGCAGCCCCTCGGACTTCTCGGCGGCGCTCTGTGCAAAGAACTCCTGCAGCAGCCGATCCAGCCACGGCTCGGCCACATCCATGGGTCGTGCCTCATTCGAGATGTCGGCCACCTTGATGAGTATCATGCACAGCTGATCGAAACGAAAATATATGTATATATATACATATATATGGATTATATATTTATCTGATCTGCTCGCTTCGCCACTTACCAGATTGATGTGCGCACGATTGTTGTAGTCAAAGATGGGCGTTATCTCAATGAACTGCGTTAGTATCTCATTATGGCGTGCCATGTCGGTGGCCAGAATGCAGCGTATGATGCCCTCCCGTATGGTACTGCAGGGTACATAAATAGAATCGATTTCGTAATGGGTTCATTGTTGAGTGAAATACAAAGAGAGAGCGACTCAAGTCTGCCCAAAGTCCAATATTACGAAACTCAGCGCGTATACGTAATATGGTTGCGTGCGCGCATTGCGTATACGCCATGTTCAGCGCGTTGTTTACCCGCTGCTTATATAAGCCCCCAACTTGCCCCCTTTCTAGTTCATATTTTTTGGCTCACGTGCGACTCGCGACTTGAGACGCGCTGCCAACCAGAAAAAAAGCAAAAAGAAAATATATATTTTGACACTCTGAGCAAACAGCGAGGGCAGGCAAAGGCAGCACGAGCTAGACAGAGTGAGAGATAGAGAAAGAGAGAGAAAGCGAGTGGTGGAGAATAGTTGCAGACTAAGCAGCATGCGGCGCGTAAGTATTAAATTGCATTTCGTTTATTTTTATTTCAAAGAAAATGAAAAATGTGCAAAAGTCGCGTCATATACGAGCGGAAAATTGAATTTTGTCGTGTCAAGTGGCATTGACGTTGCGCACAGCACGGCACAGCACAGCATAGCACAGACAAACAAACAGCTAGTCAGTCAACAGCTGCAGCTGCACTCTGTGTGGCACTTGAGTTACTGCATTCGATGCTTCAACACCTGCCACGCCTCAGCGGCAAATAGACCGAAGCGAATTTTATGCACTCGACTTAATGCCAACGCCAAGCCAAGCAATGCTTTCGCATTTTCGTCTTCTTCTTATTTGTTTTTTTTTTTCTGCTTCTTCTGCTTCTGCTTCTGCTCTATGCCAACGCGCTCAACGTGGCATGTCATTTAGTTGGGATTTCTTGTGCGAAGTTCCCAGAATAATTATTGTTGGCATTCCGTAAACGAAAAAGAAATCGAGCTTGAGATGCCAATTTAAGCAGCTTGAGTTAGACAAATCCAGGCAGAGTTTATTGGAAATTTAGCCAACGTGTCTCAAGCATTAGTGTAGACAAATCCAAGCAGATTTGATTTGAAATTCATCTCAAATGTCTACAGCATTAGTTATCCAATCAGTCAGCCAGTTAGTCAAGCATTTGATACATTAATAGATCATTAACTTGCTCTGACAGACAGTAAGTGAATCAGGCAATTATTTGATATCAGTAAAGTTGTCACTCAATCAATCAATCAATCTATAGCCAAACAATCATATACACATTAAATATATTATATATATATATATTAGCTTATCCAATAAATCATTCCGCAAATTAGTCAATCAATCATCAGATATCAGTGAAATAGTCTGTCAATCAATCACCATTCAGTCAGTCAATCATAATTTGTGCATCTATCAATCATCAACTATTACTTTGCTTAGTGAGTAAATCAATCTTTGAATCAATCAATTAATCATCAATCATTACATTACTCAGTAAGCCAGCCAATCAATCAATCGAGTTATTGTCTGATGAGCTAAGTGATTGACAGATTTGCTAGCCGATTGACGTGTAAAGTGTGACAGCTATGAATCATTTACATCATCAGACCAAATGACAATCAATCAATTGATTTCAGTCAGTCAATCAAGCAAACATTAAGTCAGTCAATTATCCTCGTTATCAATCATTTCATAGCCCATCAATCGTTGATATATGTTACATAGTCAGATAATCAATCGGTATTTGCATTAATCATTCATTCTTCATATCTGCCAACTACTCAATCATTCATCAATCAAATCAATCAATCATTCATTAGCTCAGCAAGTCAATCTAATAAAATTTCAAATATTTTTGTTTGCCTGTCAATCACTGTGTCTGGCATTCACTTCATTCAACATTCATTCATTAGGGTCAAGGCTTCATTGGATGCCACTGAGCAGCGCGCTAACTCTTGTGTCAGCCCTCGCTGTAAGCTGGTGCTGCTGCCTGCTGGCTGTCGGCTGTCGGCTGTCGGCTGGCACATCAGCATCTATTAACCCAATCGCCAATGATTTGGCATTGCGTAAAGCGCTCTCAATGTCAGAGCTTATCAGCGGCGGCTTATCAGCTGTTTAGCTGGCAGCCAAACAGCTTTGTTTGAGCTCAGTTCAGCCGTAGTTCAGCTGATATTTTGATCAGTCCGCATTAGAGTCGAGCAGAGAGAAAGCCACAAAATTATCCCAATGGCAACGTGCAGTAAATGGCTGCTGCTGCTGCTGCAGTTGCTGCAGCTGTGCCTGCTCATCGGCCTGAGCCTGAGCCTAAGCCAGAGCCAGCGGCACTCGGCCAACTGCGACTCGTCGGAGGCCGCGGACGCCATGGACGTGAGCAAGCCGCCGTGCGAGAATTTCCATGAGCATGCCTGCGGCAATTGGCATGCGCCGTATGACCAGCGATCGTTGGGCGCGCACGATATGCGCTCGAGACTGCGGGCGCTCAACATGCAGCTGCTGGTGCGCCACTTCGAGCTGAACGGCGAGCAGCACACGGATGCGGATCAGCTGGGGTCGTTCTATGGCAGCTGCATGAACGGCCGCCAGTCGCTGCACGTGTATATGGAGGCCGTGCAGCGGCTGCTGCCCAATTGGCCGCTGCTCAACAATGCAACCCAATTCGACTGGCCGCGCGGCAATGCGGCGGTGCGACGTTTCGGCGCCCAGGGCCTGTGGCGCCTCACGGTGCAGCCCAATTGGCAGGCGGCCGAGCAGCGCGTCTTCTACCTGCTGCCGCCCAGCTTCGAGCTGCTGGGCAGCAGCGAACAGAGCGAGTATCTCTATCAGCGCTATCTCAAGTACTTGCTGCTGGAGCTGGGGCTGCGTGTGCGCCGAGCCGTCGCGCTGGCCGATCAGCTGGTCGACTTTGAGCGGCAGCTGCGCGAGCTGTTGCCAAAGTCGGAGCGAACGCTGGTGCTGCACGCGCCGCAAACGCTGCAACAGTTGGCCGCACAGCTGCCGCAGCTGCGGCTGCCCGACTACTTTCAGATGCTGCTGGGCGAGCATTATACGACGCAGCTGCTGCTCGTCGCGGACACGGACTACTTGCAGCGTCTGCAACATTTGCTGAAACTGGCCGACGCTCGCATCCTGTCCAGCTGGCTGCTGCTGCAGCTGCCGGCGCACTTCGAGCTGCATCTGCATGAGGAAACAACGCTGGCCGCTCAGCGCGAGCACTGCCTGCAGCAGCTGAACCAGCTGATGCCGCAGCAATTGTCGCAGCTGCAGCTGCGCCTGCTGCACGGCAGCGATGCGGCAGCCGCGGCGTTTCTCAATCGGGCACAGCAACAGCTGCAGCAGCTGTTCGCGACGCTCAAGACGCAGTTTGAGCTTTTGCTAAGTGCCACGCCCATATTCGAGCAGAACCCAGCGACTCAGGCGTTGGCGCTGCAGAAGGTGCGCGCCATGCGGCTGCTGCTGTCGCCGACGCTGCCGCCGCCATCGAGCGAGGCGCCACAGCGTGCGCTGCAATCGCGCAGCTACGACTCGAATCTTCTGCACTTGTCGCGCGCCCTATCGGAGGCCGAGTTCCAGCTGGGACTGCAGTGCCTGCAGCTGCCCTGCGAATCGGCCGTCGCATGGACGGGCCACTCGATCGGCCCGCTGGACGTCAATGTCTACTACAGACTGAAGTTGAATGCGATCGAGCTGCCGCTTGGCCTGCTGCATCCGCCCCTGCTGCCCAACTGCGGCCCTGCTGAGCACGAGCAGGCGGCCGCTCGGCTCATGGGCGGCCTGGGCTATATGATCGGACACGAGCTGATCCATGGCTTCGACTACGATGGCATCAACTACGATGCAGCCGGACGCGTGGCTGGCGGCCAGTGGCCGGCGCGCGCCATCATACGCTTCGGCCTGCGCGCCAGCTGCTATTTGGGCTCGCGCTACAGCAACGCCACGTTGACCATCAATGAGAACATTGCGGATAGTGAGGGTTTGCGTTTGGCCTACGAGGCGTACCGGGCGCAGCAACAGATGCCAACGAATGATACGATGCGCCCATTCTTTGTCGCCTTTGCGCAGAACTGGTGCGGACAGGCAGTGGCGCCATCTAGAGGCGGGCAGCAGCATGCATCGCACAAGGAGCGCGTTAACAATGTGCTGGGCAACTTTCCGGAGTTCGCGGAGGCCTTCAACTGCAAGGCGGGCAGTCCAATGCATCCACCGGATAAGTGTCGCATCTGGTAGCCAGACAACTCTCTCTAAGACTGCTGTACAGGGTATACATTGCTTCAAATCTGAATAAAGCGCTGACATTTTACCCTACAAAATTGATGATGTGAAGGTGGAGTGAGTAGACAGTAGAGGAGATAGTGGATAGAAAGTGGAGAGTGGAGAGCAGATAATAGATAATAAATAATAAAAATTGTATAATAAATAATATATAATAAATAATAATAAATTGTATAATTAATAATATATAATAAATAGTAAATAATAAATAATAGATAATAAATAATATTTAATAAATACTAAATAAAAAATAATAAATAATAAATAGTAAATAACAAATAATATATAATAAATAATAGATAATTAATAATAGATGATAAATAAAAAATAATAAATAATAAATAGTGCATAATAAATAATAGATAGTTAATAAAAAATAAAATATAATAAATAATAAATAAAAAATAAATAAATTATGTATAATAAATAATACATAATAAATAGTTAATAATAAATATAAATAAAAAACAATAAATAAAAAATAATAAATAATAAATAGTAAATAACAAATAAAATATAATAAAAAATAAATAAAAAATTAATAAATAAAAAATAATAAATAATAAATAGTGCAGAGTAAATAATGTACAATAAATAATAGATAATAAATAAAAAATAATAAATAATACATAATAATAAATGTATAAAAAATATCAAATGATAAATAAAAATTATAAATAATGTATAATAAATAATTAATAGTACATAATAAATAGTTAATAATAAATATAAATAAAAAGCAATAAATAAAAAATAAAAAAATAATAATAATAGACAAAAGATAGTAAATAGTAAATAGATAGATATGAAGACTTTAAGACTTGCCCTTCTCAAGTGCTTTCGCAGAAGAGTAATGCGAAAAGCAAGATGATTCCCAGTTGATTATTACTTATGGCAACCAGGAAGGTACAACAACAACAACAACACCAACAAACCAATAACACACACTCACGTTGGGGTGGGCGAGAGTGTGGGAAGAGAGGAGAATGCATAAACAATATATGATGTTGACTGCAGGCATGTTTATGCACGGTTAGACAGTGTACAAATAGGCAAAGAGTATCATGTGGCATCGTTTGGCAACTTCTTGGGACTCTTGGCTGCCGTTGCCGTTGCCGTAGACGTTGCCGTTGCCGTTGCTGTTGGTGCATAACATTTACATGGATTGTGTGCATGTGGCATTCTGGCAAGTTTTGCCATCAGAAACTCCCAAAAGTATGCATCAGCTTATGCACGCAAACTTGGCAGCAAAACATCGTGAAGGCGCTCAACGCTGGGACTCTTGAACGTGCCAAACTCGGAGTGCGGTTCGCCAATGGGGGAGAGCTTGTTGCAGCCATTCCACTTCTGTTTTTGTAGACGATAATGATAATGCTAATGCCAATGCCAATCCAAATGATAATTATGCTGCTAATGATAATGATGGGCAAGCCGGTTGGCCGCTGCACGAGGGTCGCTTCACAAATTGCTAGCCACGTTTCACGATGCCAAAGCTTAAAGTCCAATCAGTTAATTAGTATTGATTGAAATATTTTGGAATATCCAATTTTACAGTTGCGGTTGAGTAGTCTGTACCCGAAGAAGCAGCTACTGAATGATGCTTCTAAGATTATTGAGCTGGTAATACGCATAATAACAAGTTTAGGGTTAAGTGTTGAGTTCTCTGCTTAAATAACGAAGGAAAAGTATCTTCGGAGTGATAGCGATAGCAGAATTTCAGTTATCGATTGTATGAATTATGTATCGTTGTTAGGGAGAAAAAAAGGCTCAGGGAAATCGCTTGCCGTCGACCTCGAAGAGCCAGCAGTTCCAAGGATTTTCTTGGAAATACGTGCTCTAGGAGATTAGCAGCAAGCGATCAATCTTTGCCTGCCATAGCTGGCAGCCGAGTTGCTTTCAGTATCTAGAGTCTCGTCCGACTGATGTGCTATGCCGCTCCTGTCGCCTCCTATAACTAGCCTAATGTCCTTGGCTTGCTTGGCAGCCATTTGTGGTGCCGCCCTCGCAGCTTAACGTGAACAACATTTTTCCTCGCTGAAAATCCAGCTAATTAATGTCTGCAGCATTTTGTAATATAAATGCAGTGCGATGAGTGCAGAAAGTGCGCTGCGTGCTCACAACACAAGAATTAAGCCAATTAATCAAAAGCCCAAAAGCCACGGGCAGTGCACGACTAGACGCATGGCAATCGCTGGGCATATGGAAGCCGATAGACCCGCTTGAGCTATTGCAGTGCTTACAGGGTATAATAAGCTTAAAGTAGCCATTGCTGAGGGTCGGCAACTAATTGCTATGGAGCAACAGTTTATAGTTACATTAAATGTGAGCGAACAGAAGAGGAAGAGAACCTCATAATGGTTGGCTTAATGCAAATTCGTTAGCTGTTCCTCGGAATGCTGAAGCTGAAGCAAAGTTTTCACATTCACATACATAATATTTCCTGTTAATCGCTTGGAATATTGTGTAATTCCTGGAGTTCGCTATCATCCAATGAATGCATCAATTTGCATCGCAATGCCGCCATGGAGTATCTAATTAGAATTCATGCTGGCATTAGGCTGCAGACCTAGAATTTAGCTATTGTCCAATCAAGAATTATCGACAAGTATACAACCAGTTATGGCCGGATCTATATATGTGTCTGTCTGTGTGTGTGCGTGACTGTCTGTTTGTGTGTGTGTGTGTGTGTGTGTATATGATATGCTTTAGTGTTGTGCGCGCATTTTGATTGAATTGTGAAACGAGAAATACGATATTTTTACGCATTTCCAGCGCCTGTCATCATCGACGATGACATGATGAATGCAATTTGCAATTTGAGAATACCAAATGCGACGGCGGGCATCGAGTTTGAGACCTGGCATCAGGCATCAGGCATCGCTCGTAATTGTTATATGGATTTGTGTAAATGGGAAACAGGAGCTGGATTCCTAATTGGACAGGGCCTAAAGGCAGCTCACAATTGATTGAAATAATCGAATACAGAGAAAATTGAGAAGTAGTTAAAGGATGCGAGGATGACAGCGTTGGAAGAAAGCTAACAAGAGAAAGCCATAGAGAGAGGGGAGAGGGAGGAGAAGAGTAAAAATTGACGAAAGTCAGAAGAGGCAGAGGAGAAAGACTTTAGTTAGACAACGAAAGGAGAGGAGGCGAAGAAAGAGAGCAGCGCAAAGGAGAAAAGTATCAACATTTGTGTGAGAGAAAGCACAAGGAGGAGCACAAGGAGGAGCACTTGGAGGCGACAGAAAGGACAGAGATAAATTTAGAGATAGTAGAAGCCAAGAAGAGGAAAATATATGTAGAGAAATAGAGTGGGAGAAGGTAAGAAAAAGATATATGGGGAAAAACATATAAATGTTAACAAATTTAGAGATTGCGAGAAGTGGATAAAGGCTTAAGGAAAAAGATAACAAGAGAGAGAAAGAGTGAGAGAGAGAGAGAGAAATATGGAGATAGACACAGAAAGAGAGATACAGATTGCTTAATAGGTGAGAGTGAGCGAGAAATATAGAAAAAGTTGTTTAGAGAGTGGGAGAGAGATATAGAAAGAGATGTAAGAGAGAGGAATATAAGAAGAGATGTTGATATATATATATATATATATATATATATATATATATATATAGAGAGAGAGACTTAACAGAAAAAAATAAAGATCGAAATGAAACTGTAATAGTTAGAGTAAGCCCAACATAGAAAGATAAAGAGAGAGAGAGAAAGAGAGCAATACGGTTGAGCTTTAATTAATGACGATTTACAGCTAAAAGGCATTATTTCCTGTTTTCCTGTTTATATAGAACATGAAAAGCGAACCGGAAAAGCAACTTTTCAGGTTAAAGTTGCAGTTGTGATGAGTTTTTTTATTTCTGGTATAATATTTCCTTTGATATGCCACAGAATCAGAATACGAATCCGAAACTGAATCCGAATCCGAATCAAAATTGAGTTCACGCAAAAATGTTTCAATAAATTTTTTAAAAAGCGGCTTAACTGCAATTTGTGTGCATTAAATCTGTTTGCCAATGCCCCATTAGCCCAACCGCCCACCTGTCCACCTGCCCACCTGCCCACCTGTCCCCCACATGTGTCTGCTGCACGTTGTTTGTATTTTGATGCCCACTCGCCGTGTCATCGTGCGCCAAATGGGTGCCGCGTACAATTGCATAGAATGCAATAAGCTGAAGCAGCGACAACGACAAAGACAGGGAGAGAACGAGTGAGTGTGCGAGGGAGAGCGAGAGAGAGATATATGAAGTTAACTGCTTCAGCTGAGCTGAGCAGCAAATCGATAAGCCTGGCAGGTGGCCAGGCAGCAGCTGTTGCAGCTGTTGGCCATGTTGTCCAAGTCGTACACTCCGTCCACGACGTCCATGTTGGGTGTTAATTAGAGCAACGGCAAACGGTGCCGACGTTTAATGCAACATCATTTTGTACGTGCCGCGCATAAAATGGACTCAAGCAAAGTTGGCAATTAAATTGCTGGCTGCCAGTCCCCATGCCCGCTGCCACGCCCACACCCACACCCACGGCCCACACAACTCGCATGGCAGTTGTACTCACTTGAATGTGTCACGGCTAAAGTTCTTGAAGATATTGCACTCGGGATGCTCCAGCAAACGGAATGCAATCGAACAATGATGATTCTCCAACGGCGAAATGTCGTTATATCTGTAAAGCAGATCGAAGAAATAATAATAAACAAACTCGATATGAGATAAAAGAATCATGGACATAAATATATATATATATGTATGTATATACAAATTTTGGAGCTTTGCACTGTGATATAGCATTCAGCCTTTGTCAGTCAAACATGGATTGTTTGAGATTGTATCAGAAATCTAAAGTTTTGAATGGAAACTATATAGAGTGTGTAATATTGGCCGAACCCTATATCAGATGAAAGGATCATGGGAATAAATATATATATATAGATATTTTACTCATTTTCGAGTTATTCACTGGCATATAGCATTCAGCTTTTGTCAGTCAAGCATGGATTGGATTGGCTGATATCTTAGCAGAAATCTAAAGTTTTGAATGGAGACTATATAGAGTGTGTAATATTGGCCGAACCCTATATCAGATGAAAGGATCATGGGAATAAATATATATATATAGATATTTTACTCATTTTCGAGTTATTCACTGGCATATAGCATTCAGCTTTTGTCAGTCAAGCATGGATTGTTTGAGATTGTATCAGAAATCTAAAGTTTTGAATGGAGACTATACAGAGTGTGTAATATTTGCCAAACCCTATATCAGATGAAAGGATCGTGGGTATAACTATAATATATATATAGATATTTTACTCATTTTCGAGTTATTCACTGGCATATAGCATTCAGCTTTTGTCAGTCAAGCATGGATTGGATTGGCTGATATCTTAGCAGAAATCTAAAGTTTTGAATGGAAACTATATAGAGTGTGTAATATTGGCCAAACCCTATATCGGGTGAAAGGATCATGGGAATAAATATATATATAGAGATATTTTACTCATTTTCGAGTTATTTACTGGTATATAGCATTCAGCTTTTGTCAGTCAAGCATGGATTGTTTGAGATTGTATCAGAAATCTAAAGTTTTGAATGGAGACTATATAGAGTGTGTAATATTTGCCAAACCCTATATCAGATGAAAGTATCATGGGAATAAATATATATATAGATATTTTACTCATTTTCGAGTTATTCACTGGCATATAGCATTCAGCTTTTGTCAGTCAAGCATGGATTGTTTGAGATTGTATCAGAAATCTAAAGTTTTGAATGGAAACTATACAGAGTGTGTAATATTGGCCGAACCTATATCATCTGATGATGAAAGGATCATGGGTATAACGATAATATATATAGATATTTTACTAATTTTCGAATTATTCACAGGTATATAGCATTCAGCTTTTGTCAGTCAAGCATGGATTGTTTGAGATTGTATCAGAAATCTAAAGTTTTGAATGGAGACTATATAGAGTGTGTAATATTTGCCAACCCCTATATCAGATGAAAGTATCATGGGAATAAATATATATATAGATATTTTACTCATTTTCGAGTTATTCACTGGCATATAGCATTCAGCTTTTGTCAGTCAAGCATGGATTGTTTGAGATTGTATCAGAAATCTAAAGTTTTGAATGGAAACTATACAGAGTGTGTAATATTGGCCGAACCTATATCATCTGATGATGAAAGGATCATGGGTATAACGATAATATATATAGATATTTTACTAAGTTTCGAGTTATTCACTAGCATATAGCATTCAGCTTTTGTCAGTCAAGCATGGATTGGATTGGCTGATATCTTAGCAGAAATCTAATGTTTTGAATGGAGACTATATAGAGTGTGTAATATTGGCCAAACCCTATATCGGGTGAAAGGATCATGGGAATAAATATATATATAGAGATATTTTACTCATTTTCGAGTTATTTACTGGTATATAGCATTCAGCTTTTGTCAGTCAAGCATGGGTCTTGAGATTGTATCAGAAATCTAAAGTTTTTAATGGAGACTATATAGAGTGTGTAATATTGGCCAATCCCTATATCAGATGAAAGGATCATGGGAATAAATATATATATATAGATATTTTACTCATTTTCGAGTTATTCACTGGCATATAGCATTCAGCTTTTGTCAGTCAAGCATGGATTGTTTGAGATTGTATCAGAAATCTAAAGTTTTGAATGGAAACTATACAGAGTGTGTAATATTGGCCGAACCTATATCATCTGATGATGAAAGGATCATGGGTATAACGATAATATATATAGATATTTTACTAAGTTTCGAGTTATTCACTAGCATATAGCATTCAGCTTTTGTCAGTCAAGCATGGATTGGATTGGCTGATATCTTAGCAGAAATTTAAAGTTTTGAATGGAGACTATATAGAGTGTGTAATATTGGCCAAACCCTATATCGGGTGAAAGGATCATGGAAATAAATATATATAGAGATATTTTACTCATTTTCGAGTTATTCACTAACATATAGCATTCAGCTTTTGTCAGTCAAGCAAGCAGAAATCTATAGTTTTGAATGGAGACTATATAGAGTGTGTAATATTGGCCAAACCCTATATCAGATGAAAGGATCATGGGAATAAATATATATATATAGATATTTTACTCATTTTCGAGTTATTCACTAACATATAGCATTCAGCTTTTGTCAGTCAAGCAAGCAGAAATCTATAGTTTTGAATGGAGACTATATAGAGTGTGTAATATTGGCCAAACCCTATATCAGATGAAAGGATCATGGGAATAAATATATATATATAGATATTTTACTCATTTTCGAGTTATTCACTAACATATAGCATTCAGCTTTTGTCAGTCAAGCATGAGAGATTGTATTAGAAATCTAAAGTTTTGAATGGAAACTATATAGAGGGTGTAATATTGGCCAAACCCTATATCAGATGAAAGGATCATGGGAATAAATATATATATATAGATATTTTACTCATTTTCGAGTTATTCACTAACATATAGCATTCAGCTTTTGTCAGTCAAGCAAGCAGAAATCTATAGTTTTGAATGGAGACTATATAGAGTGTGTAATATTGGCCAAACCCTATATCAGATGAAAGGATCATGGGAATAAATATATATATATAGATATTTTACTCATTTTCGAGTTATTTACTGGTATATAGCATTCAGCTTTTGTCAGTCAAGCATGGGTCTTGAGATTGTATCAGAAATCTAAAGTTTTGAATGGAGACTATATAGAGTGTGTAATATTTGCCAAACCCTATATCAGATGAAAGGATCGTGGGTATAACTATAATATATATATAGATATTTTACTCATTTTCGAGTTATTCACTAGCATATAGCATTCAGCTTTTGTCAGTCAAGCATGGATTGGATTGGCTGATATCTTAGCAGAAATCTAAAGTTTTGAATGGAAACTATACAGAGTGTGTAATATTGGCCGAACCTATATCATCTGATGATGAAAGGATCATGGGTATAACGATAATATATATAGATATTTTACTAATTTTCGAGTTATTTACTGGTATATAGCATTCAGCTTTTGTCAGTCAAGCATGGGTTGTTTGAGATTGTATCAGAAATCTAAAGTTTTGAAGGGAGACTATACAGAGTGTGTAATATTTGCCAAACCCTATATCAGATGAAAGTATAATGGGTATAACTATAATATATATATAGATATTTTACTCATTTTCGAGTTATTCACTGGCATATAGCATTCAGCTTTTGTCAGTCAAGCATGGATTGGATTGGCTGATATCTTAGCAGAAATCTAAAGTTTTGAATGGAGACTATATAGAGTGTGTAATATTGGCCAAACCCTATATCAAACTATACAGAGTGTGTAATATTGGCCGAACCTATATCATCTGATGATGAAAGGATCATGGGTATAACGATAATATATATAGATATTTTACTATTTTTCGAGTTATTTACTGGTATATAGCATTCAGCTTTTGTCAGTCAAGCATGGGTTGTTTGAGATTGTATCAGAAATCTAAAGTTTTGAATGGAGACTATACAGAGTGTGTAATATTTGCCAAACCCTATATCAGATGAAAGGATCGTGGGTATAACTATAATATATATATAGATATTTTACTCATTTTCGAGTTATTCACTGGCATATAGCATTCAGCTTTTGTCAGTCAAGCATGGATTGGATTGGCTGATATCTTAGCAGAAATCTAAAGTTTTGAATGGAAACTATACAGAGTGTGTAATATTGGCCGAACCTATATCATCTGATGATGAAAGGATCATGGGTATAACGATAATATATATAGATATTTTACTATTTTTCGAGTTATTTACTGGTATATAGCATTCAGCTTTTGTCAGTCAAGCATGGGTTGTTTGAGATTGTATCAGAAATCTAAAGTTTTGAATGGAGACTATACAGAGTGTGTAAATTTGCCAAACCCTATATCAGATGAAAGGATCGTCGGTATAACTATAATATATATAGATATTTTACTAATTTTCGAATTATTCACAGGTATATAGCATTCAGCTTTTGTCAGTCAAGCATGGATTGTTTGAGATTGTATCAGAAATCTAAAGTTTTGAATGGAGACTATATAGAGTGTGTAATATTGGCCAAACCCTATATCAGATGAAAGGATCATGGGAATAAATATATATATATAGATATTTTACTCATTTTCGAGTTATTCACTAGCATATAGCATTCAGCTTTTGTCAGTCAAGCATGGATTGGCTTGGCTGATATCTTAGCAGAAATCTAAAGTTTTGAATGGAGACTATATAGAGTGTATAATATTGGCCAAACCCTATATCAGATGAAAGTATCATGGGAATAAATATATATATAGATATTTTACTCATTTTCGAGTTATTCACTAGCATATAGCATTCAGCTTTTGTCAGTCAAGCATGGATTGGCTTGGCTGATATCTTAGCAGAAATCTAAAGTTTTGAATGGAGACTATATAGAGTGTATAATATTGGCCAAACCCTATATCAGATGAAAGTATCATGGGAATAAATATATATATAGATATTTTACTCATTTTCGAGTTATTCACTAGCATATAGCATTCAGCTTTTGTCAGTCAAGCATGGATTGGATTGGCTGATATCTTAGCAGAAATCTAAAGTTTTGAATGGAAACTATACAGAGTGTGTAATATTGGCCGAACCTATATCATCTGATGATGAAAGGATCATGGGTATAACGATAATATATATAGATATTTTACTAATTTTCGAGTTATTTACTGGTATATAGCATTCAGCTTTTGTCAGTCAAGCATGGGTTGTTTGAGATTGTATCAGAAATCTAAAGTTTTGAAGGGAGACTATACAGAGTGTGTAATATTTGCCAAACCCTATATCAGATGAAAGTATAATGGGTATAACTATAATATATATATAGATATTTTACTCATTTTCGAGTTATTCACTGGCATATAGCATTCAGCTTTTGTCAGTCAAGCATGGATTGGATTGGCTGATATCTTAGCAGAATCTAAAGTTTTGAATGGAGACTATATAGAGTGTGTAATATTGGCCAAACCCTATATCAAACTATACAGAGTGTGTAATATTGGCCGAACCTATATCATCTGATGATGAAAGGATCATGGGTATAACGATAATATATATAGATATTTTACTATTTTTCGAGTTATTTACTGGTATATAGCATTCAGCTTTTGTCAGTCAAGCATGGGTTGTTTGAGATTGTATCAGAAATCTAAAGTTTTGAATGGAGACTATACAGAGTGTGTAATATTTGCCAAACCCTATATCAGATGAAAGGATCGTGGGTATAACTATAATATATATATAGATATTTTACTCATTTTCGAGTTATTCACTGGCATATAGCATTCAGCTTTTGTCAGTCAAGCATGGATTGGATTGGCTGATATCTTAGCAGAAATCTAAAGTTTTGAATGGAAACTATACAGAGTGTGTAATATTGGCCGAACCTATATCATCTGATGATGAAAGGATCATGGGTATAACGATAATATATATAGATATTTTACTATTTTTCGAGTTATTTACTGGTATATAGCATTCAGCTTTTGTCAGTCAAGCATGGGTTGTTTGAGATTGTATCAGAAATCTAAAGTTTTGAATGGAGACTATACAGAGTGTGTAAATTTGCCAAACCCTATATCAGATGAAAGGATCGTCGGTATAACTATAATATATATAGATATTTTACTAATTTTCGAATTATTCACAGGTATATAGCATTCAGCTTTTGTCAGTCAAGCATGGATTGTTTGAGATTGTATCAGAAATCTAAAGTTTTGAATGGAGACTATATAGAGTGTGTAATATTGGCCAAACCCTATATCAGATGAAAGGATCATGGGAATAAATATATATATATAGATATTTTACTCATTTTCGAGTTATTCACTGGTATATAGCATTCAGCTTTTGTCAGTCAAGCATGGATTGGATTGGCTGATATCTTAGCAGAAATCGAAAGTTTTGAATGGAGACTATATAGAGTGTATAATATTGGCCAAACCCTATATCAGATGAAAGTATCATGGGAATAAATATATATATAGATATTTTACTCATTTTCGAGTTATTCACTAGCATATAGCATTCAGCTTTTGTCAGTCAAGCATGGATTGGCTTGGCTGATATCTTAGCAGAAATCTAAAGTTTTGAATGGAGACTATATAGAGTGTATAATATTGGCCAAACCCTATATCAGATGAAAGTATCATGGGAATAAATATATATATAGATATTTTACTCATTTTCGAGTTATTCACTAGCATATAGCATTCAGCTTTTGTCAGTCAAGCATGGATTGGCTTGGCTGATATCTTAGCAGAAATCTAAAGTTTTGAATGGAGACTATATAGAGTGTATAATATTGGCCAAACCCTATATCAGATGAAAGTATCATGGGAATAAATATATATATAGATATTTTACTCATTTTCGAGTTATTCACTAGCATATAGCATTCAGCTTTTGTCAGTCAAGCATGGATTGGCTTGGCTGATATCTTAGCAGAAATCTAAAGTTTTGAATGGAGACTATATAGAGTGTATAATATTGGCCAAACCCTATATCAGATGAAAGTATCATGGGAATAAATATATATATAGATATTTTACTCATTTTCGAGTTATTCACTAGCATATAGCATTCAGCTTTTGTCAGTCAAGCATGGATTGGCTTGGCTGATATCTTAGCAGAAATCTAAAGTTTTGAATGGAGACTATATAGAGTGTATAATATTGACCAAACCCTATATCAGATGAAAGTATCATGGGTATAACTATAATATATATAGATATTTTACTAATTTTCGAGTTATTCACTGGTGTGTAGCATTCAGCTTTTGTCCGTCAATCATGGATTGTTTGAGATTTTATCGGAAATTTAAACCCTATATCCGATGATAATATCATGGGTATAAAACATATATAGATATTTTACTGATTTTGGAGATATAGCACTCAGCTTTTGCCAGTCAAACTTGGCTGCGATTTCAGCAGAAAATATATATATATAAATAAATATAGAATTTATGTAAGTATTGCGTACCTGAGTGCCAGTTCGGTGCGTGCATTGATCTGATAGATGTTATTGTAGCCAGGATGATCGAGATCGTGGCAAATGCAGGATACGAGCAAGATGAGGCATTCCAGATCGCCCAGACGATTTAATAAATTCGCTTGACGTGTAATCGCATACATCTGCAAGGATATGAGAGGAATTTGTATTTAATTGAAATGTAAATGGGGATATCTCTTCATCGATTACTCCCTTTTGAAACCTTTAACTTGTTATACCTTGAATCCATTGAAAATTAAATTTTAGATTATAAATGTTTTTCTTTTTCTTTTTATTGCATATAAATTTGAGGTCTGTCAATCATAATTCAAGCAATTAAGAAGTATATAACTAGTCATGCTGGGATCAGAGAGACGCCATCAACTATCATTATTCAGAAAAACCCATATCAATATATATATAATATAGCAATATATACGTATAATATTATAAATCGATACTTAATATATTATATCGAAACTTATCAATACATTTATGCAGTAAATAAGCCTCCCTTTTGCCTGTTTTCAAGGGTATCTCAAGTGCTATACTGTCAACTGTTGGCATTGCTAATGATGTGACAAGCTTCGTCTCCCCAATACTATCAGTCTGAGTCAGACTCAGACTCAGTCTCTCTCTATCTTTAACACTAATTCTGCAGCTCGAATTGTCTCTCAATTTGGCTAATTAATGAAAGTAGCTGTGCTGCTCGGCGGCAAGCGGTTCTTCAAATATATATTTAAGCTGGCCAATGCAACTGGTAGCGCTGGCTGCGAGCGCACTTTTAATGTTGCAAACTATTAAGTCAAATCGCATTTGAAGCTTAAGCTTGACGGCGGTGGCAGCGATGCCATTGGCAGGGGCGACGTTAACGAATAACGGTATAGGTATAGGTATAGGTAAAGGCAAAGGCAAAGGTGAAGCTGAAAGGCAACTTAATTTGTCCGTTGCAAACGGCTGCGAAACCCTTGCAATTACCAGCAGCGACTGTTATAGCAGCACTTAGAGGCAATGGAAATGACTTGGCCGTGGCGCAGGGTGTTTGGAGCTGGTTGGTTAAGAGACCCTCAAGGAATTTCAACAGCGTTCAATTTAAGCTTTTTGAAATACAAAAGCAGAGCGGAAAGTTAGCTCTGCGCACCAATGTTGCAGTGCCTTGAGGAGCAGGAAGCGGGAAGGGGGAGGCATGGACTTAGAAGTTGACGGTATCTGGGTAGGAAGGAGGTGGGCTTGAGGGCCCGCTTAAGCTTTGCTGTTGCATAAGTTTTTTGGTCGTCATCGTCGCTGTCGCCGCTGCGTTTACTTTGGCATTAAGCAGCACTGGCTGCATGCAAAATCTTTACCGGGCGCTGGGCTCAGCCCAGGCGTGACAAAGCGCAGCTGGGCGTTGGGGTGTTGCGGGTGTTGCGGGTGTGCGGCGGTTGGCGCTATAAATTTATGCAAATGCAAATGCTGTTTGCATTTCGAATTTCGCAAGTTTATCTAAATTCATTGTCAGCAAACAGACGGATGGAACGACCATGTGGAAAGTGTCAGCTCAGCCCACAGAGAAGCCCCCATTGCCATTGCCATAAGCCCAGCCCGAAACACCACAAAGCCCGACAGCCATTCACAACACTCGCAAAAGTTTTGCAGCGTCAACACCCCGAGGAAATCAACTACAACTTGCAACTGGCAACTGGCGACTGGCGACTGCCAACTGGCAAACTGCACTTTGTTAATGAAAAGCTGAGCTGATGCGTCGCTCATTTGGTAACGAATAAAAAAAAAGCCAAAGAAAAGAGAAAAAATAAAAGAAAAAAAAAGAGAAAATAAAAACACTTTGTATCTATGTGTGCGCTGCTCTCCAAACGCCAACTGGGCCCATTGTCAGCTCAATAGCTCAGTCAGACATTTATTGGTTTTACCCTGTAATTCAAGCTGGAGTATGACAAAGTGGGATATATCCCCAACAGCAACCAACATGAAATGTATAAGAAAATTAACTATGCTTTATGGAACTGAGGCTTTCCACTAATGGGTATCTCGCATAGAGCAATGCCAGAGCGACGACTTGCTTTCAGCTCTAATTAATTTGTGTCTTCTTCTTAATAGGAAAAGGGTATCTTCATAGCGATGCTTAGTTTTTCTCATAAGTTTCCTCGTTTTCCATTTACCAACATTTCTCCTGAAGACGCAAAGCCTTGACAATTGGCTTGAGCATAAAGTTGACAACGTGAAAGTCAGTTTTCAAGTAAAAACTGACAATTTGACATTTGTCCAGCAGGGAGTATTAGCACTTGAGCACACAGATCCATATGAAATTTATAAGTCTTCGACAATATTAATTGACAAATATCTACATACTTGAAGATCAGCAATTGCCTAATAAAAATGAGAGACAGAATGAATTTAATATATAAGGGAATCTGACGAAATACTAAGGAATTGTGAGGAAATCCTAGGAAATCAAAGCAAATCTAAGGAATTCTGAGGGATTCCAAGGAAATCTACAGCAAGCGAAATCTCTGACTTTTTACAGGGCATCTTTCCATTCAGCATACTTGATTTTGCTATTAAGTTTTGCATATTTTTTTTGTATTCGTGCAATGTGTTGTTGTCTATGACAGGAAGGCAATAGCAAAAGCCGCTTAACGGCTGTTTGTGTCCTGTCTATAGAGACTGACGCAGAAAGAGCGAGAGAGAGATACATACATATGCATGAGAGACAGAAACATGGAGCATACATACATGAGTGCCTATGCAAATGGACGCCCATTGAATTGTAAAATTCAGGCGAACGCATATGCAGACGCGTCTAGCGGCCATTTTATAGTTTAGCTAGCGAGAGCTACCCAAAAAGTTAAGTCGATAAAAGGGCACAGTAGAGCACAGATTTTGGGATTAAATTCCATACATTTATGGTGATAAACCTTTATAAGGAATATGTATCGTAATGCCTAAGTGCAGATAGAAGTTGAATAAAAGCTAGGGTATACATTAGGCTAGGTGTCTTGCCTAGGATATATACTTGTTGAGCAGCCTACGCTATTCTTAGAATAGTACCGAATGAATGACTAGACAGGATATCTTCTAGTACATCAATATGTATAATATGCAGCATTTGTTGAATAATAGATAAGTTTCATGAGATAAACTATTATATTATGGTATGCTCTGATACGATGAGGTAAATCTTGACTAGGATATCTTATAGTTCATCAATACACATGACTTGCTGCATATAAAAAAGGATTAATAGATGTGTCACATGATTTGATTTACTATCGCATAATATAGCTAATATTAAATCTCGACTAGGGTATCCTCTAGTTCATCAGTGCATATCATTTTCAGCACCTGCTGCAGTATGAGCATTTAAGCTTACAGCACATATGTTATTTAAATAATCGATTGCGTATCGCCTATCGATATCGCATGCTTAATGCATTCCATTGTTGTTCCAGCAACAGCAACAATTGAAGCAGCAACACCAACAGCAACTGCAACAATAACAATAGAAATAATAACAATTGTCTTTTGTGTGGCTACCTAAAAAGCTCAGCGTCGGAATTGTGACTCGAAGCGTGCCTTAGCTGCTTGTATTTACCTTAAACTATTTGCCAGCAAACAGAGAGACAGAGAAAGAGAGAGAGAAATGCAAGATGCACGATGCACGTTGCGCGCTGCACGCTGCAAGCTGCAAATTGTGAACTGTGTGGCGTTTTCAACTTGAGTCCGGGAGCACATTTTGTGGCGGAGGCTTGCGGCACGCCACATGTGAAACAATTGCAACTTGCCTTGCGTGCAACCTTGCAGGCTTGGGGCCATATTCATCTCCAATTCTCTTTCAGCTCTTCGCTTTTTCCGTTCTGTATTCCATAAATTTTCCACTTTTTTTTTCCTTTTTGTCTTTTTTTTTGCGGGGCGCTTTTGTTGTCAAAAGTTGAAATATTTTTTTAAGTTCCCTTTTTGCTTGTTGTTAAGCCAAAGGCCACCAGGCGAATGGCATATAGCTACGGTAAAGCTTGCTTAAAGTTAAAAGCTGACCTTTGCGAGAGTTCAGTTACAGTTTTCACTGCAACGTTTTCTAACACTAGCTGGTGAATTCAATCGAATTGGGATACCTTGATGCTTACCAAAACTTTCTCAATTTTATATTAATTTATAATTTTATATTAAATATAATATAATCACTAACCAACACTAGTTTTCATTGAATCTACATTTTGTAAGATTTTAGTAAATATATTTACCAATACTATATTTTATTGTAGCATTGGTTGAACGGCAAACAACACTACATATCATTAGATGATAGTTTCTCTATTTTATTAGGCAACTGCTTAGCAAAGCTACATTAATTAGACTGCACTTCTAACGGTTATCAACACTATTTTCTTTGAAATATTCCTATAGTATTTTACCAACACTTTATCTTACATGAAACTTCAGTTACTTGTCAAATTTTAAATATACTTTAAATACAATATCTTAAATGCATATACCTAACGATATTTATCGATATGTTTGACCAGAGATAACTGCATCTTTCTATTTTACCAGCGTCAAGTTTTGCGTTCAAACAGCTCAAGAAGCCAACTAACAACTGGAAATTAATAATTCATCACTGCCCCGAAATAACAGCAATATAAACTTTATATATACGTAGCATAGGCATTTATATATATATATATATATATATATATATATATATTTAGAAAGAGCGAAAGTTTCATTTGGCAAAAATGTAGGTTAAAAACTCGGCTCGCAAAATGCTTCGTTGGCACTTGAGCATCTAAGTGGGTCGCTTTCGTTTTCTTGGCTTCATTTTTGTGTTTGTGAATTTTGGCCAACAGAATTTGCAATTTGCTAGCCGCTGGTTGTGCTCAGTATAAATATGCACTGAGATGGAGTCTTACGGTTTGAATATTAACTATGCAAGGG
This sequence comes from Drosophila mettleri, assembly GCA_035047625.1. Classification (NCBI taxonomy): domain Eukaryota; kingdom Metazoa; phylum Arthropoda; class Insecta; order Diptera; family Drosophilidae; genus Drosophila; species Drosophila mettleri. Next base: position 4,474,036 of record JAWNPI010000068.1, on the reverse strand, counting down.
CTTGTATGGGCTTTTGGAGAGAGAAAGAGATTTGAAAAAATAGAGAAAGACAGAGACAATGTGTGTAAGAGAGAAGTCGAATATATTTTAGGAGCATAAACTTGAAAATGCAGTAATGGTAAGCGCTAGTGTTAGTTAAATATATTTGCCATATCAACTTGAAAAATTAGTGTTGTTAAGTGTCAGTGTTAGTCAAGCATAAATTACTAAGGCGTAGAGTCAGCTGAAATATCTCGAGCAGGTTTGAATTTATTTTAATTTTAGCTTATTTTCTGTTCATATATATATATATATATATATATATATATATATATATATATATATATATATATATATATATATATATATATATATATATATACACATTTTTTTTTTTTTGCTTTTTTACCCTTATAATTTTAGCTCAATTTTTAGTTTACATGCATTCTTAATAAAGTTATATATACTTGTATAGAGATATATATGTAGAGGCTAACTGATAACTGATCAGTGATATATTTTGTTATCTAACGCTTTGTGAGCTATTATAAAACACATATCATGAAAATATGCCTAATGAAAGCAATCATATTTTCGATATCTTTATAACAAATACAAGCATAAAAGTTATCAAAGAATAAAATGGCATTTGACATTTGATTGACTAAAATTATATTTAAGCATATAAACCTACAATTTGTTTTATGCATATGCATATAGGGTATTTGTGTGTCGGTTAAATCTGCCCAAATGTCTGCTTCCTGCTTTTTAATTTTTTATTTTTTTTTTTCACTTCTCTTTTTGTTTGTTTGTTTTTTTCTGTTTTTGCTGCTACTGCTGTCTTGCGCTTGGTGCAAATGCTTGACGAGTGTTTTTTTTTTCGGTTGGTGGCCAGTCAGTTTGTTGGTCTGTCTGCCAGTTGTTGTTGTTTTCCTTTTGCTTCTTGTTATTGTTGCTGCTGCTACGAGGAGTGAACAACATTTGGCGCGTCCATTTCTTTGGCTCTTCAGTTGTTGCTATTTTTATGTGCTGTGTGAGTGTGTGTGCGTGTGTTTGTTCTGGTAACTATAAATAGGCCTTTTCTTACACACACACACAGCGATAGCAGCGCACGGCCTTTGGCGTTTTCTGTTGCATACAACACGGCGTCCATTGTTCCAGCTGCACACACACACACACACACACATATAGAAAGAGATAGCAAATATTGATTGCATGCAGCTGAGACATTCTTTTCTTATATACATGCCCATGCCTATATGCATAGATAGCTAAAACTATTCATATTTCAATGCATTTAGCCAGCATCTCTTCAAAATAATTCACAATTGAGCTCAGTTGGGATGGGCGGGATGGGCGGAATGGGGCATGGAGCTAACGTAAAGGACATTTGCATTTCGGTTATCATAAATAGTTAAGCTGCATTTAGGTTTGAATAAATAAACTGACAGTTTACATGCGAAAGTCCCAAATGCCAGTTATTTGGAGCAAATATTCTAATGAAGCTCAACCAAGAGATTTGGCTTAAGCTGAAAGCACAGGCAGAGCAGCTCGTATTGCTTCTCTCTAGCAGTGGTAAGCCCTTGCTAGAAGCATTGTCTAAAACTTTACCTTTTTTTTTTAAGGCAGAAGCAGAACAATTGAATTATGCTTAAGGATAAGTCTTTACTCAGCTATTGTTATATAATTAGTTATGCCCTGGAATGAACCGAAAAGGGGTATATTGGTTGCAATGTATGTGTGTAATGGGCAGAAGTAGAAACATGTATATATTTAGTCTAACTATAAGTAAAAGTCGAGTCCATTAAGCATTGTTTGGCTGTCCATTTATCTCTATTTCTATCCCTTTGTCTCAGACTCTTGTATAGCACAAGCAGCTGAGTATTAATTAATCGATTTTCATGAAATCGATAACAATCGATATTACATTTTCGCTGCTTTGGCATTTCTTAGATTCTGCAGAGAGAGATATTGACTGTGTCGGCTATTCACCCGCTTGTCTTACCTGTTTGGATCTACTGCATGCTTAGATCTATTTCACTTACCATTTGGGCCACACAGAAGCAGTGCCGAAAATTGTGAAATGGCACCTCGTTGTAGTGCTTGTAGACCTCGTAGAGCCACTCGCGCAGCGTGTCAACGGGTATGCTGAACTTCTCAACGAAGCCGAGCTCAAGGAACATGGTCTGCATTAGGTGGATGACATCCGCATCGCCCCATTCATATGAATCGAACGCCGGCAGACGCAGTGCCGCCTTTACCTCATCCGAAAAGTTGGTATCACAAATTTGCAGGAAGCGACGCTTCACCTCCTGATGCTTTGGTAGACTGCTCTTGCGATGTGGCGGGCCCAATGGCCGATTGGAGAGACCTGAAGAGGCGAATTAAAAAGCGGATGCAGCTCAAATTAGATAGACACAGATACAGATACAAATATAGAAATAAAATCGACGAACAAAAAAAAATGGTTTTTATTTCTTTTCATTTCAAGAATACGGAAATCAGTCAAGTGGGCGGCTGTGTGTGTTGTGTGTGTATGTGTGTTGCTGTTGTCGCCGGTTGATGTTGCTGCTGTCGGCCGAGGCAATAAATAAATCAGCAAATTGAAACAGGAAATACAGTTGGGGTAGTTGGACCGACTGGTGGTAGCCATGGCAATTTGGATTATTGCAAATGAAGAGCCATAAACAAGGCCGAGCGACAGACAAGCTCAGAGAGGGATAGAGAGAGAGAGAGAGAAAGAGCGTGAGCTGAAGCGAGCAAAAACCAAATCGAAGTCCAGTGAAAAGTGAAAACGGAACAGAGCAAACGCTGAAATGGCGGAAATACATTGGCCATACCATCAAAAAAAAAAAAAAAGAAACCGGGACGACTGGGCGTGGCAGGCACATAAGCTAACAGCTTGTAGTTTGTCTCGCTGTACGTGTGTACGCCAGGGGCGGGAAATTAAATTTTCAATCGGCCGCACGCTTCACTGACCTCACGAGGCAACTAAAAAGCAACAACAACAACAGTTGCGACAGGTGTGTGTGTGTGTGCGTGTGGCACAGCTACAGCTGTGCTCAGCTGTCGATCTGCGGCTGATGAATAGTAAATAAAACAAAGCGAAAGAAATCCTTGATGAGAACATAAACTAATTTTCATTCAGCTTCTTCACGGGAGAGAAGAAGGCGTGAGAGACGGAGGCGGGGTGATAGGAGCAGGCGTGAAAGAAAGAGGTGGGTGAAAAGGAGGTGGGAGAGTAGCAGACGTAAGAGAAGGAGGCGTAAGAGAGTATTAGGCGCAGAGGAAAGAGAAGAAGCAGAAGAATTAGGCAGCAGAGCAGGGGGCGTGAGTGAAACAGGCGGAAGAGAGGGTGGGATGAGAGAAAGATGTATGACTGAAATGGGGGTGATCGGAGGAGGCGTCGAAGAAAGAGGTGGGAGACAAGGAGGCGTGTAAGTAAAAGGAGTATGAGACAGCAAATGACATATGAGAAAGAGACGTGAGTGAAGGCGGCAATAGTGAAATGACAATCCCTATATATGCTTGATGAGCTAAATTGTCTTTCCGTTCAGCGCTCAATCCGTCTGTACATTTTGATGCTTAGGATTCTCTCCATATCTAAACTTATATTTGTGGTTAATAAATCTCTGGCAATAATTAAAAACCATTTTTTACTATCAATAAAAAACGATATTTTAATGTATTTTTGTATCCATAATTTTCAGAGCATGAGCCCAAACGTTACCAAAGTTTGAATGCTGAGATCTGATATTGTGTGTCGTGAAAGTTACAGAATTATTGAAGCAAAGCTTAGGGTATCTTATAGTCGCGCACTCCCAACTGGAAACACTCTAGTTAATATTCTCTAGAATTTGCTGAAATTGTTTCCACATGCGCACTTTGTGCTCCATTTTAGCTTCATTTGAAGGGAAATAGTTTTACAATTGTATTTTGTTGATAAATTACAAACAATTACAATTGTTAATTGGAGTATGTATTTGTGAGTACGTGTATGTGTGTGTGTGTCTATGTGTATGTGTGTTCATTAACTTTCAGTGTCACTTGCACAGCTTTCACTCCAAATTATGTTGAGTCGCTAATGGGCCGCTCCGGCATGGCTCGGCCTCAGGCAGCTCGATCAAAATAGTTGTTGGAGTTCGTATTAAAAAAGCCACGCCCACAGCCACGCCCACGCACGACCATCCCATAGCATAGCAGGCATGCTTAAATAGGCGCAAACATAATCAGGAATTTAAATTTGATTAACAACGCTGCTTTTGATGCACAAAGAAATGAAAAATGCTGACAGCTACCGCAAAAGAGGTAGAATGAGTTAAGTGTGTGTGTGTGTGTGAGAGAGAGAGACAGAGTATGCTAGCTACAGAGCAGTAGCTACTGTTACACCTGTGCCTTGCGGTCGACACCCACATGTGGAGCTGCTGCTGCTGCTGCTGCTGCTGCTGCTGCTTTTGCTGCTGTTGCTTTTGCTGCAAGCCAAACACTTTGCGGGCTGCGTTTTATAATTAATTTACTGCCACTTACAATTTTTAATTAAGCACAGTTCTCAGCGTATTTCTATTTGGACCGCAGCAGCCCCAGCGACCACCAGCAACTACCACTCCACCACCCGCACTGCCAACTGGCAGCGAGTTCGAATTCCGCAAACATAAAAATACCAAAAAAAAAAGTATTCCAAGAATTTCATCAAAGCTAATAGCAAATAGTTAAAATTCACTTAATGCTTTATGCAAATATTAATAATTAAATTAATTAAGTGAAAGTAATGCGAATATATATATTTATAGCTATATATATTTATAGTTAGTTCTATTTAACTCGCTAAATTGAAAGTTTTTTTGGCCATATAATTTATAGATCGAGCTGCATAGAATATTTAAATTCAAATTAAAATTATTCAAGCTCAAAGACTTTGAAATAGCTTCAATTATTTTCGCATATTAAATTTAGGCAAAAACAAGTATCGGGTGCATAAAATTAATTTTAATTTATTATTTATAATTAATTGTAAGCCTGAACTAAGGTGCTAAATGTAATCAGCTCATTTTCAGTTTTGTTAAAATATTTGTGAGTAAAGCAACTTCTCTGGGCTTACATGACCCATAACCTGGCTATTAATTAACAAACATGTCTGTCTCATGTCTGCCTTAGCTGTCCGTAGCACTGCTTTGCATACCTTATGTTGCTAGAATTCTATCCAGAACTCATCAAATCCTCAGTTATTTTTGTAAGCCTGCCCAACGCTTTTTGAGTAGTACGAATTGAGTTGAAACCATTTTGTTGGCTAATCAAATTACATTTATGTGGCCGTTTATTCGTCCAGAATTCTGAGCAGGTTTTGGCTTTCAGTGAAGGCATTAGGAAGCATCCCGATTGGCTGGCGTTGGGTTAAACAGCAGAGGAGAAGCAAATGAAATCCGTTTCACAATTATTATTCGTGTCACAGGCCGCACATGTCACGCGCATGTAAGCGCATGCGAGCGTATGGCGCCGCATGCATTCATGAATATTGCCAACTTTTTATGCAGTGCCACAGCGGACGGCGCGCCAAGGTGCGGGGCAGCCTCGGCGAGTTTCCTTTCGCTCCATGGGAAATTGAATTAAGCTTTTGCATTCTTTTGTTTATCGATATCATTTCTTTGCGTTAGCACCGGCCCAACCCAACCCCACAGCAAGTGCATGTCAATATGAACGATGAGTTTCGCATTTCCCACCTGGCCGCACCGCTACGCATTTTTTTACATTTCACATTTCGCACTGCTGCAGTGGCAGCTGCAACATATTAACTGTCAATTATGCTGCATGCCAGTGCGCCGTGCGTGTGGGCGTCTGGGCCATGGGACTTGCCATTTACATATTGGCAGTCGCATATGCTGCATGCATGCGTTGATACATCATTTGTGCTTGTGGCATGAACGATTGCTACGGCCATCAGGAATGACAACTGTTCAATTGGTAGCAACAGGCGGCGTGTGTGTGTGTGTGTGTGAGACAGAGAAAGTACTATCAGCATTACGCAAGGGCAAGCAAGACGCAATACACATAAATCGTTGTTATAGCGAGCCAAACTTTGATGTCTCTGGTCATGGCTGCTCTCAAACTGTCTCTATTGCCGTGGACGTTTAATGCGGAAGTGTCTCGGAGGACAGGCGACAGCTGGAGACAGCGCCAGAAGCGTTTTCATAAGAACAGAACGGTATTGGTGTTGACAGTGTAGCTTCGACACTCCCATACACACGCACCTACACGTAACTCCAATCTATTGCCAAAGGAGGCTGCGGATAAATCTCAAAGGAAAGGCAACAACTAGTACGGACTCACACTGCTCCACACAATTACGTACTTCAATTTGGTTTATGCTCGAATTGAAAATTGTCCAGCATTGCCATTGCCTCGGCAGCTTCATAGTCCCCATAGCTCATGTCTATTTGATCATCCGTGCCCTTTACTTACGGCGCTCCTCCTGCTCATGCTCCTCATTATCCTAATGGTGGGTGTACTTCAAATCTTGTGTTTTTTCTTCTTACCCTTCACATGCTATTCGGATAGTACTTCTCATTATTTTTATACTGCCCTTCTGGACTAATACACTTCACATCCATTCAAATCCTTAGTACTTCGACTGGCCCTCCTTGGGCTCCTGCCTTTGACTCCATTCTTTTTGTCCCTAATTCCAGCTGGCCATTAATCAGTTGGTGGCTTAAGGCACCGCAGCATCCATTGTCCCTAACCCATTAGCCACGCCCACATGCAGTATTTGGTCGAGTGACGCCCATTTTTATGGCCATAATACGATTTTATCTAATGGTTTGGTGTTTCCATTTGATTGGCTACATTAGGGCATCTAGCTGAGACTTGTCTATCGCTTTGTTTCATCCGGAAGGACACTCTTCATTCGCATGATAGATTTTTAATGATTTGTTGTCCACCTGAGATACCTGAAAAGCACTTTGAGCATAAGGAAGTATCCCTCATTTCATTTCTCCTTTTATATTTGCTTTCTTTCAATGCGAATTCCTATCACTATCACAATGAATCAGAAAAAATTATGCGCATTGGGCTTTAGATTATATATTTATAGTTCTGAATAAGAGCTGCAATATTTTTGTATTTGTCATTCTGGTTCATCAATTATGCCCCATTATCTATTCATTAGTCATTAGACTATTATTTACTGTCATTCGTTATCTTTTATCATTAATCATAAGCACCATTCATCATTAATCACCCCACTTCAGTCTTTCATGTTTTTGTTATTTGTCATCAGCTTTTTCATTATCTTGTACTGCTAAGTACCTTAATCGTCATCATTCATAATGATTTTTAATAATTTATCACTATTTTCAATAATTTCTCAAAATTTATTATCATTTACAATCATTAACCATCTTTCATTACTCATTATCATTCTCTATGATTAGCCATCATTCATCTCTTTCTTTTACCATCATTATTTAGAATGTTTATATCATTCATTATTATTCCATTCATCCACCATAGTTTATTATTATTCATGATCATCATTCCTTTTAATTTATCATTATATCTTTTTTTCCATATCTTTTATCATCATTCATTACAATTTTTCATCATTTTTTATCAGTAACCATTATTATTCATTCATCTTATTTTCTATATTTTGCAATTTTCATAACCATTTTTCATTATTCATTATTCTGTACTTATATTCATTATTATCATTTATCATCATCTTTATATTTCACCATTATTCATTATTCTTCACCATCATTCATTATCATCTGCCATCTTTGTCTCTTATGCATTATTAGCATTTCTTATTATTTAGCCTCATTTGCCATCATTTATTAATAGTCATTATTATTTGCCATCATCACTACCATCACCTGCAATAACTTTCATTCATCAACATATATTGTTAATAATTTTTATAGTTTTAGCTTACTGAATATCATTCCTTATCATTCATCACTATCCTTTTCTAATATTTACTTTCTTTTTTCATTGTTACATCACATTATTCCCCCCCATTTACCAATATCTATTATTAACATTTCTGACAAATGTCCATCATTCCGCCTCCTTCGCTGTGATTCTTTAATATTCATCATCATTAATCATCAGTCATTATCATATCATTGTCCATTATCATAATGTTCCACAATTAACCAACATTTAACACAATTTATTATCATTCATCATCATTCAATCTACTTTTATTCAGTTGTCTGCTATGCCATCATCCTCTTTCTCGCTCTACAGGGTGTTTGCTAGTTGTGCAGCTTCAAGTTGTTTAGCTGTCAATGTGTTTTGTCAAAGGTTTTCCATTTGTTTGCCTGCTGCGTGTTCCGTTTTGTTAAACATGCATACTTAATCCATGTGTGTGTAAGACTTTGTGCAAAGAAACAAACGCACACAGACAAGGATAGACATCGAAAGAGACAGAGAGAGAGAGAGAGAGAGATAGAGAGCTAGTGATATGGAGCCTGATAAAAGGGCAACACAACTGTAAAAAGACGCCGGAATAACAGTGCGTTAAATAATTAATTACAATCAATTAATTAATTAGACAACGCCAAGGAGGTGGAGTCGTTACGGCAGTCGACAGCGACGGGAGCAACAGGTCAACAACAGCAAGTGATATAAGCAACTTGTATACATAATGTGGCCATAATCAAGGGCACATTTTGTTGTTGTTTTGGCCCTTTTATAATATTATTATTTATTTTTTTGTTTCTTTATGTCTGCCTTCGCTTGGCGTGCGACACACACACAGACACCCAAACACACACACACAGCCATATTGCATCTCGTTTTGGGCGTGAAATGAAGCCGTCCATAATTAATGACCATATTTTGCTGTTGTTCATGGCTAGCTGCAGCCACGCCTCCTTTTTTTTTTTTTTTGTGTCCATTGCATTGATTTATGTTGCCAGCTTTTTTTGGCCTGCCTCGCAGGTCTTTTACAACTTCTTGATTTGGTCAATGCCGCGTGGCAAGGGCGACGGAGTGCAAATTGCTTGACTGCGTTCATGGGGTTAATTGTTTAATTGATGGCCTAGCTTAGGCTCCTGTTCGTTCGTTGTTAGCTAAGACTCTTGCTGCCCGCCCACTTGTTGCCAATTAGCCAATGGCCACATTTTAGCCACACAAACACACACACACACACACACACACACACACACACACATGACACTTGACCGCATTGCATTGCCCATTGGCCTGCAACAATTAGCCGGGCATCACTTAAAGGTCAATCAAATTGACTTCATTGATGGCTTGACATATATGGTTAATATATAATCTTAATACAGCTGCAAATATGAAGCAAAGCAGATATAGAGCTGATGATAACTAAAAGAACTCATTAAGAATTCAATTCAATTCGCTTCAGGTTCTTACATTTATTTTCACCTCCTAAATTTATATACGTATAATTGGCTTGTCTGCTTGGAAAGTTTGTGCGATTTGTCAATTTCAAGTTCTATTTAAATATTGATGCATTTGCTCGCGTGTGGCCAATGCCAGGCTATAATTAGCCAAAGACGCGCTCGAAAGTAGGGAACAGAAGGCAAAGAATAAGAAGAAGAAGACGACGAAAACAGAAACAGCCGAGCTACAGACGTTGCGTATACGTCGCGTGGCACAGGTTAATAATTGCATAGCGCGTTATGCATTATTTGTTGCTTGTTGCTGGCGAATGCTTTCGGTCAGCTAAAAACTCATTTTAACAGCGTTTGCTCGTTGGGTCTGCCTGGGCGGACTGGGCGGCCTGGGCGGCTTGGGCAACCGGGTAGCTGAGCTATAGAGCTTGGCGGGCCACGAAAAATGCTTGCGGCAAATGCAAATAAAGCAAAAGTAGAAAACACTGCAGCCACAGGCATACACGCACGGAGAGAGAATAGAGCAGGTCATAAACACACACATGCACACACACATGCACACACACATGCACACCGTATGCTAACGGCAGTCAGGCAGGCAAGTAAAAAATGCTCAAATTGATGGCCAAGAGCCAGTGTGCAGCAACAACAACAATGCAGAGTGAGACGCAACATAAGGCTGTGTGAGAGGGAGAGAGCGAGAGAGAGGGAAGAAGAGAGAGCGAGATAGCGGGAGTGGATCTGTGAGGTGTGTAAACTGCACTGCCTGCCAGCCAAGCTAAATCAAAATGAATCAACGTGCATCTCGCAGCAATTGGCAGGTAGTTATCACACACACACACACAGTCACACACACACAGTCACACACACACCCAGTCACACACACACATACACGAACATCTCGCACTGCATCTCTCTGCACTTAATTGAAACTTGTCTTTGGCCATTTCGCACCAAGCTCTGACCAGCCCGTCTGACCAGGTCTAGGCCTGGTTCTAGGCTTGTGTCATTTCCGTTTTTCCACTTTCCATTTTCCATTTTCGATTGCGAATTACGTGAGTTTTCAAATTTACAAAATTGCCTCTTCCCAAATCATTGCCAGTGTCAACAAATTTCACTTCACTCTCGCCATCGCTGCTTTGAGTCTCAGTTGTCTCATAGATAATTTAACCTGTCGCAATTTGTGTTTTCCAGTTTCGCAATTAATCAAAGTAGCTTTTCGGTTTAAGGTGAGCCAGAGCACATAAATTATAAATTTATAGTTTTTTCCCATTTCAATTTCTTTCAAGAGTTGAAGCTATGAAGTATGGCCACTCGTAATACTAACATAAATAAATTATAAGCAGGGTACGCAGCAGGAGTCGCTGCGACTATTAATACTATTTATTATAAGTGTTGTAGAATTCTTTTAGTATTTTGCTAGTAAAAAATATTTAGCAATTTATTTACTATTTCTTATAGGCATTGCAGTATTCATTTAGTATTTTGTAGTAAAAAAAAAATTAGATATTTATTTACTATTTATTATAAGTGTTGTAGAATTCTTTTAGTATTTTTGTAATAAAAAAAATATTTAGCTATTTATTTACTATTTATTATAAGTATTAAAGTATTCTTTTAGCATTTATCTAGTAAAAAATTAGAAAAATACTAAAAATAAGTTTTTTCTATTCCTTTCTTATACTTATCGATAAATTGCCATTACTACATGGTATATTGATAAGCATATATACCTCGAACTGCCTCACTTCGTCAACACAGCTAACCCATTGCAAATTTGCCTAATTATCTCACAAAACAGAGCAATTTGCATTCGGCCTGACTCTCAATGCGAACTCTATATTATAATTGATTAATTTTACACATTGCTGCACAGTGAGGCAAATACGAGAACAGTTGCTGCTGCAGTTGCTTCCACAATTGTACTTAGAAATAAATTAAAATCCTATTTAGGCTGACCAGAGAAATGGAAAATTAAATAAAATAAAAATTATTTGAGATTTTTCTTTGTATCAGGCTTCATTTTGCAGCTATAGCCCTGCCCTGCCCTGGCCGTGAGCTCTGCCAAAGTGTTGTATGGGCTTGCTGGCGTAAACCAAGAACTTTCATAAAACAAACGAGGATTATTATATGTGAGAGGCGTAAGCTGACACAACTTACATTGCAACGAGCTGAAACTTATGAAAGATTTTAAAATAATTCTAAATAATTCAATTTTCCGCATCATGATCAATTGGCAAATCTTATTCACAACTGCTGAAATTTAGTTATCGAAAATAATGAAAGGTCTCTTTGCTCAGTCTGGACTGTTAAATTTTTGATTAACATAATTTAGCTTAACATAAGCTAAACATAATGATTGCTGACGAGACAAAAGGGTTTCAGCTTTGAAATTTTACATATACTCAAATATATTCAATAGACATGGTCATATAATTATATGCATATATATATATATATATATATATATATATATATATATATATATATATATATATATATATATATATATATATATAAATTCTCTAATTTTCTTTCAGTGTATACATGCATTGTATTACGCAGCTTTATTTGGCGCATTTATGTAACTAGACCTGGGCCTGCCAAGCGCAGATAATAATTTCTATTGAATTTTTAAGCTATTTATTTATGCTTCAAATAACATTGATTTGCCCCATTGTGCGCTGGCAGCACGTGTATAAACCCGCACGCACACACACACACACACACACACCCACACACACGCACAGCTAAACGTACATATATAAACACATATTTCGAGAGACAAATTTGATTGATACGCGCGTAATCACGTTCTTTACCTCGTTGTGCGTGTGTGCCTGTGTGTGTGTGCGTTGTATATGTCTGCCATACATTTTGGGAGATTAAACGCTTTGTGTTGATTAAATGAGTTTAGAGAGTTTGCAGCTGGCCAACTCTCGTTCACCTTCTCTGACCCAGCAAACACACACATGCACACGACTGTATTGGGTTGACATTTTTGGTGCAGCTGCTCTTTCTCTCTCTCTCTATCACTCTCAGTCTCTCTCTCTCTCTCACTTTCTATCTGCCTGCCTTTTCCTTTCTGGTGTATTGCCAACAAATTAAAAGCTTTACATAAATGAAGTTTCCATGAACGACGCTTTGGCCGTTCGCTGTGCAAAACACAAAAGCAACATAGGCACACAGCACACAGCACACATAAGACACATACACACACACACACATACATATGTATATATATATATAAAGACATCCGCATACACACACACGCAGATAATTAAGTTGTGCTGCAAAAGTGCTGCAACTGAATTGCGTTTAACGTTAGAAGATCTGAAGCTGAGGCCAAAATGTGAGCTTGAAAAAATCGAATAAGCACCTCGAGAAGAAACAGAATGTGAATATAGATATACATATATATATATAAACATATATACATATATAACATATAACATATATATATATATAAATATATATATATATTTATATTTTTTTTTCAGGGCCTCTTGAATGAGCTACGACTCGGAATTCAGCTAAACAAAATAGTTCAACTCTTGATATAGAGCCTCCTCCTACTTCCGATAGACCAATTTCAGCAGCTATTTAAATTATCGATAACATTCGGCTGTTGAAATGTTCATTAGGAATTTTTATTCACTTTCGACACAATGGCGTCCGTTAGGTTTACAATTGGACAAGCCTTTTTGGTCTTAGGCAAACTTATAGAGGGCAATTGGTGGGAATCGAAGCTCTTGAAGAAAATTCTCCAAATTAGCTGAATTGAATACGGGCCAAACAGGAGCTCCAACTTAAAGCTATAGCAGCTAAATCTTTTGTTCTAATTCCGCTGAATGATGTTCCAGGTTCCATTACAATTGTATCTCAAATGCATTCGGTTGCAATGAAAATTTATTCATCTCTCTCTCTGTCTATCTCGCTGTCTATCTCTGTCTGCATCTCTTCACATTCAAAACACAGAAACAGAAGCAGCTGCATCGCAAGCGAAGCCCGAAGAGTTGCCTCGAACAACTTAGCTAAATTTGCTTGAAGTTTCGTAATAACTGAGATTCGTGGCCGAAAGAGCGTTTTCAATTGTGTTTATAAACTCAATGAATATGTTTTCGTTGGCGCATAGATGTTTTAATTGGAATTTCAAGTATATGTTGAGCCCTTTTATTGTTCTCGGGGCTAGTTTAGGTCCGATTTGCGACTTGAGCAAAAGAAATGTAAACGCAACCGAAAGGGGATTAACAAGGCTCTGGGTCAGAGGCTGGCAAGTCCTGCGGGCAATGTACCTTTTTTTTTTTTTTGGGTTCAAATCTGTAAGAGAGTCCAAGGCGAAGCGCAGATGGCGATGATGGGGACGTTTTAATTGCTGCGAATGTCAATAAATATTTAAGGCGCAGCGGAATTTTGACAACAATTTTGACAGCTGACAAAGGTGCTAGAGAGAAAGAGAGAGATAGAGGAAGAGCAAGAGAGAGGGAGCGAGAGATAGTGGGACAGCAATTTAATTGCTGCGATGATTTAAGCGCGAAAGCATTTGGACAGCATTTTGACAGCTGTCAAGAAGCAGACAGACAGAGACAGCAGAAAACAGAGTGAACGAGAGGGAGAAAGCGAGAAAATAGAAACAATTGGCGTCAAAAAAAAAAACAAAAAAATGCCAAATAAATAAGTCATCAGCTATGCAAGGGGCGTGGGGTGAAGAGCGTGTTTAGGCATATGTGTGTGTGTGTGTGTATGTATGTCGTATTTGCCGTGTCTGGCTTTGTCGTCTCTCATCAAAGTCAATTTCCTTGTTGATTTTTGCTTATTTGCGCATCTAAATGGATTTTTATCGCAATGTTTTGCAATGTCCTTCCGGCAGCAGGCATCGATACAGCAGCATATTGCCACAAAATGTGCGTGTCACACACACACACACACACACCCACATGTGTATATATAAATATGTATGCGGCATACATATGCAGCGAATTTCATACTTGAATCGTATATTTTTTCTCTCCTTTTTGGCGTACAGAAATTTGCAAATTTGCGGTAATTTGCGTGTGTTTATACAACGCCTGGCCAGCGAGAAGCAGGAGCTGGAGCTGGAGAAGGAGTGGGAGCAGGAGTAGCAGCAGCAGCACAACAAAGGAGCAAGCACGCTGAGCCAGTGAACTGATGCTGATTGGCAAATCCTGCATCAGCAGTTAACTGAAAGCCAAACAGTTAATGAAAACAGGACTTAGCTGCCAGCGCAAGGGCAAGCAGCTGACAGGAGCGGAGAGTGAGGGGGGTAGCTGGGGAAGTTGGTGGCAAGGACACGGGTTGTGTGTGTGTGTGTGTGTGTGGGTAGGTAAGGTAAGGGGCTTAGCATTAAAATGCCAGCATCGCAGGATATAGCCGGCTACAGCCGCAGGATAACTGACAAGACAAAGCCCCGCGAGTTGCTGTCCCAACAATGCAATTAGAAACTGTTTAGCGATTCAGTCCAATGAATTCACGACGCGCTGCAAATGCAAGTCAACTGAGGCAGCAGCCAAAGCGGGGGTTAGCTGGCTTAGTATATACCCTGTAATTGGCGCAAGTGAAATTGGATAAGCTCTATTTATTGATATAGATATGCAATCATGAAAGAAAGTGAGTCAGAAAGGCAGAGAGAGGGAGAGTGGGAGATGGCAAGTCAGAGAGAGGGGGTAACAGAAAGAGAGCGTGAGAGAGAGAGAGAGCGAGCGCGGTAGACAGACAGAGAGAGAGAGAGAGAGGGAGAGAGTGTGAGAGGAAAACAGAGAGAGGTATGGGAAGAGAAGAGAGAGCACGAGAGATATATTTACATATAGACAGCGACAAATGTAGATTATATAAAAGGAGGCCAAAATATATATAGAGAGAAAAATATACAAAGTAGAATAGAATAGGAATAGGACAGGAAGAGAAAATGCAGACATAGAGAGAGAAAAGAAGATATAGGATAAAGAGAGAGAGACAAAAAGACACAGAGACGGGCGAGAACGAAAGATTCATATTGCAAAGAGATTATACCCTGTAATCAGAGTTAACCATTGACTTGAACTGTACGAAACTATGCACTTGGACACGCTGCTTTTAATTGCTGTCCGTCACTCTCTGTATTTCTCCTTCTGGTTATCTTTAAAAGTCTGCCTTACTCAGTTCAGATCAGGGAGTTACAGGCTTCAAGGTCACTTTTGGTGCATGCCTCAGATGATTTCAATCGAAATTCATAGACACACGGCGATGCCAGATGGATTCCATTAAGATATAGATGTAAGGATATGGACATGACAACGAGCTGTGTGTGTGTGTGTGCGTGTGTGTGTGAATGTTAACAAATGTCTAAAATATTTCCGAGAACTGGCAATTTGATGGGCTAAAATGATTTGCATATATTCAAGAGTTAAAATTATTGGCAGCTTTCAGTCGGTTTCACTTGAGTGGAAAATGGGGCGAGGCGACGTGAGGCAAGGCAAGGTGAAGAGAGATAAGGAGATGAGGCGACGTGAGGTTAGGCAAGGCGAGCCGAGGTGAGCGACTATGTGTTATGCAGCTAGCAGCTGCTAAAGAGGCGTGACTACGCTGCTGGAGGCGTGGCGCTTATAGTAAATTAAAAAAAAAAGAAGAAGTTGCAGAGGTGGGTCTGTGTGTGCATATTGAAAGCAAATGCCACTAACAGAAGCTTAAAGGCAAAAACACAATTCACACACGCACACAGTGCACACACACAGGCACACACACAAGCACACACACCTCTACACGCAGCAGGGGAAAACAGCTGTGGGCGAAAATGCAAAATTTGTTTTTCTTTTTTTTTAGTTCCTGAGTTGGCGCCACAGAAATTGAAATTTTTCGAGACTTTACAGCCGCCGTCGCTGCGGCAACATGAATCCTTCCATTCCTCAACTCTTCAGCTGCCCGTAGTTACAATGGCGCTGCCACGCCCATCAGAAAATCACTTGGAAAAGCCAACTATCACAAGAAGTAGATAAAGATATATATATATATATATATATTTCATATAACAGTTAATTTTCTAGTGGATATGGCTCTTCTTCACTTCAGCTGGGCCATAAAGTGTTTTGGGAAAAGTGGGCGTGGCACGTTTGGGAATCGTCGGCTGTGCAAACGTGCCAAAGTTTCTTTTATTTTTGGAACATCTGAGCGAAAAGCGAAAGTCATGATACATTTTTATGTTATTAAAATTATGAATATGAAATTGGAAACTGAAAAGTGTCCAACTAGAGCAAGGCAATGATGATGATGATGATGATGATGATTATGATGCTGTTTCTGATGTTAACGTAGAGCAAACAGCAGGCAACAGACACGTGCGGCCTTTGAGAAAAAAAAAGTTTCCCTTTCTTGAAAAGATAAAACGTTATCTGATAATAAATTGAAATAAATTTTGAAAGCAATATAAAAACTTAATGAGGCCAGAGATTGTTCTAAAACAGAAATTAGAACAATAAATTATGAGTATTCTTGGAATGCTTGCTCCATTCATAAGAAATTGTTCTTTAATGAAATTTTATGAATCAAGACAATATAAATTGTAGTCCTTGACAATGATATTATGAACATTATTTGAGATGGTGCAAAGAGGAATTCATTTATTATTAGCTACATTATTGAAAGATAAATATTGCAAATTTCAATTCTTTGGCTCTGATAACGAGCGATAACGAGCTAGGAATATGTGGGAATAGACAACGATTTGACTGCATTTAATCAGCTCGGCTATATTGCTATATGAAGAAATGAGCAAGACTTGATTATGACTTGACTCCACGAACACTTTGTTAAAGAGTCCAACGCTGTCAGGTCATAATTTCAGAGATTATCTATCAACATGTCACATGAGCAGGCGGCGGAGCAGCAACAGCTCAGCTTCTCTTTGTTGCTTTTGTCATGAAATACGAGGTGTGTTCAAAAAGTATTACGCACTACGTTTATACGACTTTTGGTTTGTGTTATGTTGTTCACTTATGCCTGAATGACAAGTTTTGCCAGCGGTTTTGCTCTTTGTATGTCTTTTGGTCCGCATCAAATGAACCTACTAATAATAGCTCAGCCTTAGTCCTAGCTAACTCTGACCGGAAACTAAAAAGACCCATGAAGGAAGAAAGCTGCGTTATGATTGGGCAGATAAATTAAGAAGGTATGCATGGAAGGAGCAGCGGATGGAGATCACAAAAGAAAAAAACAAAGAAATTGAATGAGAGGAAACGAGTTCAGAAGTCGCCCAAAATAAATTAAACACGCTTGAAAAAATTACAAAACTCTTGATAATTTCTGAACAAATCTCGTAGAGACAAATATATTTCAATATAGGTTTGGCCACGCCTCAGTCACCTTACCTAGAGCTAAAGTCAGGCAGTTAGTGCATGGATAAAGTTTTTTAGCAACACTTAGACATTAAAAAAAAATATATATATATAAATATTTCTGCGGTTGCTTCTTCGTCTCGTTTCTTCTACCTTTTTTTTCTCTTCTGTGGCTGAACAGTAAAAAGGCTCAGCGATGTGCTAAGCCCAGGCCCAGTCCCAGGCTCAGCCATCAACAAAATGGCGTTGACATTGAGCGCGAGACTAAGTATATATAAATACAAGTACATATACATCTACATATCTATATGTATATATATATATATATATACATATATGTGTGTGTGTGTGTGCGGGGCTGTGGGTGTATGTGTCGTACGCAATTAATGCAAATGGCGCTATTGGAGCAGCCGACACGCTTGTTATTGTCGCTGGCGTCGATCTTGAAAGGCGCGCTTGGGGAATTGGAACTATTGAACTTTTTGCCTTGATAATTCAGCTGGTAAACATCCGGTGGCTGGCAGACAGACAGAGACGCAGAGAATGAGAGACAGAGAGAACGAGAGACAATTTGAGTATCCTGTTTTGGAGTGACTCCGCCGCAGCAATCCAATTTGCTTAGCGGCAAACACTTGGCACGGCGACGGCTGCGGTGGGTCCGGATGCCAGCAGCTTTGGGTTCTGGACGCGACAGCTGCGCAGCCCAGATACAGCCGAGCCGGCGTATTTACCGAGTGCTTTTAATTAATATACTCAAATGATTTCATTGGCAGGCCACAAAAAAGAAAAAAAGCAACAGCAAGCCAAAAGAAAAGCGCGTCAAAAGGTGTCAACTTCTATTCAACTGGGACAAGGGAAGTTTTTTTTTAGGAATATTTAAAAAGCGACGTCCAAAAACCGCACACAGGGAAATAGAGAGAGACAGAAAGAGAGAGAGAGAGAGAGATGGTGGTGGGGGCCATCAGGCATTTCCAATAGCCGGGCTAAAAAAGTGTCCTGTCATGGAGGCTGCTCATAATGCTTAGCCTTATCCCTCAGCGTCCTCCCCTTCCTTCTCCTCCTGCTTCTTCTCCTCCTGCTCCTCCTCCTCCTCCCAACAGGCTGTTTACTTGTTTTTCCCTGTTGGCCGTGCGACCTGCTGCTCCTGCGGGGCATGTCATATTTTTGTCCATTTTTTTGTTCTTAGCTTTGTTCGCATTTGCTCTTTACAGATTCATAATCCTTTCAACTGTCAAAATCACACACACACACACATACACACACATGCACAGCAGGTGGGCATAGCAACAACAACAAAATGAATTTTTCATTTTTAATTATTAACGTTTCTTTTTTCTTGTTCTATTTTTGCTAGGCAACCGAACGACCAGAAGCAAGTTTTACCTTAGCTGAGCATACCCTGCGCGTGTGACTGTGTGTGGGCTATGCACTCGTGTGAGTCAGCATAGCATGAAGACCAAATGCCATTTCCCTAGACTCATATTTGACAGGGCATACCCCTAATAAATTGAAGTTGTGTTTCATATTGTGCACTCATCTAGAATGCTCCATAAATTTCAAGAAATTGCCATGCAAATAATAATTAGCCAAAATTGCTTAGCTCAAGGGAATATCCTTAAAATTTGAAAACTTGTTACTTCCAGGACATAACTTTAATATAAGAATAAATATATGTAAGAAATAAATCAATTTCAAGAAATTCTCTTGCAAATAATAAACAGCTAAAACTCATTACAACACATGTCTCTAATATTTAGTATAGTCTTACTTCCATGGCATATGCCTAATATTTGTTTAATTCTTAATTCTAGGGCATATCTCTAATATTTGAGTAACAAATGAAATGCATACAGAGCACTTATTAGCAACAGTTGTCTGCTCAGGGAATACCCTTAATATTAGACACATTTGCGCCGATTACAGGGCATGCACTGAGCTCAGCTGTTGGGCTACGCACTCCTATGGTTTGCTTTGGATTTAATAATACGAGTTGTACCTCTGCTTTGTTGGTTTCATTTTCATTTTACATTTTGAGTTTTCCGTTTTGCATTTTTCGTTTTGATTTTCGTTTTGATTTTCATTTTGATTTTCATTTTCATATTTGTTGTTGAGAATTTTTGCCTACGAACACTAAGTCAATTTTAATGGTAGATGTGGGCGTGTGTGTGTGTGTGTGTGTGTGTGCGTGTGCGGCAGGTAGCATACAAGCAGCATGTGCCACATGCATGCCAGACAGTTCCAAAATACAGTTGATTAAGCGCATCTAATGAATAGCAACAGCCCATGCCCCCTGCCCTCTGCCCACGACTCTTGACAAAGAGAACTCGAATGCCAACGGCAACGACAGTAAAATTGCTTTAAAACTCTTAAATCAAAGCGAACATTTAAAGTTCACAAAACGAAAGCGAACGAAGAAAATGGAAATAAATAAATGAAAATAATTTACAGCTAACGTTGTCAAACGGCAATGGTAATGCCTGGCACTAGTCATGCCAAAAACCATAAGGCAGTAGCTGCATAGCTCGAAGCTTCAGGCAATTGTTTCTGATCTCATGTCAAGCTCAGATGTAATATGTTGTCAAATTAGATTTTAGTATATTAAGTTTTTTCTCATATTGCAGGCACTTTTCTATATATCTGCATGTCAAATATTTAACGGGAGGTCATTAAATTAAAGAAGAGCGAGAAATTTTGATTTATACTTAATAAAATAAAAAAAAAACTGAAAGAATAATAAGAGATGTGTCTCAGGCTCGCGTCATAGTTAACATCTATATTTAACTGCATGTCAAATAAAAGTTAAATAATTTTTAGCTCAATTGATTATGACTTTTTTTTTCCTTTCATGCAGTTCTTTTATTCTCATGTTACATATTTAACAGCTAGTTAAAATATTCTTTGTGAAAATATCTAAAAATTGAGTGCAAAGTGCAATAAAAGCAACATGGAATAGATAAAAATGATTGTGACATACGAGTGCAATATATCTATGATTTATTTTTTGATTTTACAGGGTATCGCACCGTCAGCACTTGTGGAAGCTTTATGCTTATGTATTCATATTCTTATTTTGGACTTTGATATTCGATTTTTGTTCTCTTAGTCAGCGTACTAACTTGGCTGCACTTCATTATGAACGTGAATGTGACAATATGTCAAATATTTAATGTCACACACGCACACACACACACACACACACACACAAGCACACACGTACACACGCAGACATGTTGAAGCTCTTGAGATGAAACCGTTAGTCAAATCGCGGCTCGTTTGTTATATTTTTGCTTGCGGCTATATTTGAACGCATGAGTGTGTGTGTGTGTGTGTGTGTGTGCGTGTGGGTGGGTGTGAGTGTGTGTTTGTAAGTTGCATTAAATTGGCATAAAATAAACAACACGTATAAATTACAGCGGCAACATCAGCAGCAGCAACAACAACAACAACAACAATAAAATAAAACAAAGCGGGGCACGCGTCATGAGAAATGTGGCAGGTGGACAGGTGGTGCGCACTTCTGGGCTGTGGGCTACGGGCTGTGCGCGTTGCGCTGTCGATTGTGGGCGTCTGGGCGTGGACAAGGATACGGCCAAGCTCCAACTACCCAAGGCACACACACACATACATGCACAGACAAATATTCAAATAATATTCAATGAGGCCTGACAGTTACAGCACGTGCCACAAAAGAAGAAAAAATATAATGAATAAAAAAGAACAACAGGAAAATAATACAAACAAAACAAAAGAAAAAAAAAAACACACACATAACCTAACATAGATACTCAATTTAGATATTAAAAATAAAAATAACTTAACATTATATACATATTTATATATATATGTTAATGTATGTCGACATAAACTAACAACCTCTGGCATTATACGCGCTCAAGCAGAAAGAGAGACAGCTGAGAGTGAAAGAGATGCGAGTAAGTGACAGATAAAAGATTTGTAATTAAAATATCAGCGAGTGACAGAGCAAGTAACAAGTAGTAGACTACTGCATACCCTGTAAGTAAAATAAATTCATGTTTATTTCTATTTAACTCTCAACTCGAAGTAAATACTCACATAAGGCTAACATACCTTCAACGATTAAAAATGATCGATAGCTTAGAATATGATATGCAATAATTTAAATAGGTTTAATTTTGATTCTTCGATAACTTCAAATATGATAAACAAAATGAAGTAAATTAAAGCTTATGCGCTCATCGATTGCTATTGATAACATATATGAAGCACATTTAAGATTTTAGCAAGATATATGAATGCATTCCTATAAGGAAAATGCTTGCCGATAAGTCAGCTTCAAAATTCTAGTTTCAATATAAAGCCAAAGTTCGCATTGTTAATATATCGATGAATATCGACTAAACCTATGATAATTTCTAGAATATATTTAGTTTTCACTTTAGCTGTCAATTAAAGTAGAATAACTATTTCAATAACTAACGAAAACTCATTAAAAAACTATCGATAACTTTAAATATGATAGTAGTGATCATAAGGAGTGCCTTTACTCAATCGCTTGGCCTCTAATCAGCATGCAGTATATTAAGTTATCGACGGCTGGGAATATGTGATACTTGCAATCAATCGATATCAACCACAGACTGTGAGAGTTTAACTTAATGTACGCCTCGCAGCCCGAATCGATTGCAGCGAAATAAAACCAAAACAAGGGAAAAGCCAATAAATGATTGCAAATTAAATCAGGTGAAATCGATACCGACTTCAGTGCCAAATGCCAAAATGGCAGACAAGATAAATATGAGTCTCTAATGAATCGCTAATGAATGACATTCAATATGCATTTGGCAATCGAATGGGTGTGCGACTAATTGGCGGCCGCGTCTTAAAATTTATTTCCAAATTGCGCATACGCCGCGCCGCACGTTCCAAGGTAAATATGAATATATTTATATAATAATATATGTATATATGACATATATATATATATGGGAGTAATGGAAACGGCAAATATTTTTTGGTGTTCTCAGCTGTCAACTGTCTCTGTCTCTGTCAGTGTCTCTCAAACTCTTACTCTATTTCTCATCTCTTCAGTTTCGGGCATGCATTAAATATGTGGCAGGTCACACGCGTTTTGCTCAAGCGAAACAAAAGACTGAAGCGTGTTTCGTTTGCATGGCAGGTGTACCCTTTCACTTGCTACACGACACCTTGCCGCCCACCCAAACACCCACCTACACACACACAAACACACACACACACACACACAGAGATAACCGCGCTTCAGAGCGCTTCTTAATTAAGTGTAATAAAATAGCTTCAACAAAAAGATTTTGTTTGATCATTATATTTATGCGCATTCTCCAGCGTCCTGTATGCGCTCATGGTCAACAGGTACAGTTATTTGTCAATCACGCAACTGTAAAAACATATGCGCATTGCTATCTTTGTCACAAGTTTCATTAAGGCACATCTAATTGGCAAAAGCGAAACCAGATGCTGAAGATGAAGCAATTTAATTGGCTGCCAACTGGAAATTGTATTTGATGCCAACATAAAAAGGACAACAATGATGTAAAAGGGACGTAACATATAATCAAGTGTATGACTAGAAGTCACAGCTAGATTAACGGTAGTGATATAAGACCATTGTGGGGGAATGGAAAGGCATAGAGCGAGAGCGAGATATATATTGGCGTAACGAGCAGCTTAAACAGCAGCAGCCAGCAGCAAAGAAAATACAAGCAAGAAGTTTAAGCTCAGGCATGACCGACTTGAGAATACCTGTTCTGTTTAGTTATATGGATTAACAGCTGGCCCAAGACTGGCTAAGATTATGCAAATTTGTATATTTTTCACCTAAGCTTAAATTGTCAATATCACTGGGTGCCAGGGCATAGAAATGGAATGAAAAGAAAAAGAGAAGCGAAACAACTGAGAACAAGTTGTGTTGGCAATAATATTATTAACAGTAGCATCAGAATAAGTAATGCCCCATCACAACTTGGACATGTTTCGAATGTAATTTAGTTTCGAGTTTCGTAAACGACTTTGCCAGCGGCTGCCAAATCGAAGCGCAAAACTTTGCTCATTCTTTTTTTTTTGTTTTTGTTGAAAAATAATTTAAGTTAAATGCTTGCTTTACCAACAGTCAAACAATGAAAAGGGAGCGCAAGAGAGAGAGAGAGAGAGAAAGAGAGATAGGCAAGGTGCTTTTGCGGCAGCTCTTTGCGTTTTGTGTTTGTTGTTGGAAAAAGTTTTTGAAAAGTGCGCGAGAAAGTCGTACGAAAAGGTGTCAAAAGTGGTTAGCAAATGGTTATATACATATGTATAAGCTATGTAACTGTACACACACAGAAGCACACACACAGGCACACACACACACACGCTGTTGGCTCTGACTGAGCTCCGACTTTGGCGCTCTTCTCTTAAGCATGCAACATTTTATTGCTCATTAAAAGTGTTGCTAACATAAATGTATTTATGGGCATATGCACACATACAGACCCTTTTGGCCCCCCAAGCGACAACAACAACAATACCAACATGATCTCATGACCACAAAACAAGTCAATAACAAATTTATTAGTTGACCCAAAATTCGATTTGCGAAATTTCGCAGCCTCAAAAACCAACAGAAATCCATTTTTTTTTTTAGTTGTATTTGTTTTGTTTTGCTTTTGGCTAGCGACCGACAACTGCAACGGTCTGGCAACGCTGATTGAGTGCACAGTGACATGGCCAAAACAAGGGTGCGCGTAGGCCGCCGGATTTGGGACTGCGCGGAGCGTAGCCGAGGCTGGTTTGTCGAGGCGTTAGTTGAATAAAAAAAAAAAAAACACACACACACTTTGATTATTTTGTGTTATGCGCGAAGCATCATCAAATTTACATACAGAGCGAGAGAAAGAGATGGAGAGAGGCAGACAGAGAGAAAGAATGAGAGAATGAGGGAGCGAGCATGGTGTGTGTGCGGCTCTTAAAGCTTTTGTTGCTGGCGCACATAATCAACGTTTTTATTGATTGCTTAACTTTATTAGCGAACAAACGAAGTCAACTCGGGGTGTCTGAATGTGTGTGTGTGTGTGTGTGTGTGTGTGTACGTGTCTAGGTGTAACTGCTTACTACACTATCAAGTGAAATAGTTAGCCAGCCAAGCGGAGGGTAGTTTTCTGCTTTAAGTGACAAAGCAAAACGCATTTGGGCCAAAGGAAATAGTTTCGATAAATGTATAGCATACTTATGGGCGCATCGCAGGCTAGTGAAGCAACTGAATAGGGAGGATAACAGCTGTTAACGTTTTCAAAATGGAAATTAGCTAATTAGAAAATAGGAAATACAAAGATAATAGAGAGAAATAAAGATAGCGAGAGAGATAGACAGCTAGAGTAAATAGGACTCATACAGACAAAAGAGATCGAACTGGCCGCGTCGGAATTTCTAAAATAACTCTCTTTTCCTGAATATCTCTTTAAATTCGTCTTCGCCTTAGTCACACCTTATATTCTTGCTTATCTTACTCTTCCTATAATTTCTTTTTGTTTATCTACAATAATTATATACACTCTCTCTGCTTTCTTTCTCTTGTTTGTATTGCTTTCTTTTTTGTTGCTCTCTCTCTATTTTTTTTTCGTTCTCATTCTCTTTTTCTCTTAGTCTTCTTCTCTTTTGTTCCTTAACACATTCTTTTTTGCTCTCATTCTCACATTACTCTCTCACCTTGTTCTTCCTCTTCATCTATCTGACACTTTCTTCTTCTTCCTTCTGTCTTACAGGTAGCTATTGCTTTCTCTTTCTATCTTCCCCGCTCTCATCTCCTTCATTTACTGTCTGTCAAGTGTCTGTTAACATTTAACTGCCGCATTTCAGATTATTTTACGACTGCACAGTTCAAAGTTACTTAAATTAGTTTTATTTAGCATTTCCATCAGGTCTTAGCTGCAAGATTCACGCTCCATTCGTGCCGGGGAGACAATGCCTGACAGCCGCTGTCACAGTCTTGGCACTGGCATCCTCAAAGAGATTCTCGTTCACTATCCAAAAGCTGTTTATGAAGTCTTTTCGTCTTTGACTTTTGCTTCATTTTCAGCTAATTTCATTTGCAGCTGATTTGGCAGCCGTTCAACATTGATGATGTTGTTGGATGACTCGCACAACAAGTTCATCGGGCTGGCAGCCCTGTCTGTTAGACCGTAAACAATTTGCTCGTTTTGCCAGTTAATGCGTACCATATTCTGGCAATCGCTGTGTGTCTGTCCATCTGTCCATCTGTCTGTCTGTCTGGAACGTCAATGAATCGTGCTAGCTGTTGCATTACACAAAATAACGCCAGTTTCACGCAGAGCGTCTCTAACACACGCACACACAGACACAATCGGCTGGCAACAATGCAACAATCTTGCAGCTGTTGCCAAAAAAAAAAAAAAAAAAAAAATACAGAAAACAGAAAAAAAATGGAAAGGAAAACAAAAATAACAAACTTTGCTTTTTATTTGACTGGTCGGTCGGGTCGTAAACTTTGCTGCGGCAAAGCACCCAGCAAGTGGGAAATGTTCTATAAAATGGCGTCAATTCATGACTATGTAATTTGTTTATTTTTCTTTTATACACACACACACACAAGCACACCTATATCTATATAGTTACGAGTGTTAGACTGTGAGTTACCCCGCAATCACTATAGGCTACTTTTCCACCCTCAGACAAACAAGCCAGCTTATCAAACTTTCACAGCATAATTATGACATCCCAGAGCTTAAGTTTCTCAAATTGGATACAAAGTTAATTCGTTTCGTTCTCGGGTAAAAGGGTATATAGATATCCAAAATTAGTCTGTGTTCTTAGATCAATTTATGCTTAGCAACCGAATATCGATAATTATCGATTTTAAGAATGTAATGCGTACAATATATAAGAATATATAATAAAAATTTGAGGTCTTCAGTTCTTTTCAGCTAATGATATCAATGCCAGGCGGATAAGACCCTAGCGAATGACGTCTGGCCATGATCAAAAATGTCTATATATATACTTTAGCGTCTGATGCACCACACTTTCTGCCCAGGCACATCTTTAATGAGCTGAGGGTGCAATAAAAAGAGTTTCATATACAAAATTTAATTTGAATTTTGGCATCTGCAAGAAATTTTAGTTTTGTTTGCTTGCTTAAATTTTTAAGCTAAAGCCAACGCTGCACGCCTGACACTCGGTCTCACTCTATCTCTCTCTCTCTCTCTCTCTCTCTCTTTCTCTCTCTCTCTCACTCTCTCTTTCTCTCTGTTTCATTGTATCTGATGTCAGTTGGCAACTTATGCTGCATGTTTTGCCTGCTTAACAAGCGAGTGCAACAGGCAATTAGCCCGCTCCTTCTTCAGGGGATGTGCCACGTCTAACATGACATTCTGTGCTTGTATCTATATATATATAATATATATATATATATATATATATATATATATATATATATATATATATATATTTCAATATCTATATCTATATATATATGGTATCACCTGGCACGAGCCAACAAGATTAATGCATATATATATATATATATATATTTTTTTTTTTATGCTTTGTTAACAAATATTTTGCATAGCGTATTTCTTAATATGTATGTGTACATACATACATACACGAGTACATATACATTACATGTGTATATAATCTCAAGTTCAACCCACAAGCCTCAGACGCTACCCAGCTCGTAAACACTTGCTGCAGCCCCTTCGTATTTTATATGCTGTGGCTTCCTTTGTCAAGGTATTAAGTAACACAAGTGGACATACAAATGCGATTCCAATTAGAGATACATATACAATTATACATAAATAGATATACATTTATATGAATATGTATGTATGCTTGGGGATGCTGTAGCCCGACTATTCAATTCATGGAAAACTGTATTTATTTTGAAATTCGATGTTGCCCACAATAGGTGGAACAGACAAATGATTTCTCAGAAATATTGATTTGTTTTTGCTCCATACTCGGAAGCCAATTGAAGATTCTCTAATGAGGGTATAAAGTCCTTACGTTACACTCCACTAGCAGCAATCACATTTCGATTCCAGAAATTGGAGATTTTAATGAATTGGCGAATTTCCGCCTCCGCCCCACACACATATGGATGAGCTCGATATATCCTTATCTTAACTCTCATTGATGCTGCTATATTGGACGAATCGTGCTCTAAAGCAGAGAATGGAAATACCTACGAAGACTCTGGCTATCATATTGTACTGTTATACTCCTCTGTTCTATTCCGTTCATATTTTCCTCTATGGGACATTCGATTTTTATTATGAGTTATATTTATTTGCTGCTATACTTCTCAGTTCCATTTCTGTCATATATTTTGATATTAGTCGCTAGAGTTGCATTATCTGTTATATTCATTTACACTTTTCAGTAAATTTCCATTATATTCATCTTTTATATATACTCTTTTGCTGTATTCTTCTGATATTGATTTCTGTTATACTTCTCTTATGAATAAATGTTTTGTTTTATTGGTCAATTTTAATTTCCTGTTGTATTCTCCTTTTAAATATTTATCTCCTGTTTCTCTGTTATATATTTTATATATTCTTCTGCCATATTTTTCTCTTTTATTTTGGGACATTGCTTCCTGTCTTAATTTGTTATATTCTCTATTATCATTTTCAAAAATACTTTTCTTATATATTTATCTGTTATACTATTTACTCATATTTTTCTGTTTGTGTACTCTGTTATATTAATCTGCTATATATATTTTATCTCTTTTTACTTTTCCTTTATATGCATCTGTAAGTTATACTCATATATAATTAATAATTTGTTGTATACGTTCCTAATAAATATTTTGTCATTTCTTTTCTTTTCTCTCATACTTAACTTTTCAAATCTACTTTTATATTTTTCATTTGCTGCCAGCAAAGATCAGTTTGCAAGTATCTCCTAGACAGCAATAAGGACACACTTTACAGAGCTCTGCTAAGAAAGCATAATTAACAGACTTAAGTTGACACAAAATATATGTAGTGACGAGTTAACATAGATCGGTTAACGGAGAGTGTTAAAGTATGAATATTAAGTCTTAAATTCTTAAATTTCATTTGCTGTATCATTGAAAATATACACACAATACCACACACACACGCGCACTCCTACACTCAAAGTTACACACATATTTTATTCGAATCTATACACATGATTCACTTGTGGCTTTTGAATCAACACTCGCTTTCTGTTGGCGTCCTTTTCAATAGGAGCCCACCCGTGGTTACTCTATCTAATGAACGAAATGGCCACTTGCCTTTGCAGCGCTATCTAGTGCGCGCTCTCTCTTTCTCTCTCTCTCTCTCTCTCATTCACTGTCTCTCTCTCTTTCTCGGTCTGGTGCACTATTTGTGTGCGTTGTCTGTCATTCAAGTGATTCGTTTTGATTTGCCAAACACTTTATCACTTAATGTTGTTTTGTGGCAATTTATTTTTTATTTCTTCATTTCATTTGCGCATATTTCCATCTCTCTCTCACTCTCTATCCCGCTCTGACCCGCTTTATATCTCTTTTTGTCCAGCCTATCTGTCTGTCTGTCTGTCTCTGTTGTTGCGTCTTGTTAAGTGAAACAATTGAATTGTTAACCGAACAATAAAGTATTTTATTATTATTAGATTTTTGCTTGGCGCTCAGCATTTGGCCATTGCCTTTGTCCCAAACTCAAGTCCCGCCGCCTCCCTCAACTCACCTCACCTCACCACAAACGTCATTTGGCTTTAAGTGTCACCATCTCTCTCTCTCTCTATCTTTCTCTCTATGTGTCGCTCTCTTTCACTCACACCCTTGTGTGTTGAGTGTGGCATTTGGTTAGCGTTTGGCATTTGGTGGCTTGCGGCTGTCTCGAGTAGATTTCCGACATATTTCTTGCCTCTTGTTATTTGTCATTCGCATTATGTGGCCTGTTCCTTTCTTTAGCTTTCTTTGCTCTTCCTTTCATTGCTCCTTTTGGCTTCTGTGCTCTTTTTTTTTTTTTCTTGCTGTTGTAAGTATTGCCAAGCCATTTAGGCTTTTTGAATTTATGACCATTTTGCGTTTTGCGGCTCTGCCTAACCACCTCCCCCTCCATTTGCCTCCGCCTCCTGCTCGGCATCAAGCAGCCGCGAGGGGCAATTTAGGTTTTGCGACCTTTGACACATACTCGCTGAGTGCGACAAGCGTACGTAGGCAGTACGTGTGGCACTCTGTTTTGATTTACGACCCAATGGCCCCAGCCATGGCCCACAGGCCGTCGCCGTCGTCGTCGTGCTTGACCCACTTTAAAGCAACGTTTCCCGGCCACCCACACGCCACGGCAGCATCCGCGATTTTTTCTGCGCGTCACGGCTTGACAATGTCTTGGCTTTATATCTGTATTCAAATTGACACGCATCTTTTGGCTGACAACAGGTGCTTCGCTCAGGTGTTAGACGCACGCATTGATCTGCTGGCTTAAGACAATCAAGATTGATAAAAGTTAAAGAAGGTTAAAGATTTGCTAAGCGCGTGCAAAACTTTAAGGTTTCGCAACACTGAATAACAGCTCTGGACTTAATAAACACTATTTGACTCTATATATTCAGTTTGTTGTTAAAATTTTCTATGAATTTCTCTCAGTGCACTGGGCTCATCACACTTCAAGCGTCCATGGGATTGGCCAAATCGCTCGACTCGACAGGACGTTCAGCTTTGAGAGTCCCGCAAGGCAGTGTCCTTAGATCAAACACTTAATAACCTGGCCTACGCCTCTGCTTCATTAGCTTAAACAAGGATATGCTTCCAAGCTGTCATTAGCTTCTGCAATATGCACGTCTGCTTAAGGTCACATATCGTTCCATTCTGTCAGCGGGTACACCATAATAGTCGCAGCTATTTCAGGACTACTTTAGACAATGTCAGCTTAATTACTGGCCCAGTTAGCTGATGAGTTAGCCAGAACACCCAAAGCCAGTCGGACGGCGAGACACATAAATTGTTGCAGTAAAATGTTGGCTAACTGGTTTCTCAGCCAATTATGCTGTCATAAAAGCAGCTTACGTTTTGTTTTGTTTTTTTTCTCTCTCTTTTTTTATCAGATGCCAATTTTAATTACACGCAGTGTTGCTAAGCGACCCAAGGAAATTAGCCAGTGTTGCGAAAATACTTAGTATGCTAACAAAAGACAAGCCTCATAATTGCTTTTAGCAGCAGCAGCGTTTGGTTTTAAATGCGAGCCAAGTCACAATTGCTCGGCGGAAGGCAAGCAGCACAAATGAAGTAAGACGAGCGCATGATACTCGTTCAACGCAGAGAGAAAGAGCGAGAGTTGAAGTCGATGCTGATGGCCGGGGCATATCATTTATGGGTCTATCGATGCATACACGTTAGAATTGAAATTTATTTAAGCAAGCGAATATTATTTATTGGCGAGTTCTTTAAATAAACTTTTCAAATACATTTATTAAAACAATATAATATACTAATTTTAAAGACAGGTCCCTTGGTATCGTGACATATTCATACATTCAATCTGGAAGCATCATTAGCGCCTTGGCAAAAGATATTGTCGAAATTTGGATAGGGCATATGCTCCCTGTACCTTAATGTCAAGTATATATGTATAAATACACATATATATATAAATTACTACTCCCACACAGATACACACACATGCACATAGCCCATATGCTCGTATTTCACAGCGTGAGCGAGCATAAAAGCAGTTAA
This sequence comes from Drosophila mettleri, assembly GCA_035047625.1. Lineage (NCBI taxonomy): Eukaryota > Metazoa > Arthropoda > Insecta > Diptera > Drosophilidae > Drosophila > Drosophila mettleri. Next base: position 4,442,660 of record JAWNPI010000068.1, on the reverse strand, counting down.
AAATCCAGCCATAAAATAATGCAAGGCCAATAGAAGGCAAGCGTGGGGCAACAGCAGAGGCAGCAGCCATTGCACAGTTGAAAGCAAATTAACGATGTCGTTAATTGCTCGAACAGGTTATGGCTACACACACACACATACACACACATATGTGTGTGAGACAGAGCGAGCGAGCGCGTAATCAACTTAAGAGATTAAAAACTACAATGAAAATCAAAGCAATCAGGGAAATATATAAGTGACACTTAAATGCTGAGAAAGAGATCAAGCAAGACAGAGAGCGAGAGGGCCAATTGCAAGAGAGGCAATCAGCAGACGCCAAAAAGTAGGCAACGAAAAAGTGCGAATCGCAGGCGAATCGAAAACAAGCGACGCGACGCGACGCAATTTAATTGAAATGTTTAAAATGCGACAATGCGGAAAGCAGACATACGCACACACATGCACACACACGCACACGCACACATGTGTGTGCGGGCCAAGTGCAAGGACAAAGGGTTGGGGACAACAAAAAATGAAAAGAAATTGAAGGGAAAACAAAACGAAATGTGGCAAACGGCAAACGTTGCGCGTCGATACAAAGACAACTTTTAATGCCATTCAACAAAGTTGTCGTCGTCGCCGTCGTCCCTGTCCGCTGTCCTTGACTGAACTCAGCCACACACGCATGCACACACACACACACACACACACATACAGAGAGCGCTACGCATACAGGCAGGACACATAAAAGGCGTAAGCCTTAAAAGCAAAATTTGCCACAGCCACAAGCAGCAAAGCCAACAGCAGCAGAGCGAGTTGAAAAGCGAGTGCAAGAGAGACGGAGAGAAAACGAGACAGCGTGCGCAAGCGAGACAGAATTAGACACAGAGCTAGACAGCGCTGGCAAGGACACAGTCCAAAAGTAGCGCAGCTCTTGATGAGCACCACAAGTTACATGCTCCGATTGATGTCTTTGCTGTCAGCTTTTGTTGTTGCTTGTTGTTTGTTTGTTTGCTGTTGCTTCTGCTGCTGCTGCTGCTGCTGTAACTGTTTTTGTTGCGGCAGCTTCCTTAAGCCATTTGCCTGCTGCAGCTAACTGTTTATCGTCGTTGCCAGTTCTTAGTTTATTCCATTAATTTTATTATTTGGTATAAGAAATAGGTTTTAAATGAAATAAATAATAATAATCATTAATAAAAATAAATATTAAATATAAAAAATAAATAATAAAAATAAAAGAGAATCTATAAATATAAAATATGAAATAAATATATAAATAAACAAGTAAGAAAACTCTAGTCGGCGCGCCCGACTAGGGGATACCCTAATCCCACCCCCCTTTAGTTTTCTTAATATAGTCAATAACTCGTATGTACAACCATATCACGCGACTTAAATCTATGCCAATGGTACTAAGAATGTCGATCAAAGAGGAATTATGCAAACAAATTCGAGACAAAGATTATGCCAGCACACTTTTGCAAGCTCACAAGAATTGTTCCGTTACTATTAAAGAAGAAGAATCGAAAACATATTCGCTCAGCGACACACAGCGCCACACAGCTCACAAGAATGTTCCGTTACTATTAAAGAAGAAGAATCGAAAACATATTCGCACAGCGACACACAGCGCCTGCGACTGTGACACACAGCGGCGAGCGGCAATTGGAAGTAGGTAGCAAAAACAATTCGAACACAATTCGACCCAAACTCAAAGGCAATTGCGGTTCTTAGAAAATTTGTTCGCGAGCATTTGCATGTATGTGTGCACATGTATACAAATTGAACATGTATAAGCGCCACCTGGTCTGTGTGCGCTTTGCAGTTCAATCGCTGTTGATCTAGCCAAACATTTTGTTTAATAACTTTTGTGTTTATCAACGGATTTTGATGAAACTTTCACCATATGATTTAAATAATTGATTTAGTTTTCAAAAAGACCAAACACCATATATATTGCAACTGAAAATAATTTTCAAAATTGTGGGGAAATTTGGGGCCAGTATCCAAATGTAACAAAAACCGAAATTGGTAAAAATACACATAAAGGTACATGCGAAATTTTGAGTCTCTAGCTCTTAAGATAAAAAAGATAAAAAATCATAACTGTTTTTTCATATGGTTTTAAATCGATAACAAATATTCAGGAATAGTTATCGATTTTCTGAAACAAACTCGATATGCGCGCCCAATATACGCGCCTAACAAAAAAAAATTCAAGTCTCTAGCTCTTATAGGTTCTGAGATCGACGCGTTCATACATACGGACGGACGGACGGACGGACGGACTGATCAAGAATATATATACTTTTGGGGGTGTGGCACGCCTCCTTCTGCCTGTTACATACTTTTAACAAAAACATTATACCCTTTTTTCCCATTTTCAATGGGATCAGGGTATAAATAGAATATAAAATATAATAAAATGTAAAATATAAAAATTGAATATAAAAAATAAATAATAATAATGAAAGAGAATCTATAAATATAAAATTTATAAATAAATACATAAAAAATAAATAAAATAAAATAAAGTATAAAATAAATAGATAATAAAAGAAATATAAAATATAATAAAATTTAAAATATAAAGTTTAAAAATAAAATATAAAAAACAAGTAACTAAACTCTAGTCGAGACTGCTCGACTAAGAGATACCCTGAATCCATTGAGCTGTAATACCAATCATAAAAAGTTTCATTTATTCATTAAAAGTAACCAACACATGCACACACACACACACACACAAACATATGCATGCACGTAATATGCTCACTGCACAGTTTTGCGGCTGCAGCAGAGGCTGTACTATGGAAACTTTATTGCTTAATAACTTTTTTTCTAGACCTATGTTCTTAATGAAATTTTTGGGGAATAATTATGACATCTAAATATACCTATGTGCCAAATTTCAAGTCTCTAGTATTTGATATACGTGAGTTATCGTTTTTGTTGAATTATGGGCGAAAGGGGCGTGGCATCAAAAATCCAAAAATGACAAAAATGCGGATTCAAGATAGTTATCGATAAAAAAGAAATGGGATGAGTTATCGAAAAAAAAAAATAAACTCGTACAGCGTATGGTATTATCGAGCATTTTGCTTTTTATTTGAAGTCTCTAGCTTTTGTGGTTGCAGAAATCCAGGTGTTTACACGGACGGACGGACGGACGGACGGACGGACGGACGGACGGACGGACGGACGGACGGACGGACGGACGGACGGACGGACGGACAGACGGACAGGGCTAGTTCAACTCAGCTCATCGAGCTGATCAAGAATATATATACTTTATGGGGTGTGGCACGCCTCCTTCTGCCTGTTACATACATTTGCACAAAAACATTATACCCTGAAATTTCCATTTTCAATGGATTCAGGGTATAATAAATAATAATAATAAAAGAGAATCTATAAATATATAAATATATATATATATATATATATATATATATATATATATATATATATATATATATATATATATATATATATATATATATATATATATTTAGTTAAAATTCTAATAAATAAAATAATAGCTACAGCTCAATATGCAAAGGTTTAACAATTCAAAGTCATCTGCGTTTGGCTCTTTGCGAAATTGTTTGTGGAGCTCGCAGCTTTTGAGTTGCCCAAGCTAAGAGAGCTAAAGCGGCCACAGTCTTGGCAGCCAGAGCCACAGAAGTATGCAGCTGGTTAGCTGCACAAGTCAATAATGGAAGGGGGAACAATATCTTTCATAGTTTTAGTTCTTAGCCGGAAAATTTTACAGCTGAGGTGCTGACGCAGTTGACTTCATGTTGAGGCAACGCTGCCTGATCAAAGTCAGCTACTTTGTTGGCATTTTAATTGATTTATAATATTTTATAAAGCCAAGAATATCGACAAGAAGATTATAGATTATAAAACAGATATATCTATCATGGAGAGAAGCCTTAAATCAGTTAAAAAGAAAAATGTCCACAAAATCCTTTTCAGTTCAAGCATCATCATCAAGAGTTCAATATATACAGACATACATATGCTTATAATATGTATTATATAATATATATAGTTAACATGCATAATTTGAACTCTTGCCTTCAAAAATATTTGTCTTAAGGCAATCCCACGCAATAGTTGCAATTTGATACGTGGACCAACTAAAAGCATAATCAAGCAGCACTAAAAGACTTCTAAAGCATATTCTCTTACAACTCCCACTGCAATTCGCATAAAATATTGCGAGGCAGAAGCCTTAAAGATATCTGATTTATATATCTGAGATTAAACGAGCACAACGAACAATGCAGCTGCTTGTCTCTGCTGGAGCCGTGGAGTTTGTTGGCAAATGAAATCAGAGCAGACGACATTGCATTTTGCATTTGCATAGAAAGTGTTCAAGTGTTCAAGAGCTCGGGTGCCCAAGTGCTCAAGTGTTCGTTCATGTTATGCATTCAATGTACATTATTTGATATTTGCTCAGAGGACGCCACTAACAAATGACCGGGTCAAATTTGATGCGTAAATGCCTCAAATGAGCCGTAAGCGAAACTGAGGCCATGCTGAGCCATGCTGCTGGCAAATGCGAATGCGAATGCAAAAATTCTAAATGCAGCTACAATGAAATGTAAAAATCATTTCAAATTGCGTTCACAATAGCCATAATGCCATCGGGGGCGAGCGTTCGCCTCATGCAAATCTGTTCGGTTCACTGCGTTCGCTGACTGAGTGAAAATGACTTTGACTCAACGGCTAACAGCAGCTAGATAAATGGTATATATATAAACAGTATATGTATGTACGTAGTATATCGATTTTTATCGATTTCTGTACAAAGAAACTTATGTTATCGTTTATTTAAAACACCTTTAATTGTCCTTAATTTTATCTATACAAAAAAAAGTTGCTCTTTGTCTGCAGATAATTTAACTCAATTCATGCATTTAGAAAATGTTATCGATGAAAGAGTTATCGATTTACCTCAAATACATAATAATAATTCCAATAGCTTAAAAGGAATAATTGATATTCGATTCAATATGTTGAATATGGCTTAAATTTATCGATGACCTTGAACAAAGCATTTAAATTGATTTCATGCATAAAGCAAAATGTATCGATGGAAAAGTTATCGATTATGTATTTTTAAAGTATATATTTTTATATTTTAATATATTTAATCGATTAATGAACTTAAATGATTTTGTGAAAATGCATGGAAATTTCAGTTGGTTTGCAAAAAATTCGATGCTGATAATTAATTCATCATCAACAATTATCTGGAAAAAGATTATCGAATATTGGATTTTAATCGAATTTATAGAAATTAATGAGACTTTTTAAACAGAGGAGTCTTAATTTCATGGGAATTAAAAAAAGATATCGCTGAAAGTGATCAAAGCGAATGGAAATTCAAAAGTTATCGGGCAATGACATCTCCTCATCTATGTAGCAATCATTTCGATTGCCTTTTGCTAGAGTTTCAGAAGTGATTAGATTGGATTACTCCAATGTCTTCGATCAACCAAGAATTTCTTTTCATATAGTATATTAATAAAATAGGAATAACAGTGAATATGCTACTTACATAGCCAGTTCATGCGCTCCGTGTACTCGACCTTGCGCTTGAGATCCTTGACAAGGGCGCGAAAGTCGTCGTCGTTGAAGTGACACTGGATGATCGTGTTATTCAGCTGTAGAATGCTGTACTCATTGTTGCCATTGTTGGAGGTGGCATCGGCAATGGCCTGCTGCATGGCATCGATGCGGCCGCCATTCAAGGCGTTCGAATTGCTCTCGATGTCTGTGGCGCTGGCGCGCAGCTTGTTGTTGGCAACGTTGGCCGTCAGGCTGACATCGCCGTCGACATTGCTGCACGACTTGCTCAGTATGATGGTGGCGCGGTTGGCGATCGAGTTGGCTGCCAGCAGATGCTCGCCGGCAGCACCGCAGCTGCCGCGATGGAACGGCAATTTGCCGGCCGCACTGGCCGCTGCCACCGCTGTGCAATTGTTGTTCTTCAGCGTGATGCAGTGCAGCTGATTGGTGAGCGCGGCCGCTGAGCAGTCGCTGGCGCGACGGCGTCGCGACGGATTGTCGCCGTCGAGCGATGGCTGCAAATAGGCGCGCGTCTGTTGTTGCTGCTGACTAGATCCGCTGCCGCTGCCGCTGCCGCTGCACATGTTGCCGCTGCTGCTGGTGGGCAATACAACGGCAATGTCGCCGGCAACAGTTGCTGTTGTTGCTGTTGCAGCGGCAGCGGCGGCGGCGGCTGCAGCTGCTGCTGCTGTCGCCGTAGCTGTTGCTGTTGCAGCAGCTGCTGCCGCTGCCGCTTCGACCATGTTCGACATCGATGTGGACATGGTCAGGCTCTGGCCGTTGCTGAAATTGTTGATGCTGTTGCTGCTGTTGTTGTTCTGATTGCTAATGCTGTTGATGTTGCTGCTGCTGCTGCTGCTGTGGTTATTGTTGCTGCTGCTGCTGCTGCTGCTAATGTTGTTATTGTTGCTGCTGTTGTTATTGTTGTTGTTGTTGAGTGTATTCAAATTGTCGCTGCGCGCCAGCCGTCGTCGTATGACCGTCAACTTGCTGCTGCACTGATCCTGATCCTCGTAGAACTGTATGAGCAGCTCCTCCAGCAGCGCTATGGGCGTGGCGGCTGCCAATAGCGAGGTGGATGCACTGGTCGAGGCGCCCGCCGATGCTGACGCCGATGCCGATGCCGATGCTGTTGCTGTTGCTGTCACTGGGCCGCTGCCAGTGCTGCTCGCCGACGACTTGCGTCGCACAGTTGCTGCTGTTGTGGCAGCTGTTGCCGTAACAGTTGCTGTCGCTGTCGCTGTTGTTGCTGTTGCTGTTGCTGTTGTTGTTGTTGTTGTCACCGTGGCTATGGCCAGCTGCTCTCTCTCGATGTCCGCGTCGAGCTCCGTTTCCAGCTGTAGCTGTTGCTCCTCCAACGGCTCAAAGCTGTTGCTGCTGCAACTCTGGCTGCGACTAACAATTGCTGCTGCTGCCGCCGCTGTTGTTGCCGCTGTCGCTGCGCCGACTGCCGCCGCTGCCGCAGCCAGCAGCAGTGCACGCTCGCGCTCGCGGCCCGGATCGAAAATCGAGTGCTTCAACAATATCTCCTGCAGCTGACGTCGCTGCCGCTGCGCACTGTACGGATTGACCAGGCGAAAGTCGTTATAGTATTTGGCCAAGCAGCGCACTCGCGATGCAATGTAACCAATTTTACGCAGCAAACGCACATCGGCGTTTAGGGCAGCGGCGGCGGCGCGTTGCGTATGCTGCAGCTGCAACTGTTGCTGTTGCTGCTGCTGCTGCTGCGGCTGCTGCGGCTGCTGTTGCTGTCGTGCGCTGCAAAACAGCGCGGCATTTCCGCAGCTGCTGCTGCTGCTGCTATTGCTGCTGTTGCTGTTGCTGTTGCTCGTCGGCAACTGTGAGCCCTGCGCTGTTATGCACTCTATATCTATTTCGGCATCGGCTGATGTGTAAACGTCCTCGTCGTCGTCCTCCTCCTCCTCCTCCTCGTCTTCGTCGTCTTTGTCACTGTTATTGCTGCTGCCGGCGGCGCTGGCTGCTCCTGCTGTTGGTGTTGTTGCTGCTGCTGCTGTGATTAGTGTCGCTGTTGTTGTTGTTGTTGTTGCTGTCGCCTCGCCCACGCCCACTTTGGCTACATCAGCTGTCGTTGTGATCGTTGTTGTTGTCGTTATTATTGTCAACGCCTCAAAGTTATCCTCCTCATTCCCAGTTGCTGCTGCTGCCGTCGTCGTTGCTGCTGCTGCTGTTGTTGTTGCTGTTGCTGCGCTGCCACGTCGACTACTGCTGCTGCAGCTGCTGTCCTGGTACATTTATAGGCAAAAACTGTCGCGTCTGCGTTGCTCTTGTTCTAGTTGTTTCTTGACTTTGACTTTTGCTGCCTTTTTTGAAAGCGTTTTTCGCGCGTTTTGCTAGCGTTTTCCGCGCGTTTATTTCTGATTTTTATTGTTTTTTTGTTTTGTTTTTTTTTTTTTGTGTTTTGCATATATTAAATTTGAAAAGCTAAAAAAAAATACATCGAGCAAACGTTGCTTACATTGTTTTTGGTTTTGCCTTTATTTTACGGATATTTTTTGTTGCTTTTGTTTTGGCGCCTTTTTATGCCCGTTGCGTTTGCTGTGTGCAATTTGTTGCTTATGTTGCTGGCGTGTCTGTTGCTGAAAATTATGCAAATTGCTGTTGTTGTTGTTGTTTTTGTTGCTGTTGCTGTTGCTGTTGCTGCTGCTGCTGCTGTTGCTATCTACACCGCGTATCCTGTGACTTTTGCGCAAATCAATTCAGTGGAAAAGTTGCCGCCACTTCGCGCGCTTCTCATTTCCATTTGACGTGGGCTTCCAACCACAGTATTCACACCCTAACGCACACTACACTCGACTATACACTCAATCTTTCCCTCTCACTTAATCCTCTCTCGCTCTCGCTCTCGCTCTCGCTCTAGCTCTCGCTCTCTCTGCCTCTTTCTCTAGACTTGTTGTACAGCTGTCGTTGCTTTTGTTGCCGTCGTCGTCCTTGTTGTTGTTGTTGTTGCTGCCGTGTTTTACATTTTATTGTATTTTAATTTGCATTGTTTTCAACTGTCGTCTGGCGACTATCTGCTTTTGCTGTTGCCTCTGCTTCTCCGTCTTTTTAGTCCCTGCTGCTCTTTCGACTTCCGTTTCCGTTTTGAAATAATGACCAGTTCTTGGAGCTGCCCCGCTTTCAGTTGCTGCTGTCAGTTGCTAGTGTTTGTAGCTGCAATACATAGAAAAACAAATGCGTGCAAAGTCATTAGCTTTGATTATAATATTCATAAGCTTTATAAAAATATCAATGAAGAGAAATTTTTCTAGATACCAGTTCTAAATATGATATCTATCGATATCGATTGATAGAGAAGAGATACGAGATAACTGAAGTAGACTTCCAAGCTAAATCGGATCTATTAATGTTAACATATGTTAACTAAAAATAAAACTTAAAATCGATATTTATCGATACTGATTATATTAGCAATAAAGTCTGGTTTTTAAAACTGATGTAAGAGTGCCATGAAATACATATATTATATATTATTAAATGTATATTGTTAACACTAATTGAAAAATCGATATTTGTCGATTGCAAAACAGCATCGCGATAGTTGCAGTATTTTTTCTCCAATCTATATAGCACACAACATTTCATTAACTCAAATATGTTTTAAATTTTCGATATAAAAATCAATGCTTATCGATAACAGCCAAGACATTGTTCTCATCAAATCGAATTGTGATTTATTTAATCAAGTCTCCACTCAAGCTTTGTTTCAAATTGGATAATGCAAATTTGTCTGTCAAGTCGAATCGAATAATGTATTTTGGGCAATTTAACAAATTCGATTGCTTGACAGCTTGATGAAAGGTTAAAGGCGTTAAGGCAATCGATGGCAATGAAATTACAAGCAAATTCCGTGAGATGCGGGAGAGAAATCATTTTGAAAAGCGTATTTCACAACACTGCAATCGCTTGTGCTTCCCTTCTTTTTTTTTTTTTTTTGCGCTGTTTTGTTTTAACTGTACTTATTATAGGTTGTCCATTGTGATGGGGCAGCCATTGAAGGCCTGCGATAGCTCGCGTTGCCATATAGTCGTATGTTGTCGAAGACAAAGGGCTGCTGTCGCTGCCGCTGCCATTGCCGCTGCCGTTGCTGGCCAAAGGCTCTCGATAAACAACGGGCAAATGCACAATGCCAACGCAGTTGGTCAACAGCAACAACAAATGTCGAGGACATTCGCAATGACAGCAAATGTCAAACATTTACTTCCCCATGGTGCAGGGCTCCAGTCCTTTAAGTGCAATGTGGCTGTGCGTGTGTCTCTCTCTCTCTCTCTCTGGGTGTGTGCGTGTAGGGTATATCGGAGCTATACTACGTCCCCTCACTCGAACATCTTTCTTGGCAGCTCGTGTGTCGACAAGACAAAACGACAAAGTGACAAAGCTGAATGCCACATGAATGCATGATGTTTACCACACACACACATATGCTTAAGTGTGCTGTTAGGGTATATATATGCTGCAGATACTCTACCATGCAATTTTACGAAAATTGAAGTCTATTCAAGAACTGAGGCTAGTAGATATCCGGCAACGAACATAAAGACAAACAACTTTTAATTAACTTAGAGCTAACCAAAATATACCCTGTATGTGATATTGAGAAGCGAATATACCCCGCAGTCACTGAATTAAACATATATATTTATTGTCAGTTTGCTTCGATTAGATTTTAATTTTTCATAAACTAAACTTTCCTTTGCTTAATCAACAAAAATCTTAGATACCCGTAGATCAAATAGATTTGAAGTAATTTCGTTTAATTAACTCTAATAAAAAGAAAGAGAAATCGAATCAATGTAATTTCGAGTAGTCGGTCTAAGAGCAATAAGAGTCAGGCCTAGGCAAAGGCTATCAATGATTAAATTAACTATGGCCAAAAGACATTCTTTAAAAGTTATTTTGTAGCTAAAATACAAAAAACTTTACATTTAATTGAATAAAGAAAGCTTTTTGGCATTCAAAATTGAAATTCGTGTATGCAGGCAAAGAGGCAAAAGGCTGGCAAAGTGACTTGATATGGGCAATGTCTAGTGATGATAAAAACTATCGACTATGTTTTTTCCCTTTCAATGATGATGATTCTAATAATCGATAACTGTTTACATTGAGATTAATTTGTTACTCCATCTAGAGACTTGAGCTCAATGCGTGATTCAAATGGAATGACTGGAATTTGAATAAGTTCAATAAAATTTCATGTCAATTTAATAGACATCGATAAATTTCTCTCGAAATAACGATAGCTTCTTAAAATTGAATTTGAGTGCAAGAAGAACGGACTGAATGTCTAGCCAAAAAAAAGTAAACCAATTACAAGAGTCGAGCTCAACATTTAACTTTTGAGTATTTTCAAAAGTGTAGACACATATATATTCATATATTTCGTAATAACGAGTGCATGTTGTTCTATTATTGAATCAATCATTCAATCAATCAATCATTCATTAAAGTCTGGCTCGTTATCGCAATTCCACAGGCACACGCACACAGCTAGTGAAGTGAAGAAATATTTGGATTGGCTTCAAATTCTGAACGCATTGCGAGCAGTTAACGTGGCATGCGATGCGAAGGGGCTGACAAGGAGGCGTGGTAGTAGCTAATACCTTGGCTCACTCTCTCCCTCTCTCTATATATATATGTATATGTAAGGCTGGCATCCAAACAGCGCGCAGCTAAGCTGAGATAGAAGGAAACAGCAAAAAAAAAAAAAAAAAAAAAAATGGAAGGTGAGCTCCAGACGGAAGGACGAACGGACGGACAGACTGTTAGATAGACAGTTGGATAGGCAGGCATAGATGGATGAATGGCAGGATAGCACATAGCAAAGACCGAGTGTAGACTCAACAACATAACATTTTTGCTGACACATACATATGTTGCAATTGTTGCTGTTGTTGTTGGTTTGTTTGTTTGTAGCTGGAAACTTGTTACATTTAATTATGGGCTATTTGATTAAAGCTCTTGAACAAATACGCTCCAAATGCCAAATGGCACACACGCACACACACACACAGCGGGAGAAAGACAGAGCGACAGAGAGAGTCAGCGACAGACACACAAAAGTGTCAATATTGAGCCGCAGGTGGCGCTGCTGTGCTCAACGTTGCTGTCATATGGCTGACAAAACGCAAACGCAAACAGAAACCGCTGAGAACGCAAATGCGGCTTCGTATCCAAAACACGCCAGAAATGGGCTCACACCCAGCCAGCTCTCGCCTGCCACCTCCCACCTCTCCCTTTCTTCACGCTGTTCCACCTTGCCCCAGCAACTGCCCTCATCTCTGTCAAAAACCCAGCAACAAGGCCCCCTCCCCTCCCCTCCCACCAGCCAGCCGCGCCCGTCCTTGGCAGCCCAGACAACCTCAATGAATGTGGCCAACTGTTGAATGGTAACAAATTTTTGGGCGTTTGCCAAAAAGTTGTCGTTGTTGTTGCTGCTGCCGCTGCTGTTGCTGTTGTTGTTTGCCATTTTATTTATTTACGTTCAAATGGATAGCCAAGAAATATTATATATGTATATAAATATATGAAATGAAATGGAATGCTTTTTAATAAGCTTTCCCTTTGGCCCCAAAAACAACTCGACTGGCGACTACTCTGCACTAATGAGGCGCAGAACAAGCAGCAGCAAGATTGTAGATCGTTGCCTATCTACAGGCGCATGCGGCTGCCCCAAACCAAAAGAAATCGCAACACGACAAAAGCAATTTGAGCTATTTTGGTTTTGTGAGGCCGAAGGAAATGCAGAACAGTTTAGAGGCCATTTTCATTAAGCTAAAAGAATCTTTAATTCTTATAATCACAGAGTAGTTTGCTAAGGGAAGTTAGTGAAATTCTCTCATGATAGGGAAGGCTTAGGTTGCTAATGAGCCAATAGTCAAGAGTGATGCCGTCTAGGCCTGCCTCTAGCTCTAGCCGAACTTTAGTGCAAGTCTAGTCTCTGGGACATTCTAGTTTTATATGCAATGTCAGCTATGCTGACTGTGACAAATTCCGAATAAAATGACAAATCGCATTGAATATCGATATTTCATATTATCGATAACTTAAGCAGCTGCTGCCATTGGCTTATCGATATACACAACTATATATATAGTTATTTGCTAGTTCAGTTGTCGCCTTTTGCCTCTATCTATATATCCAAGTTAAGCCAACCAAATCCACAAAGCTCTTGAGCGGTTCCAGACCGCTCAAGACTTTGCCTTGAAAGCAACTCTGCAAAACTCTGAAGTGTGTTTATGAGAATCTAAAATTCTGCAAGTTCATAGAAGTGAATGCAGCTATAATAGTCTCACTGACAGAGCCATGAATAATAAGCAGAAAAATCAGATCTGAACTTCATGTTAACTAAATCCTAATTCATATTCATATATCAGATATTAATCATCATTATTAAACTCATTTATAATCATTCGATTTTTTTTATTAGACATAACTTACAATAAAATCAAAAGCCGCATTAAATCTTAAAAAGTATTTGCATTTCTATTTCAATTTGAGTTACTTTTGTTATGGCGCTTAGTCATGCGCCCTCGAAACACATCTCTATTCATTCATTTTCAGCTATAAATAATTAGTTAATGCATTGAAATATTGCAAATAAAATGCAATAAACAATTGAATATGAAACGAACAATGTTTAAATAATATTTCAAAATGGAGCTAAGTTACGTTAAGCTGCGAGCACATCTATTATTCATTTGCAATTCACAAACCAAGCAGCAACAGCAGCACCAGAGAAGGCGTGGCAAATTGAGTGACTGACTGACGCATTGATTGACAAATTACAGGCTTTCAATGCTGCGCCATTAGGTGGGCGTTTCAGCTAGAGGGCGTGTCGGCCCTGGCAATGTGCAGGTGTTTTAAATGCATCAATTGTGCAGTCTACATTTAGGCAAAGCGCCCGCATCAGCCGAACGGCAATGAAAGCGGAAAGAAAAATGGGAATAGAGGCGCACAACTAAATACTCTGCACTGCCTATAGATTAGATATAAATATATACAGTAGAAACAAATATATACATATGTAGTATATATATAGTAGATGTATAGTAAATATAAAGCTAATGAGAGAATAGAGGGAGGAGAGATATAAGGTGGAAGTGAGATAGAAAGGGAAATATAGAAAGAGAATTGAAAAAATTAAGATTCAGAGAGAGAAAAATAGAGAATAGCACAACGAGATGACATCAAATTAAACAGGAAAAGAACGAGAGAGAGAGAAAGATAGACAGAGAGAAAAAGGAAGTGAGGAGAGTAAAAAATTGACAGCAAAAAATGAAAGAGAAAGAAGGAGAGAGTTTGTTGGAGAGAGAGAGAAAAGGGAAAATGATGTAATGAGGGCGATAGATGCAAAGACGGATAGAGAGAAAGAGAAAGATTGTGTGAGAGAGTGCAAGAAAACAATGAAAAAGAATATAGAGAAAATGAAAATAAATACATCAAGAGGAAAAGAGATTCAAATATAGAGATAAACAGAAAGAGTGATTGGGCAATATAGAATGAGAATGACATAAACAGAGAGAAATGTTTATAATTGAGCAAATAAGAAAATAATCTATATCCATATAAATATATATCTTGAGAGACAATATGAAAAGTCTGTAAAAAGTCATATACAAATTATTTTATTATTTTCATATTTATATTTCATTCCATAATTATTTCAGCTAATATGCCCGCTTGAAGAGTATGGAGAAAAAAACAAATATGGAACAGCAGAGCAGAGAAAAAAAATGTTGAATTGCTGCTGCGGCAGCGACGTCGACACACATTTTGCGGTTGATATGAATATCGATTCGGTACGTTTAAGTGTGCCAGCTAGGCGAGTGTGTTAGAGTGTATGTGTGTGTGTATTTATGTGTTGGTATGTAAACTAGAACTTTGTATAAATTTATGTGCACAACAATGTTTATGTTGTTGAATAAACGAACAGTTTTTGCATATGCGGCCAGAGGAACCGTGAAAACCGGCTACTGGGCGAGTGTGTGTGTGTGTTTGTGTGTGTGTGACTGTGTGTTTGTGTGTAATGGCAGGATGCAACATGAAAATGGCGTGCGGTTGGCAACGTTTTATTTCCCATCTATGTGTGTGTGTGTGTCTTTGCCTTTATGGGCCAGCCAAATGCCCTAACAGCACAGGGCATTCCATTAAGGTCACTTTCTTCGCCAACTAATTGATATTGCTATATCTAACTATATATGTGTACCTAGTCATCATTTGCTGATTAACTTAATATTTTTTGGCACAACTAAAGAGCTTATGAAATACTTTCATTTAATTTTTATCGAGAGTATTCAAGCGGCGACGACGCCAGTGTTTAGTTTGGCTCCACAACTTTGCCTTTTCCATAGTTGACAGCTTATGTGTGTGTGTGCTGCATTGTGCATTTGCTTAAAATAGAAATATGCCAGACACTCACGCACAGCACACACACACACACACACACACACACACACACAAACAGAGTGCAAAAAATATTCAATCCCACAACGGAAATCGCTTAAGCGCCAAGCGCCGCACTCTCCACGCCGCCTGCATCCTGTGGCTGAATCTGGGCGCAGCTATTCTTAGTTCTGGCTAAGCTGTAACTAATTAAATTCGCTTTTTACCCAGTTTTCTTATTTGGGGCCACACTTTTATGGCACTTGTTAACACACAAAGCAAAGAAGCAGAAGCAGAAGCAACAGCAGAAGCAAAAACTTCGACTCGAAAATATTTACAAGTCAAATGCACGACTTCGAGTCTCTTTTGCTACTGGCTACTTTATTAGTTAACTGTTTCTTTAGCTATTTCAATTGTTTATGCTTATTTTAATCATCGTGTCCAGTGTACTTAGTCAAGTGTAGTCTATGTACTTAGATTGGAGTCATAGGGTAGTCTTCTGTGAGTTCGATTTTCCATGCACTTCAAACAAGGAAGTAGCTAAAAGATCTTTGCCAAGCGATTTCAAATTGAGTTTATCAACAATGAACTCTAGTGTTGTCAAATACTCTTTGAGTTTTGAGCATGTCTAAAATATTTAAATTTTCGCTTGTTGATAACTTGTAAAATCCCTTGAAGTTATTTCAAATGCTCTTTATCAACACTGAACTCTAGTGTTAAGTATTGCCTGAGCTGCTTGAGAACACTCCTTTATAACAATTGCTATTTATCTATTCGAATTCATTTCAAATTGAATTAATCAACACTGAACTCTAGTGTTAAATATTGTCTCAGATGCTTGAGCATATTTCTCTGCACTTAGCAGCAGTGATTTTGACTTTTATTCGGTGAGAGCTTCAGAGAGTAATAAAAATAGTTGAAAAGCCATGGTTAGGCGTTTTGAAATTCAGTTTATCAACACTGGACACTAGTGTTGTCTGATGCCTTGACATTGCTGCTGCTGATGCCATTGGCACACGCACTAATACACTTAAACAAGGCTAGAGCGACATTGGCGTTCAATCAAACTAAGCGCACACAAGAGCGGCGGCTCAGAGACAGAGACAGAGAGAGAGAGAGAGAGAGAGAAGGAATGGGGGAAAGATAGCGAATGAGAGAGGATGAGCGAGTACGCGTGGTTAAAAGCAAAGCCAACGAACCGTATAAAATAAACATAAACGAGCGGACGAGCCAAGCAGGATGTGTGGCGGCTGGAGGCGGAAGGCGTGCCACCGGATGCAGGACACGGAGATGTCAAACGGACGACGCCCGACCAAAGTTACTTTACCAACTGATTTTTAGATTTGCCAATCTCTCTCACAGTGTGTGCGTGCGTGTGTGAGTGTGCGTGTGTGTGTGTGGGTTTTTAATTTCTATTTCATGTCAATAATGTGCTGCTGATGATGCCATTGCCGCAGTATGCGTGTGTCTTTGGGTATTCTTTGCCTTTGTTTACCTCTGTCTCTCTCTGTGTGTGTGTGTGGGTCACCTGCCTCACCTGGCTGCAGGGCTGCGCGGATAGAGGTGGCATCATTCATCATTCAAGCTAGTTGTAAATAATGTTACCCACAGGATCCTTTGCCGCTTATTAAGGTGATAAATCAAAAGTCTTCACTCGTGGGCGAGCGTACGAAAGAGAGCGAGCGAGAGAGAGTGAGAGTGAGAGAGAGAGTGCGAGTGCGAGAGCGATACAGTGAGATAGCGAGCTCCGTCCCTTTGTTGCTTGCTTTTACATTTGTCAAACACACATTTTCCATTTGCTCGCTCTGTTTTAGTTTTTATTTTCTCAGTGTCCTTTGCAATGGCTATTCACAGTTTTCCAATCAATTTGCAACACTGGACACGTACGAGGTCTGCTCAAAAAGTATCGCGACTTCGCTTTCTTTGTGCCGTTATCTGCTCGAAAAGTTTGGCTCACCTTCGACTTTGGCCTGCTACAAAAAAAATGCATCAAATCAACGAGCTAATGATGCCTTAATTAAGTGCTGGCCCACACTCTAACTCACACTGATAACCTTAACTGAAGAGTTCCATGAAAAGGGGATGCTACGCGAGGATTGCGGCAAGGAGGAACTGCTGAATAAGGTCACAAAAAATGTCCCATGCATGGAAGTGACTTTAAATACATATGACTAAAGACGTTTTGAGCAGACCTCGTAAATATATTTATATATATACATATATTATATTTGTGCTTATATAAATATATATTGCAAAAGTAATTCTCACTTTGACTTTGATTGAAGGAATAAAGAGTGTTTAATATTCGTCTTCGAGCAGCTGCTCCAGACAATTTCTTCAGCTTTAGTTTCATTTATTTAGTTTTCTCTGTGTGTTGGGTGTGCGTATGTGTGTGTGTGTGTGCCTGGCTTCAATATGGAAATTACTATTAGAGCGAGGTGTCATATCGGCGCTATCCATGCGATGTCAAGCTCTGGGCGCAATCCCTGAGAATCTATAAATAAATCGAGTAAACAAGCGATGCCCGTGGCTGCTGCACATGGTTATTAAGCAGCGCATACATATAAAGTAATTTGTATGTGTGTGTGTGTGTGTGTGGGTACGTGGGTGTATTGCCTCTCTCCTGTATTGCCTGTGTGTGTGTACGTGTGTTGTCCATCCAATTCCAATTCCCAGATCACAATTTGCAGCAAAATCGTGAACATAGCTAATTAACACCAGCAAGAAAACAACAACAGCAGCAACATCAACAATAGCAACAACAACAACAACAACAACAATGACAACAAACAGCTCAACACGCAATTAACAGCAATAGCAGCAGACCCATGCGTGCCTTATGACAAGTGCTAAGCAGCTGCTGAGCGGTAGATGGCGCTAACAAAGCAGTGAGAAAAGTATGCAATATGTTAGCTGCTAAACTCTCTATCTCTCTGTCTATCTATTTCACTCTCTATCTCAATCTCTCCCTATTATTTCCATACTCATGCAATTGCATAAACTAAAATATTTTAACTAAAATAAATAAATTATTTGGACATTTCGTACGAGGTAAACATTAATCAAATTAGAAACTTTTTATTTGTATGCAAATCAAAATTAGCTTTTTGAATATGTTTCTCAATAAGCATAAACAAATCACATTTGAAACATGTAAACAATATCTCTGCAGAGAGTCGTCATAACTTTCGTCATATGAAAACATAAAATTGTTGACCTTCGTTAAGCTGATTAAAACTCTAGCAATTTCCATTAACTTTGCAGCTCTTGATGTTGTTTAAGCTGCAATTGACAGTTGGTTGATAGTTTAGCCTAAAAACATGAATCAAAATCTGCAGTTGAGTTACAGTTTCAATTAAATTTTGACAACGGCACATTCCCCGAATTTTAGTTTAGATTAAATCAATGGATTTCAGGTCTATCGAAAACATGTGAGCAATTCTGATTGAAATTCCTTTTGAAAAGGTTACGAGATTTGGCAAATTGATTACATTTGGGCGCAAGTAAATGTCAAATACAGCTGTACACTTTACAACACTGACTTTCAATTATGTGATTTTCAAAACTAAACAGGCAGCCTAGACGGGCCATAAGATACGTACCTTACACCATTGTTTATTTTTACCCGTTTGGCTGTATGACTCGCTTATTACATAGGCAAAATCAAATCTCGCTCAATTGAAAATTTACCAACACTGTTTTTTATTGAGCTATGTGCTTGTAGCTTATCTTCATGTGACTCTTTCATTTGACTTTTTGCAACACTATTTTGTGACTCGAACAAAGTTTTAGGGCCAGCAGCTTTTTAGCACTCACAAAGTTTGCCATTTCGCAACACTGAATTTGCAAGCTATATGATTTCTACTTTTCAGCCATGTAATCTGAATAATTTGACGCTTTGCAGCACTGTTTAGACTCCCAGCAACAATTCTAATCGCACACAATTTGGCACACAATTCCGGTCTCTGAGACGCGCACGTCTTCGGACAATTTGAGTGTGCTAATCTGAGGCTTAATTTTGGGTCTGTTTAACAAATGGATTGCATTTACAGTTAATCCAAGTGAATGGGCTAAACTAAACTTTCAATTAAATAAAACGAAAATTAATCAAAAAGACAAAGTGTGGTACGGTGATGGATACATCTGTGACATAAGCTGGCCGGGCACGTGGCGGGATGCTTCGCAAATAAACATAGGATAGACAGCCAGAGAGAGAGAGAGAGAGATAGGCCGACGTAAACTGAGAAGGGGAGGGGGGATACTAGAGAGAAGAGAGGGAGACAGCAGATGGTACGTGGTCAACGTGTCAACGTGACAAAACAAATGATGATAGCTGCGAGTCAAATGAAATGTCCGCAAGATAAACAACAACAACAACGACAACAAGAACAGCAAAAAGAATGAAATGAGCAGTCGACAGCAGGCAGCACAAGAAGAAGAAGAAAACGTATAAAAATAAGAATAAAAAATAATAAAAATAAAAATAAAAACAGCAGTTGACAATTTTGTGTGCCGCGTTTGTTTGCGGTGCAAAGGACTCAAATTTGAGCTGCTGTCCCAGCAAATAAAGACAATATTTGCCAGCAGATAAACACACACACAAGCACACATAGAGCATAGGCACTAGCAACAATATGAACATTCAGAGACATCTCTCACCTGAGACAAGTGACAAAAAATGAGAATACTTTAATATGTATACATATACATACGCACATATGTATACACATATACATAAATTTATTCATTAGCTAAAATTCTGAGTCATACAATTATTTTTTTCATTTTATAATTTTTTTTTGGGGAATTAATGTATCTTATTAATTTTTAATGTATTTATTAAATTTACAACTTTCATATATATGATTAAAAATAATCATTAAAGTTATTATCTTTAATAAAGCTGTTTATTTTGTTATTGCTATTTTTAATATATTAGTATTTTAAGTTATTTATTTTATTTTATATATTTTTTTTTATTTTTTAGTTCTATTTTTGTTGTCCTCATTTATTATTATTGACTTGTTAATATTGTTTATTTCTTTAAGAATTTTTGTATGTAATTAAATTAACACAATTATTTTTGTAATTTTTATTATTTATATTATATATATTATTAGTTTATATTTGTTATTTGTTTAGCTATTATTTTTTGGGATTCTTTATGCAATTTTCTTTAATTAATTTTTTATTTGTCTAATTCTTACTGCATATTTCCGGATTTCTTTAATGCTCTTTCGTCAGCTAGAATTTTTTTATCTTTTATATTTCGCACTGCATTGAAAGTCAGCGTAAAAGAAAAGTTTTAATCTGCTCAAAAGCAAAAGTTTTCAACTAAAAGTGTTGCAAAGACACTTAAAACTATCCGCGATAACACAACTATCGACTTTCGATTCGATTCGATTCGTTTTGCTTAGCTTTGTTGTAATTTACTTTTATAATGGACGCTTAATTTATATGGAAATTTGTAATCATTGATTTGATCAAGCTCTGACTTAACGATAAATTGAAACTTCTCCAAATTAAATCTACTTAATAAGAGCAACAGTCGATATCTTTGCAGATTGAGTTAAGTAGCTTCTTAACATGTGGTGTGCAGTAGCGTGCTGGCACACGACACTCGTGGCTCGTGGCCGTCAGTTTTGGGCCAGGTTGTAACCGCATTGCGCTCCTGTAGGCGTCAGCTGATGCTCGGTCGCTCGGCCGTTTTCCGGGGTCAAAATGTATTTGCCAAGGACGCAAAGTCGGACGTTGTGACCGCCATGCAAACATTCGGCCTAATCAAAAGTCACAAACAGTCGCACACACACACACACACACACAGAGAGAGAGAGAGAGAGACGTATGTGTGTAGACAGGAAGCCAACTGCGTAACTTCTTGGCCAAAAAGCAAGCCGAGTAAACATAACGCAAACTATTTGTTTGACAGCCTCAGTTCGTGTGCGTGTGTGTGTGAATGTCTGTGTGAATGTGTGTGCGCTTTCTGGCATTTCTGGGGCCCTTAGCCAGCCTCCATTTGCAAGCCCATTCTCGTAGTGACTTTGCGCCTGCTGCTCTGTCAGCCAATTTGACAGTTACCAGTTACAACATTGTTACAGTTGCACACACTCGCTCACGCACTTCCACACTCACGCACCTCACACACACATAGACACATGTAAAATTTTACACAATTTGCGTGTGTGGGCATGTGGAACAGAGATTATTGTTTGAGTCCCTCTTAAATGCTGCTTGATTTCTTGTTCGGTTGCCCAATTGAAGCAACATTTGAGGCAAACAGTGTTGGCAAACGGCACACACACATACAAGCGCTGCTCAACACTGATTGGCTGACAACAAGGTTCGATTGCTAATTAGTTATTGCACGTGTGCAGTGAGAGTGCTGTGTAAGCACTTTACCAACACTGCTTTTTCCAGCTAATTGCAATGGGCACTGAGCAAGGCTTTTCATATGCGTCACCTGGGTATACCTTTGCGTGTTGGAACATAAATCATGTTTTCCAACCAATTTGTACTCTCACCCTCTCTATCTATCCCGCTATCGCTCTCTCTCTCTCTCCCTCTCTCTCTCTCTCTCTTTTTGTCTCTCTGGGAAGATTGAATTCTGACCGTGTGCCGCATGTTAAAGAAAGAACAAGAAAGAAAAACCCAAAACACATTCAGCCCGAGAGTGCTTGCTGAATATGACCTAGGGGTCTGCCTGTGCTCATGCAGTTGACAGTTAATGGTCTAATGAAATGTCGTTGAGTTATCGCAGCTGCTTACCTGCTGCTTGGCCCAGCTCACCGACAATGCCTCTCCGGGCTATACAATTAATGGCCGTACAGTGACAGAGACAGAGACGGAGAGAGAGAGATGGTGCGTGTGTGTGTGTGTGCGAGGCAGACACAGAGTCTCTCTACACACATCATGCATATTGCAGCAGCAAATGCCAGTCAAGCTGACATCAGCCGAATGCAGTCCACAGACACAGAGCCCCAGCTACAAGTTTATATATATATATATATATATATATATATATATATATATATATATATATATATATATATATATAAATAAACATTTGTGTCGGTGTGTGTGTGTGTGTGTTTATCAGCATATAGTCAAAGTTGATGGCAGAATTGTGCGGGTCGCCGGTGTTAAGGCAACTTTTGCTTTGGCACGGAAATCGCCATCCACGAGGAGCGGGCAGCCGGCTCAAGCCTCGAACCTCGAACCTCGAACTGTGCAACAAGGTGGCACGGCTGGCATTCACTGCTGCGGAAACGCGTGACGATTTAAATAAACCTTTCAGTTGCATTGAGTGATGGATAATGTAACAGAACTTAAGTTCAAGAGCTACAAATCCAGCTCTGAAGTCAAAAGCTTAAACTGCTTTAATTGACGCTGGGACGAGTGAGTCTTTAAAACTTTTGCAGCCATTCGCCACATTTTCAGCTGTTGTGCTGTTGCTCTTCCGTAACTAGAGCATAGATTTAGTTGGAATTCACTTTTTTACTGGCCAAAACTTTGCCTCGCAAGTTACCAAATTTGTTCTCTTTTTATATAGCAAACCAAAATACATAACATAAGCTCTTGGGTTCTAGGTGTGTTCTACAACATATGTGTAGCATGAGCATGAACGTGCTAGACAAAGAAATTACAGAGAGTTAACAGGTACATAGTAAATGGATTTTACATCACAGAGTGCGACGCTCATGCAGATTCTTTAATGAGTGCCAGAATGATAACAGAAAAGACCTGATCGACAAGTGTATAAGAACAGAGCAATAACATGGATATAAAAGCGTTATAACATAAGCAGACTAATAACAAACTACTGCAAGAGAGCTAGCATAGCAATAACAAAAAATATAGCAGAGACAGCAGACCATTGGGCAGAAAAATAACAGAGCATTAAAGGAATGAAATAACAATAAAGGAGCATATACAGACCGATAACAAAGTGAAATGAAGAAATATAACAGAATACCAAACGAGTGCTAGCAGAGCAATAACATATATATAACAGAGTACTAGCAGAGAGAGCAAATAAGAGATAGAGAGAGAGATGGGAAGAAACAGATAGACAAAGAGAGAGCGAGAGAGGGAGATAACGGCAGAAAGACTTGCTGATAAAGAAATAGAGATATAGCGAAAGGGAAAGGTATACTGAAATAGAGCGAGAATGAAAGGGAAACACGGTCATATTAATTTGCTGGAAGTACTAAATGAAAAATTACATATGACCGTCAGGCCTTAAAAACTATACGATATTATTATTTAAGTAATTATGTATACGAAAATGTTATATATGTATGTATGAATAGGACGAAAAGTCAACAAAATATGAAGGAAAAAAGGCAATAAAAATGAATCAGTTGAGCTGCCATTTGCAGATGAAATTCTCGAGTGAATAAGAGAAGAGAAATGGAAAACGCTTATCGCTGGCGACCTTTTATGTATATACATTCATTCGCTGTATAGATGCATAATATAAAAGTCAATTAAATATTGCGTTGAGGCGACTTTGACAGCTCGACAAAGTTTGGGGTGAGGCCAAACAAATTTACATAACTGATTAAAAACTTTTGCTTTCATTGCTATTTGAAGTGGATGAACCTGTAACCCACACACCTCGGATCGGCAGCACACCTAGAGATACAGAGACGGCGTGCTGAGAGGTGAGTGGCTAAGGGTAAAGGTAAATGTAAAGGTAAACTAAGAGGAAATGTCAAAGTCTAAAAGTGTGAAAACACAAATCTCAACTTTTCAGTTCAACTACTTCTGTGTCCGGAACATGCTTTTTATTGCTGTTCTGAATTGAATTATTATTTTAAAAATTTGTGCACTTGGATTTGTCTGTTATCGATTTCCCCATCTGTGTCAACTGCGTCCGTTCAAGTTTTTGACAACCCTCCGGCCGGTCGGACGGCTCAACTGGCATTCGTGAAATCAATAGCATCAACTGCTCCAAGCCACAAATTACTCCCAAGAGAGAGAGAGAGAGAAAGAGAGAGAGAAAGAGAGAGAGAGAGAGAGTGAGAAGGCATAATGCCTACAAGGAATACCCTTAATGATTTGGCAATGCATCAAAACGGTACGGTATAGTAAAAGGGGAAATGAACAAGGAGAAAGACAGACAGACATAGAGAGAAACACGATAAGTTACTAATGGAGAACTAAATGGAGAAGGAGAGGGCGAGAGCAAGAGAAATTATAAGAAGATATTAACGAGAGCGAGAGAAAAAGATAGAGATAGAGATAGATAGATAGATAGAGAGAGAGAGAGAGAGCGAGAGTTAGAGTGAAATATTTAAAAAAAATAGACATACAACACAGAGAGGAGAGAGAGCATAGACAGAGAGATATACAGATAGAAGAGGAGAAAGAGTGATGAGTCACAGGATGAGTCAGTGTCTGAAAGATACGTATCGAAGAGTGAGTGAGGGAGATATATATAGATATAGAGCATTTGCATGCGCCACTTGGAATCCATAATTATGTTTGTCTAAAATGTTAGTTGAGTTTGAGTGCCAACAGAGCGAGGAAAAGGAGGAAATGGCAGAAAAAATGAAAAATGAAACGAAATAATTCGCTGCAACTAGAAGAAGTTGCAAACGAGAAAGAGGAAGAGCAGCAGGAGGAATAAGAAGCTTATTAAAAGTCAAATAAAATGATATAAAAGCGAAATGAATCAATGAGCAAATTAATTATTGAAAACATTTCTTTTCGCTGTTTTTGCTGGTTACAAAAAAAGTCATTCGCATAGCTCGAAATTTGGAATGTGAACGGATTTGCTCTTCTTATTTTCTCTCCTTTAAGACAATTTTTATTTTACAACTTTTCTATAAATACAGACCTATATCTATATAGATATAGATAGATAGATATATTTTATAATCAGCCGAATTTTAAGTTCAATAAAAAGCTCAGCTGGCTTTCCTATTGTCGCGGTATTCCGTGGTCTTTCTATTGAGCGTATTTTCATCCTCTTGAAGCCCATCCGTGCACAGAGCTTGAGCAAAATGAATACAGTGGAATATGGAACACACTTGTAAATATGGGGCTTAGATGAGCAGGATGTGTATATATATATCAGCTTTGGGGTATATTAGGCACTCAACTAGTAGAAGCGATCAGATATGTATAGAGAGTGGGAGATGGAGCGGGAGAGGGGGGGATAGAAATAGAGAGAGAGAGACAGAACTTAAATTTGGCTACAATCTACAAAAGTTCTAGAGTATCTCACCGAAAGGAACTTGTAGTTAGACACAATTATTACAGGGCATACAGCTAGTTGGAGCAACAGTTAGAACACGCATAGTGAGGCAAGCACCGAGAGTGTCCCAGCTGGGAGCTAGAGCTGAATGGGAGAGCACTTAGATGGCGCTTACTGTTGCACGCGAGCGACATTCATTGGCAGCTTATGCAGCGGGCGCTGGAACCAAAGCGAGGGGGCTTTGGGGTTGGCAAGTTGTCGCCTCGGTCAGGAGATGCCGCAACGTGCTGTAAGAATGCAGCTGAATCAATGGCTCAATTCTGTTTAGCGTAGAGGAAGAGAGAGAGAGAGAGAGAGAGAGAGAAAGAGTGCAAAGAAAACATAAAAAGCGAAGCAGTTGTATTGGGTGTGGAAACAGCTGTAAGCTGACGATGGCGACAAAGAACGCAGCGGGACAGACTGCGTCCGGGTAGGGGGGTCAGCTGGGCAGATTGGTAGCACAAGTAGTGTTGAGACATCGCCCCGGGCTGCAGCTGCATGGCTGGCAGGGGCTGGCCTAGCTACGCAACGGGGAAAAAAAGTAATTGAATTTCTGTTGACAGATTTTAACGCACAATATCCTGCAGCGACATTGTCACTGCAAAAGGCCAACAACAGCAAGCGGCTAGAGACAAAGGAAAATGCCAAATGACAATGCTGCTGCAGATAAACAGGCAAAAAAAAAGAAGAAGTGGAAAGCCAAAAAAATCAAAGAGAAACAGGCCGGCAACGACTGCTTAATACTCGCTGGAGGTTAGAGGTTAGAGCTTCGAGCTTCTGCGTCTACTCTGCCCTCTGAGCTCTGCATATTCATTTGATAAAAAGCTTAAGTAATGCCAAATCTGGATAGTCTTTGTGGTAAAATCTTAAATAAAAATCGTAAATAAAAAGATCAATATTCAGGCTGAATATGCCCAACTTGACGAATTGAGCGGGCATGAAAGCTAAACACAATTTATTTAGCCTAATATGCGTAATATGTTCATAGGCGCAATGTCAGTAGAGCTAGTTGCTGCTGCCGTTCAGTTAAGGCCACACACACACACGCACGGGGACAACCTTATGCACACCTATACACACATATAGTGTTGGCCAAGTTACCCTTTGTCAGAAATAAAGCGCTTTTTCTTGTTAACTCAAATTGGCAGCTCGTATGATGAGTGTTGAGCTCTTTATGATGCTGCAATAACTGACTGACTGATTGACTGATGTACACACACACGCGCACACACACACACACAAGTGGCATAGTAATTGCGCTCTGTGTACTTAATGCACTTACATGGAAAACCAATTCGCCAAGCAACGAGCAGGCAGAAAAGTACAGTGAACATGAACGACTCACAAATATCCTGTAATTAGCACACCTGCTCTCTATGTTTGCAAATAGTTACAAAATTATACTTTGAGTAAGAATTTGCATTTGATTGAACGTGTGTTATAAGGAGTCATCAATCAAGATGATTGATGCAGACTTAGCAGTAAAAATTCAGCTTGGTCTAATTTAGTTATCAATCAAAATTATTGATGCAGACTGAAAAGTAGAAATGAAGCTAAAACAGTTATCAATTAAAATAATTGAACTGGACTGACAACAATCAATATGATTGAATGAATGAATGAAACGTAGAAATTAAGCTTTTTTACCTTAGGCCAATTTAATCATCAATCAAGTTGATTGATAGAGACAAAAAACTAGAAACGAAGCTTGTATATGTTTAGTTAAGACTGACATCAATCCAATTAAAACTACTTCAAACGAAGAGATTTCAATAAATGAAAATTATTAGAAAATTTTTATGTTGCTTAGAAAATTGTAAAGCTATTAAAATTTATTACTACTTATCGATGGGGAAGATTGGGGATGATTTCGATTTCTAAGCTCACAGAAACTCTATAAGCATGTTCAATATACGATTCGCTAATGATGTAAGTGAATCATGCATAGAGTTGGTAAGGGGAAATGGGTAGGGGGTTTGTGTGTGCGTGTGTGTATTTATATGTATTGAAATTTCTAGTTAAAAACTTTTAAGATTTTAAATCGGTCAGTGGTTCGTCCACACAGCCAAAACCATGGTGGCCATGCTGCACCAAAATGATCAGCTTGTACATCTCTTTGCTCAGCTTGGATGGTTCCTCTTTGTGGTCAGTGGCGCTTTTCGAATTGTCGCTCAAAATGGAGTAGCAGTAGGGACAGCGCTGGCTCCAGTCGCTGAGTGACACATCAGAGCCCGTTGAGTCGTCAGACGTGGCACTGTCAAATGCTTCTGCTGCTTCCGCAGCCACGGCTGCTTCTGCTCTTGCTGCCGCTTCGGCTGATGCTGCTGCTGTCGTTTTTGCCACTGCCTCTGCAGCACAATCGATGTCATCTAGCAGCTGATAGAACCAACAAATCACAGCATAACTGAACAGTATAATGGAAAGCAGCAGACGTGCTGCGCCCGCCCAGCGATAGAGCGTGCAATCGAATAGCCAACTGATGTTCTCCCACAGCCTGAGAAGAGCCACATGCTGCAGCAGCGTCAACGCAATGGTCATCTTGAAGGAGTTGGGCCAAATGGCATACCAGAAGCTAACCGATTGTTGCTCCAACATATACTCGCGACATAGGGGTCGCATTAGCAGCAAGAGCACCGCACAGATATATAAGCCTGAGCTCAGATCCGGTTGATGGGACTTCAATGGCGACCAAATGAGGCCGCTAAAGTGCAGGCCAATGCCCATGCCCAATGTGACCATAAAATCAACAGTATCGACGCGCAGTAGCTGTAGTATCCATCTGATCAGATTCATTCTTCTTCTTGGCAATGGTGATGGCGATTGTGATTAGTGTGTCTTCGACAAAATCTAAACAAATTTAAAAAACTTATGAATTCTAAGTGTGTTTAACTGAAAACTTGGATTTCTACTATTACTTAAATGGCATAAGCCAAACAGTCAACTAAACTTTGTAGCCTACTTGGAGCATGGGAATGTCGGAGATTCAATTTTCGAGTGTTATATTTTGATAGTCACTCAAGTTATCGATAACACTGAGATGTACAGAAAATCATTATCATGTTAAAACTTTAAGCTACCTTTTGACATTGATTACTTTTAGAGAGCAACTTTCCCAGGCTAGGACTTTGGCATTACTGAGGGGTTATTGCAACTGTGTGGTCGATGGCCGATGGTTGAAAGCCAAAGCTCAACGAGCCAAAACAAAGTTCTAAAATTGAGCTGCATTTGGCATATAATGGTGAGCGTGTATGTGTGCGTGCAATTTCCCTTTTAAGGGAAATGCGGAAATGCGACGTTGAAATCTATGTGGAAAAGCAACTTCAATAGCTGCCAGGCAGCCAGCGTTGCACGATGCCAAAGATAAAGATAAAGCCACCAATAAGCGTTGGACGATAGCTGCGCAGCGGGTCAACTCGATTTAGATTCTGTTCCGAATCGGTCACCCGCTGTGCACTCAGGCAACAAAATGGCGAATCCACTGCGGTGAAGGGACAGGCTGAGAGAGGCAGAGGGCCAGCCCGAGGCGAACCGCAAAATGATGTACAGCAACAACAGCAGCGGGTTTTACACCACTCCAGCTGCGCGCTGCCACTCAACGAGCTAAAACGGCAAACACAGAATAAAACAATAGAAAAAGAATATGTTAAAGACGAACCAGATGATTCTCTTATGTTCGATTTGCTACGATTTTGTTGAGATTAGATTAGCATAGTTCAGCTAAATGATAGAGATTGTAAGTGTACAATGTAGTGATAGAGAGGGAGAGAGAGAGAGAGTGAGAGAGAGTGAAAGAGTGAACGATAGAGAGAGAGAAAGTAATGGTGAGAGAAAGTGAGGTGAAGAGCGATGTAGAGATAGGCAGAAAGAAACGGAATGTATGTTAGGGAGAGAGAGACTGCGACTAAGAGTCTAATAAACCGAGAGTAATAGAGATAAAGAAATATAGGTAAAGAGAGAGAGAGAGAGATTTAAAGAGATGAAGAAGACGATAAAGTAATGAAGTGCCAGAGAGAATGAAGGTCGACAGAGCCATAATAGGTTAATAAGAAAGTGACACAGAGGTATAGAGAGAGATATAGAAATTAAGACAGAGACAGAAACAGAAGTCCCTTAAGACCATTCGGCCTAGAAACTGTCAGGCACTTTGTGCAAGACAGCTTCATTTATGAATGCGCTTTACAAACAATTCTAAATAAAAATAATTTATTTCTTGTAATTTTACCCATTCTCAATGAGTATACGAAGTTTTTGCATTTGAAACAAAAGAAACTTTTTCATGCTAAAACAAAAAATGTTTCATCCAATTTAGTTTTATTAATAAATCAACAACATTTGTGGCACATAAAAAAGACTTTAAAATGTATTTGTATTTTGCGCCACATTTTGTATTCATTGAAATTTGACTTCAATTTCCATTTCAATTGTTCACAGTTTGAGAAGCGAGTTTCTATAAAATGAATTTTCGAAAAATAACTGAAACACACAAAAAAGTTGTTCAGAGTTAATTGGGCGAAGCTAATGTAAGAATAACAAGAGCCAAAGCTCATTCGAGGGCTGTTTTTATGGTTTTGGTGCACAAATTTTGACTCTATGCGAATTTGGAACCTTTTTTTTTTTAGAAATTTTGTTTAGTTTTTCTTTTGGGCAAAATTTGTGAAAACTGAAACTAAATTTTGCAGTGAAAAATTAAGCGGAAAATGACGAGCATTAAATACTCTTTTTTGAAGAGAAAAAAAGAGAAAGGGAGAGACATAGATATATGTATAGATATAATATAAATATAATATAAAATATAAATACTTAAATTTAAAATATACAGAAGACTCATTCATAGGTGGGATAAATTAATAAATATAATTAGATATAAATTATTTAGCCTTATAAAACCATGTAGCACAGCTGAGCTTAGTTAGGGTATTTATACTTCCTATAGCCTACTCCACATTTGTGGTTTCATTTGAAACTGGTGGGATATATGTGTGTATATCCATTTTTTTTTTGTGCCCCACATGTCTCGTGCGTCAATGTATATATATATATATATGTGTGTGTGTGTGGCACTTGAGAAAGGTCAGTTTTAGTGTCATGGGAAATTGTTATCCTTATTACACACTTAAGCGCTTTACTGTGCGTGTGTGCGAGTCTATGTGTGTGCGTGAGTGTGTGGGTGGGTGGTCAGAGAGTTCAAATAACAATGCAAATTATATAGCATACAGCTTAGAGCATTCGGCATACAGCAAAGAGTCCCAAGTGGGGGTCTTGAGTATTTGAGCTTAACTCTTATAGAAGATTACAATTGCAGAAACTGTATTCAAAGCGGCCAAAGAGAACCGCGCAGATAATTCGAGTCACGACAATGTATTTTTAAGCAACCAAAGTGTTATCCAACACTGTTTAGTCTATTTATTAACTTATGTGGTTCGATTACAAATTGAGTGTGTAAAGCTGACTGTAATAACTTTTGACCATCTTCAAATCTTCCAATAGCGATTGGTCAATGCGTTATACAATACTGTTGTGATTATTATATTATTATATTATAAAATAGAATTCTACTAAAATTAAATGATTTGATATTTGATAGTTAATATAAACTAATTTCCATTTTATAAAACTCAGTCAGGCTGCTGTTGCCAGCTAGTTGACATCTCTTTATCTTTGGGTATATTTCAACACTGGAATGAGCTCGATTAAGTAAAAACGTCGATACTTGGCAGACAGTGACCTGTGATTGAATTTTATGTATTATTTGCTAATTTATTTCCATAATTGAGTTGGCCGTTTGTTGCTTCTTTGTGAGCAGCAAATTCTTTACTTTTGCTGCGCCTCTTGCCACGCTGCACAAATGGAAATATTTTGCATTAATATCGATATTTATATTTATACACATATATATTTTTTTCTGTTTGCTGTTCCGCCAAACGAAATGTTATTAAAATATGCAATGCGAAAAAAATTGCAACCGCAGCTTTTCTGCCTTTATAAAATATGGAAAAATAAAAAAAAAATTTTTGAGCTGCAATCGCAGATGCCATTTTTTTGAGCTGATTGAAAGCTTTGCGTTTTTCGCTTTTGCTGCAGCTCGTTTAATTTTCTCCACGAAATTGGTTGTTAAATACAAGGTAAAGTGCTTGAGCTTTGCCTTTGACAGACTAGCAGATACCAATCAAATACAAATTTCTATTTGAATGAGAAAGTAAACCAATTTACGTAACTCAAATCAAAGCAATCTAAATCTAAAACTTAGCTCAAAGCATTCAAAATGTCAAGGTGCATAATTGAAAAAAAAAAAAAGAAAAATAAATCCAATGAGTCGAGAAATGAAGCATATAATGATGGCTGCATGACCTCGCAACTAACTGAAACTACTGTGAAGATACAACTAAAAAACTTAGACTTTTATTTCAACTATTCCTTTGAGACCTCTCAACATTGTCCTATTGGAAGAATACATTATGAAATATATAAATCTGCTTCATCGGAGCTCAGTTCATTTAGTTATGACTATGGAGTGACTGTTTGTCTATCCGCTCTCCATGTGGCCTTGTTCCTACGTCCGCCTGTCCATCTGCCCTTCCGTCTAACCGTCTGCCCTTCTTCTCATCTCTCACATGTTCCATCGACAGCTACTATTCTCTGTGTTCCCTTTGATTCTTCTTCTTGTCTTTCAACAATAATTTGCATTTAAGGAATAGAACATTTTCCTTTGTACAAGATTCTTATAGTAATTATATATGTATAAGTATATATATATATATATATATATATATATATATATATATATATATATATATATATATATATATATATATATATATATATATATATATATATATATATATATATATATATATATATATATATATATATATATATAAACTTGCCTAAATATCTGGCCGCAATAAAAAGCGAGAGCTGAAGCCACAAAATGCTGAACAACAGATATGAGGAAAGGCAAAAGCAAAATACCAAAAAAGAATAAGAAAAGAAAAAGCGAAACGCTTTAAGTTGCCAAAAAGAAGAATACACTGTGTGTGTGTGTGTGTGTGTGTGTATCTGTGTGTGTAGTACACATGTATTTTGACTTTTGTATATGTCCGTTTGAATTAATATTACAATGTCCTTAAGGTTTATTTGGCTTGATATTCCTTTTTATCTTTATATATATACCCTCTCGCGCTCGCTCTCGCTTTAGCTCTCTTCCTCTCTCTCTCTCTATTTTTGCTGATTCTGATTTTGATTCGGATTCGTTTTCGGTTTGCTTTTGGCTGTTTGCTATTTTGTTGTTCTGTTCTTATTTTTTTTTTTTTTTTGGCATATTAAAAATTCATATAAAATGTAAAACGCAAAATCCTCAAGACAATCATAAAAAATCGAGAGAAAAAAAAATAACACGCACACAAAGGGGTTTTGCCCTTTTACACATATAAACACACAGACATGTATACATTCAAATGTATATATGTATATATCAGATATATTTTGCATATATTTTGGCCATAAATAGAGCTGAGACGCAAAACGTTTGCGCAAATAAATATCAAATATGAATTCAGCTTGAAATCCACTTGACAACAACAATTTCTGCTCATTTCTCTCTTGATTTTCGATTTAAATTTTGTGTGCCTGTGTCTGTGTGTGTGTGTGTGTGTCTGTGTGTCTGTTTCGCTTTTCGTTTTATTTATTTATTTATTCATTTATATGTCTCGAGCAGAAATCAAAGCACGTTACAAATGCTTCACTGCCTGCGCTCCATGCTTTATAACAAATACGCACACCTTTTGCACCTGTGCACCAAGAACAACGAAAATTGCTGAAATTTACTCAGGCTTTGCCTTAAACAAATAACTGCAAACGAAATATATTTCTTTATTGGCAAAATATTTTTTTTCAAATTTATCTAAAATGTTTCTCTAAAAATGTACTTATTTTCAAGGCTAACGCAGTAATCTAAATACAATCAATATCAGCCACGTATATATCATACATATACACATCTTTCTAGCTACCTATCTGTGTATATATTTAAGGCTTTTAAGGCACAATTGCTGCGCTGCTTTTGTTTGAGCCCGAGCTTAACTCAGTTTAAGTGCTTGCCCTGATAAGTAGGCAACAAAAATTGTTTACTGCAAGTTCGAAAGTTTGTCTAAGCAGCGGAGCTGCCTTCCTTATATTTCTTCTGTCTTTTTTTAGCTTGATAACAAGCGAAATCAATTAGCACCTGAAGCTGCTGAAAACAGCTTCTTTTGCCTGGTCCAGTCGAGCGGATCTAATACAAATTCTAAAAACAATAAATGTCAATTTTTGTATCGCAACTAATTCGCCTAAATTGCTCGGCTTTTGTTGTTGCTGCTGTCGCTGCCTGTGGCAAGCATGAAACAACGCCGCAGGCGACAACAGACACTCGCACACACACACACAGGGAGAGAGGGAGACATAGACACACTCACGGTGGCACTCAGCCAGCACCAAGCGAGGCAGCAAAAATTGCGAGAGAAAAAGCCAAGCAATAAAATGCAAACAGCAAAAAAAAAACAAAAACTTTACTCAACAAATGCCGAAGTTCAAATGCTCTGACAGCTATACAGAAACAATATCTGTATATTTATATATGAGTGAGCATTAAGTACCAATCACTTTATTTGTTAGTGGTTGCCAGATTCGCATTTTACGTATATTATATTTGCTCTGTGACCCTTTGGTGTCTGCGAAACTGAAGAGACCCATGACTACGCTTCGATAGATGAGATAAAGACAACAGCAGGAAGATTGCACAAGATCACAAAAACTAATTTGTATATAATGGAATGAAATTAATGAATAAGTAAATACTCAGTCTTTCTCTTTCTCTTAATCACTCTCTCTCTATTTCTTATTCTTACTTTCTCTTTTATTAAATATCTTTCTTTCAATCTGTTTCTTTCCGTCTTGTTTTGTCTAAATCTTTTCTCTCTCTCTCTCGCTTTCTTTTTCTCTTTTTCTTCTCTCCCTCTGTCCTTTTCTCAGGCTCTTAGTCTGTTCTATTCTCTGGCACTTTCTCTTATTTCTTATCTGTCTTTCTACCTCTCTATCTTATATCTATATTTTTCCTCTCCCTTTAGTCATTCGTTCTTTATGCTTTTCTGTATATCCAATTCTAATATTTATTTAAATATCTTTTCTATCTTTCTCTCTGTGCCTTTCTTTCGCTACCTCTACCTTCTCTACCTCCTTCTATCTGTTCTATCTGCCTCTCTCCATCTTTCTCAACCCGGCTAAACATCTCTAACATCAACAATGCATAAGTTAAGCTGTATTCATGCTCCACCAAGCATTACATAATGAGCGCCAGAATCGTAATGGCCCAATGCTTGTCTAATAATATCATAAACAAGTAGCCAACTGTGGGCGACGGCAACAATAAGCCATGACAGACCTGGCAACCCTGACGCTCCTTTTGGCCAAAGGCAAGGACATGACTTAACGATATTTAATGTCAATTTGTTGGCAAACGATTTTAATTTCTAGCCATCCTCCAGCACCAGCCCCAATCGCTGCTTCGCTCACTTTCAAGCTTGTTTATACGATTTACATACTATTAATCCATAAAATTGTTTCCGTTCGGTACGCAAGCTGGAACACTTTTGGCATTTACATAACCTGAACGCCTGTCGTCGCAGCAGCTTCTGGCCCAGGTCTATACGTGGGATCCACAGGGGCGTCACGTTCCTGCTCTCAATGAGTAACTGAGCCTCAAATTACATTTGCATTGCTGGTGTGGCCAAATGGCATTAGAATGTAATTTGCTAACACTCGACGTTCAGTGCTAGCTTCAACTCAACACACACGCACACACAACACACATACACCCAGACCGGACACACACAGACACAGAGACACACATTTGTCAGCATGTCAATTGAATTTTCGGCATTTCATCTCAGCTTTATTCAAATCCATTTATAAATGCCCAACAATGGCATTGAGCTCTAGAGAACTATTTGAAGTTTGCATAACTTAAATCCTACTGCTGGTTGACCTCAATGCTCGCAAATTGTTTGCGTTTTTGGTGAAAATCGTTTGAGGGCCTC
The DNA here is from genome assembly GCA_035047625.1 of Drosophila mettleri. Classification (NCBI taxonomy): domain Eukaryota; kingdom Metazoa; phylum Arthropoda; class Insecta; order Diptera; family Drosophilidae; genus Drosophila; species Drosophila mettleri. The sequence continues at coordinate 4,407,386 of JAWNPI010000068.1, read as the reverse complement.
TTCCCAGGGCTATTAGCTGTGTGTAGAGTTAACAGCAGCAATTGTGCCCCATTTAAATCTATCGCCGTGCTCAATTTTCTTCTTCATTTTTATTATATTTCCATCACTCCCTGGTCACTTTATGGCATGAACCACCGTAACCAATTGCTTATCTATTTTTAAGGACAAAAATAAATCACCATCATAGGCCATGGGTCTTTATCCTGCCAATTCTTCCATGTCGTTGATTTCCAATATTACTTGAATTAACTCTCAACCATTTGCAGCTGTCTTTTAAGCCCATACATCTTTCTCTCTCTCTCTCTCAACTCAAAATTTTCCTTATTTCTTTAAGCGCCTGACTTTTCAATTATGAATTATTTCCATTGTCATCACAGTTGTCACAGTTTCCATTCACAATAGTTCCTAAGCTCATTTGATATAAAAATCCGACAACTTTCAGTCCAACTTCTTCGTCGTAATTACTTTGCTTTGCAGGTCACTTTTTCTACTCTTTATATTTCACGCTTGATGACTTGTTCACTTTGTTCTCTCTTCTTCGCCTACTCTTTCTCCGTCTTCTTCTCATTCTTCTTCTATCGTCAATTTTTTGTTTCTACTTTGTCTGAGTTGCATTTATCAAATCTTATTTTTGTCGAACCATATTTTGAGTGCGGTCGCAGGCAGAGAACGAGTGCCAGGCAGAGACTTTTGTGGCATGCGGTTGGCGGCATGCGGCATGTGGCATGTGGCATGTGGCTATGTACTTCTTGGCATTTTTAGCTGAATATTTCCAAGTGACTCTGCAACACTTGTTAACTATTTAACTGCTTCCCTTTGGCTTCCTGCTGCTGGCTTTCAGCTCTAGCTTCATTTCTTGTCTCCTTTTGCTATCTCTCTATCTTTCCCATCTCTCTATATATCTTGTTGCCTGTATTTTCGTTTTCACTGATTTTCGCCCTTTTTTCTCTCTCTTTCATTATTTTCTCCAAGTTATATCGTTGTTCCCTCCATATTTTTTTTCTGGCTCTTTCCTTTCCTTCCTCTCCCATTCATCCTTTTTCTGTTTGCTTATTTCACTCGGTTTATTTTTCCCTATTCCCTGTTTTCTCTATCTCTCTCTCTCTTGCTATATACATATATCTCTCTATCTCAATTCTCGCTTTCTCTTTTTTTACTCTCTCTCTCTCTCTCTGACTATTTCTAATTATCTTCCTCGCTTTTGCTATGTCTTCTCGCCCTAATTTTCTTTCCATTTCCCCTGCTCTTTCTCTCTCTCTCTCTCACTTTTTCGCTCTCTCTCTCTCTCTCTCTCACTCTTCCATTTGCACACACACAATTTGTCATAGTCAACATTAGCTGGGTTAATGAATACCGTTTATGCCGTCAGACGCGCACCTTCACGCCCCATTCCGCCGCCTCTCACACTGGCAATTATTTCGCTTCGAATTGACAGTTAGATAATGGTCAGCGGCCATGCAATCGCAGTAATTTTTCAGAAATATCCATGCAATATTCGCCGCACATTTGGACAAATGAAAACAAACAACGAAAACGAGCACGCCAATCGAAAATCATCGACTGCCCAATACTCGTTCAGTATCTACAAAATCAATATTGACAAGCAGAGTCTCAGCCCAAAATCTTATCCAAATTTAAGTTTAACTTTAAAATTGTTTAAAAATTTAAGTTTAACTTTAAATTACGAAATCAATATTGACAAGCAGAGTCTCAGCCCAAAATCTTATCCAAATTTGAGTTTAACTTTAAAATTGCAAAAGATGTAGAATGTGGATACATCCTTGTTGACCAATCTGAAGTGAAGGTCGAGTGGAGGAACCCTGTGTACTCTTATAATATGAATTTGTAGTCTTAAAATTCTTCTCCCCGATCATCCCAATGGATATTTGATATATTTGTTATATATTTTTGGATATCTTTGACTCTATAAGAGATCAGGAGAATACATAAGAGGGATATGCTCGCCCTTCACCTTGTGAGCGAGCATAACTACAGTCATATAAGGTACAAGTGCAAGAACCACAACAAATTGAGAGCGCAAGCTGTGACATAAATTAATTTATATGCAGCAATTACAGCAATTATCAGAGCCAAACACACACACACACACACACACACACAGCAGACACACAACATATCACTAAATAAATCAAGCATAAATATATCAATTGAGACAAAAATAAATTAAATAAAATAATAACTGCCATAATTAAATATATTTTGTGTGTTACAGTGTATGCACGACTAGCAGTTACCCTGTAAATAAATAAGCACACATATTAATTGCCCAGTTGCTGCTTAATTTTTACTCTTATTTATATGCATGATCGACTAGCAGTTTCCCTGTAAGCGTAAGTACTGTTGTTATTAAACTTAGTGACTTCTTTTCTACTGTTTAGCCAAGCATTACTTTGCATGTGTGTGCACGACTTGGCAGTTACCCTATACATTTTTGTGTACATTTTGCTTTCTTTATGAGTTTAGGAGCATTTTGCGTGATTATTTATAGTTTAAGTTTGTATTTGAAGAATGCTTTACTCAACTAAGCAGTTACCCTGCAAATAAAAACTTGTATTATTTTCTCTTGGTTGTCGTATAATTTCGGAATCATCAGTAATCATTAACTTAGCTTGACTTCAGTAAATCTAAATCTAAGAAATAAACTCCAATTGATTAGCCTAGATATAGCTTAGGCTTGTTTGAAATTGCACTTTGCAATTGCTTAAAAATTGTTTAATGATATACACAATATTCTGAAAATGTAGAATAATATTCTAACAATATAAAATAATATTTTAATAATATAATAGAACTCAGAATTTGAAGAGTTGCCTTAATGCAATTTAATATCATATAGCTGCAGAGCATAATCGAAAACATTTATTCACTTATGCAGAGAGACGTATAGAAAATGCAGTTGCGGCTTTATCGCATTGGATTTGTGGCATTATTATATATATATATATATATATACATATATTGCATACATTTGAGCGTGTGCTGCATTAAGTATACGCCGTCGCTGACCACAGAACAACAGCTGAAGCAACAATTGCTGTTCATGAATAAACAAAAGCCACAAGAGCCAGGCAGGCAGAGGGAGGGAGGGAGAGGGAGAGAAAGAGAGAGAGAGGAAGATAGCTGGTGCCACCACATGAGGCCCCTCGTACAGCCAATCAAACAGTCAGCGGTTGTCAATTAAACTTAATTATGTTGTACAGCCAGAGACGTTGCAAGATGCTCTCCTGTCCAGGCACAACACAACATATGTGTCTGACTGTCTCTCTGTCTGACTGTCTGTCTGTCTATGTGTGTGTGTGTGTGCATCATAAATTGAAAGCTTGAACAAAAGTAATTGAGCATAAAAAGCTGCACGTGTGTGTGTAAGTGTGCGTATGTATGAATACAATTTGCCTCTCACTCGGAGCCTAGGCAATGTGTGTCTTTCACTGAAATGAATTGAAGGCAAACCAAAGGCAAAGGCAAAGGCTCTTAAGTAGCTCACATTGTAATTCATATGCCATAAATATGCTGGCACTTCAAACATTCTTAGCAATTTATCGTTCCATAGCCACATGGAATCGAATCAATAGCATAAGCCTGGTCTTTCCTTTAATGCTATTACCTGGGCGCGCTTTGATGTGCTCTCTTTTAATTTACTCTTTTAATCAATTTTCATATTTATTCTCTTCCACGCTTGATTGAACTCAATTAACAATTTGCATCGAAATACATAAAAAGTATGTCAAATGTGGCAAAGTGAGGATGTAAAAATGTGGAAACTAGATATGCTTGACCAGGGCTTGATTAGCCAAGTTGATAAAACTTATCTCTCCATCTTAGAGGAGACGTGGCGTCACCTGTTCGTTTGATCGACTTTCACTTTTTATTCACCTCTCCAACTGACCTTCTGTACGTATACCAATGCATGCGTCCGGCTGTCTGACTGCACATGCATCCGCCTGACTGTCTGACCGTTCGAGCGACTGTTTGTCCGCTCGTCTATTTATCTGTCTGTAAGAGCTGCCGACTAACTGACTGTACGACTGTCTGACTACTCATCCCATCGTTTGATCAACTATCTATCCGCCTGCTTGAACGTCCGACTGTCGTTCTATCTGTCTATCCGACCGCTCTACCATCCGCTTGCTCTCTTCGATCGACTATTCAACCATTCATCCGTCTGCAGGTCTATCCCTTTATCTGTCTGTCCGTTCGCCTAGACTAAATGAGCTGTGGACTTGATATAAGAAATACACATCGAAAATTTTCATTTCGCATAAATTTCCATCTCGATAACCGAGAAAATAAAGCAAAATATTCTAGCTTGGTTTTGTGGCACTTTGCGCTCGTTTCGTTAACTCTTTCTCTCTCTCTCTCTCTATGTGTGTTTCTCTTTCGGTTTCTCACAATTTTTCTGAAATTGATACAACAAATTGACTTTAGCCACACATTTAAGAGCCAGAGATAGCATTGGCCCCAAATCACAGCCCAAAAATGTTGAATGAAATGTATCAAATGACGGAAACCGACAGAAGAATAAATGAGAGAGATAGAGCGAGAGAGAGAGAGAGCGAGAGAGAGAGAGCGAGAGAGTTATTGAGGTACACCAAAAGAATTAAGAAATGTGAACCCACGAAGAGGTCAGTTTCAGTTCAATGCACGATTGCAGAAGTTGTTCTCGCAGTTCTATTCTCTTCTTTGCTGCCCAATTTGTGGCCGAGTGGCCAGTGGGTGGGGCAGGGGATGGGAAAGTAGAAGTCATGCTTTATTGTGTAAACTAATGGCCAGGCTGGGCAGCAGGGGATGTGGAGATGTCGGCACGTGGTTGCATGGTGCCATGGTGCGAGTCGACAAGAAACAGCAACTGCTAAATTGCAGTAAATGACTGAAAATGCTGAGACGAAATTGACGAAAAGTCGAAATGGCTTTGCTGTCTGCTAGTTTCGTGCGGATTTTCATTAGCAGTGCCAATGGCCGGCAATAAAACGAAATCAAATAAATGAAACGCTACGAGAAAGTACCAGACAACATCGAGCCGCCGTTGCCGTTGTACCTGTTGCAAGCTAATGTTTGGGCCAATCGAAGTCGAAGTCGAAGTCGAAGTCGAAGTCGAAGCCGAATCGACGCCGTTGCTCAGCGGGCCAAATAAATTTATAACAACATTTGGGGCGCTCACGCGACTGTCAAGACGCAACTTGACTGAATGCCATGCCGCTGGGTGTGCGTCCCCATTTCGTGGCAAACATCGACAACTGTGGCCAGCCCCAAGTTATAAAAAAGCCACGATTCTAATTCTCAGCCAAGCCAGAGAGCCACAGCTAGTCTGCGTGTTATAAAAATAAGAATGGTCACACACACATACACACACACACATATATATCTACACATATAGAGAGAGACCTATGCATACGTCTCTGAAACTGGGTGTGTATGTACGTCGTATGGCATAGCTACTCATTATGACGTACATTAATATTTTTTTCTCTCTCTTCTTTTTACGTATTTTTAGTTACGAGCAACTCGACCAGGTCCTTGAACTTCATAGCAATGGTTGTGGTAGAGGCGTGACTGCAACCGTTACCTTAACTGTAACTGTGACGGTGGTGGTGGTGGTGACGGTGACGGTGACGGTGATGGCAATGGAAACGGTAACGGCAACGGTAACGGTGACTGCGATTAGCTGTGTACAACAATTGCACCCCAGAGACGCTTTAAGCAGACTTAATACAATTTACCCAGGCAAGTCAACAAAAGCTGAGAAGAAGCAACTAATACAAAAGGAATAAAGAGTGCGAAAGGCTTTTATCTCGCTGCTTCACTTTTGTTTAAGTCCTCAACTGCTCATCTCCGTTTCTAATTGTTCTTCTCTTTTCTATTGAAGGCCTTAAAGCATCGATCGCTGACATTCAGTATCTATCGATAGTTAACTATAGACGCTCCCTGTGATTGCTATGGTCAGAGCTCAAAAGTAGTAAAAATAAGATACAAGAAACAAAAGAAAAGAGACAAATGAACTTCTGAAACGAACTGAAGACTGAATCGAACGAACAACAAATTGATTATGGGATATCAAATAGCTCAAATTACAATTAAAGCATGGATATATACGGCTCTAATTATACGATAAATATGACATCTGACATCTAAAATTACTTGGAGTGGAAATTGAGCTCAGTTATTAAGCTTTTAGCTCAAATAGAAATGCGATTTTTAATAAATATGTAATAGGTATATTAATGACGGAGTCCACATATATATATAAACTCCTAGTAAGCCGAAGTTAACTCAATTGAGGCAATAATTTTGATGAGCCAGCATTAGGGGCAAACAATGTGCGGAGCATAATGCGCTTAGGCTGAAGGTGAGCAAAGGGCCAGTTAGCTGCTTGATAGGTATTTGCACGTATTTAGCTTATCAAACTAATGTAGCCAAGTTTACTGTGGGCCACAGAAACACGCGTAAACACCCACACACCCGCACACTCACACACTCATTTACAGACAGCCCACACAATACTCGGCAATTAAGCGATAAAATATGCAACAAGCCAATTATGTGCACATTAAATACTTCGTCTTGGTAGGCCTGCAATAAAAATCAAGCCTAACCAATGGAAAAAGAAGAGAAAAAGGAGTAGAAGTCTGTCGGCTTGAAGAAGCACGACTGGTAGATACCCTAACAAGCAAAAGTTTTGCAGCAGAACTACTCTATATGTGATGCCTGATAGATTATGCTTGCCAGCGATTTTAATCGATATAAATGTAGTTATCGATTATTTAATAAAATTCCAGCCTGAATCTATTCTTATACATAAAGACGCACGGACGTAAGCAAGTATGGATAGAAAAAAAAAAGGGTCGACAGAAGAGCAGACGGGCAAAACAGAAGGACAAATGGACACAGGCAAAAGACGGAGGGACAACCTGGCCTACGATCTAGCGGGCAAACAGCACAGCAGACGGACCGACAGACGAACAGCAAAAGATAAAGGCCAGTGGAAAGTCTGGATGACGGAAGACAAGCAATCAGACAAGCGGAAGGGTCAACGGACAGACACTCTTCATCAAATTGTCTATAAATTCTAATTAAGAATATTTAAATACTCGCTTCCACCTGTTACAAGACATGAGGACTAAATCAATATGTGCCCTTATATCTGACATGCATTCACAATGTTCCGAAACAAAAATAGAGCAAAGATCATTTAGCTACGCCCACTAAAACCCAATTGCCTGTATCACATTTATCATGGCTGGGGGTCAATGATTGGCTGTGGGATGATGGGCTGTTGATTGTTGGTATTTCCAGGCCACAGGTTGATTTCTTTACCAAACTTTCCGACAAGTTGGCAAAAAAAGGAATATGAGCGAAAAGAAAGGTCGAACGCCGTGGCAGTGAGGGGTTACAAGGGAGGCGGCATCAATTTTTGATGTCATTGCCGCGAATTCCAAAAGTTTTCGAGTGACTTTGCGTGGGCTTCGGCCATAAGCCTTTAAGTTACGTGTGTGTGTGTGTGTGTGTGTGTGTGTGTGTGTGTGTGCTTTGGCCATAGACCGGCGTAGCGGCCGTAACTTCAACATCTTTTCAGCCTCAAGCAGAGACAAAAAACAAGTAACTAAACTCTAGTCGAGACTGCTCGACTAAGAGATACCCTGAATCCATTGAGCTGTAATACCAATCATTAAGAGCTTCATTTATTCATTAATAGTAAACAACACATGCACACACACACACACACAAACATATGCATGCACGTAATATGCTGACTGCGCAGTATTGCGGCTGCAGAAGTGGCTGTGCTATGCAAACTTTATTGTTTAATAACTTTTTTTCTAGACATATGTTCTTAATGAAATTTTCGGGGAATGATTATGACATCTAAATGTACCTATTTGCCAAATTTCAAGTCTCTAGTATTTGATATACGTGAGTTATCGTTTTTGTTGAATTGTGGGCGAAAGGGGCGTGGCATCAAAAATCCAAAAATGACAAAATGTGCGGATTCAATATAGCAATCAAACACAACTTAGTGCACGATTCTATCTTTAACGGTGTGCACGCCAGACCTCAAAAACAAAGCGATATTTTCGATAGTTATCGATAAAAAAGAAATGGGACGAGTTATCGAAAAAAAAAAATAAACTCGTACAGCGTATGGTATTATCGAGCATTTTGCTTTTTATTTGAAGTCTCTAGCTTTTGTGGTTGCAGAAATCCAGGTGTTTACACGGACGGACGGACGGACGGACGGACGGACGGACGGACGGACGGACGGACAGACGGACAGGGCTAGTTCAACTCAGCTCATCGAGCTGATCAAGAATATATATACTTTATGGGGTGTGGCACGCCTCCTTCTGCCTGTTACATACATTTGCACAAAAACATTATACCCTGAAATTTCCATTTTCAATGGATTCAGGGTATAAAAAACCAAAAACGAAAAAGGAAAATGAAAAGAAAAAACTAACGAAGCTCTTACTTATTTATTTATTCAATTTTTGTAGAGCCAAGAAAAAAAGAAGAAGAGATTAGCTGCTGGCAATTGAGATATGCCAACCTGTGTACAGCTGCAACTGTACCAGGTGTATGTATACAAAATAGATAGTTATTAGTGGTAGCACCAGGGTGTGTTCCATGTCTGAAAATCCAACACTGAAATGGCCCCTAATTGATATATATATATATATATATATTATATATATAAAGTGTTCAAGGTGTGTGCCAAGGCGACTTTGTACTTCCCTCTTTTTCCTTCTCTCCTTCTCTTTCTCTCTTCCCTTTTGCCTTTTTAACTTCAATTCAACTGAGCTCGGGCTAAAATTTGCCGAATGCTGGCCTGATTTCGTTTCTCGATCAGATTTACCAAATGGATCATTGCATGCTCCACCAGCGGATGGATGCCCAAGCAATTGGCAGCCAAGAGCAGTTTGAGTACCTCGTCCAGATTGCAGCCGAGAAACTGTTCATTCCAAGCGCACGAATTGTCCAAAACTGGCTGCATCTTTTGCAGCTGCTTGATATCAGCATCACGATGATGTTGCATCCACAGCACAAGACGTTGCAATGTCATTGAGCTAACCGTATTGAGCTCAATTGGCTGACTAAAGCTGAACTGCGGCTCCCGTTGACGCTTGCACATTAGCGAGGAGAAGCGATTGATTAGCCGGCACGACACATTGATTTCCTTCTGATCGCTGCAAATGAAATGCAGCAGCTGATCGCGTTCAATCAATGGATTCACGAGTCTTTGCCTTGGCAGCAGCACGGGTGCCGTATGGCATTTGTTTCTTTTCCCTTGTTGCGCTTTGAGCTTCGACTGCGACAGATATGTGGCTCCGTCTGTGACTGCGTCTGTTGTTGTCCTCTCGGGATGCGTTAGCTGCACGCGACAACGCGAAGTCAGTGTGCTGCGCACTGCAGGCACAGCAGGCACAGCAGCATCTGCTGTCATCATGCCAACTCCAGCATCGCTGCCAGCGTGTTTTAATCCTCGACGCTTCGCATTGATAGTGCCAAGTGAATGTCCCTTGGCGCCGACACCTTTAGCACTAGTTGAGCTAGCCGGCGAGCCCGTGGCCTTCTCCTCGTCACCAGCTGCGACTTCACTTAGTTCCAGCCACTTCGCTTCAGCTGCGGGCAGTTGATGTACTCCCTCAGCTGCCTTCTGCGGCACTCGGGGCCTTATCATGCGCGGTATGCGAGACCCCATGCGCTTGCTCGCCCGTTGTTCTGGCTCAATGATGGCTCCCTGCTTATCGTCCTCACAGCATTGCAATGGTTCAGTTATGGCTTCTGCAGCCTTGCCTGGGCTGCTTGTAAGTTTGCACGAAGGCAACCATCGCGGCATCGTTGACTGCGCGATCAGTGCTAACATTTTGTTGTCTTCCGGATATCTACTGAGTGGCCAAGTGTCTGGAATACTTCTTGTTGTTGTTTGTTTTGTGCTGTTGCTTAACAGTTTAAGAATCTTGTTGTGTCATGCTCACAGAGTTGACTGAAAACTAACAGACACCAATCGATCAAAGCACACAAATGGCAGACAGCTTAGCCCCAGCTACTTAGTTAAAGACTCTTGGGCGGAAATTATCTAAAATTAGTAATTTCTAGCTGAAGATCATATCCATATCGTATCGCTTAGGAACAGAATCAACTGCCGCCAGAGTCTCAGGGTTCAGCTGCACTCTTCGATGATATCCGCTATAGCTTCACGAAGGCTCTCTGAATGCTCAAGCTCTGCTGCATCAGCTCGGAATTGTCAACTATGAGCTGGCTATTGTCCAATGATACACAAACAAGCTCATAATCATGGTCATCCATTGATAGACGCCTATCGATATATGCTGACATACATTTATCGAAAATTATATCTCGCTGAGACCTGGGATTCAGTAGCTTTTTCCAGGTGTCAGCATCAATCAAATGGCAAAAGTTATTGCATACTTCAAAAGCAATAAGTTATCGATAAAATAAATTTATCGATATATTTAGGTGAGCAGCGAGAAATGTACGTGAATCAATAAAATTAATTCAATGAATGATATTTTCAGCCACGACCCAATGGGCCAACCACAATCCACATAGATATCAAGCTATCCTGAAGCCAGAGCCAATATACTCGTTTTGCAACTCGTGAACGAGTATAAAGCACAGAATTGAATTAGTTCAGCACAAATCACTTTTTACATACAAAGCATAAATCAGGAAGAGCGGAAGTGGAGCTTAGCATACGACTTGGTTTCATTTGTTCGGTAATTTATATTTGAGCGGGTTCATTAAAGACGCTGAAACAAAAACTAAGGTCTTCGGCCTCGATGAAATGCAATTTCAAGGAATTAATCGAGTGAGCAGCAGGAGAAAATGGAAGAGGAAAATTAAAAAGTCATTTAAATTCAATTTCTGAACGCGCAGCACGGCGATTGCAGTCGCCGACTGGCAAAATGGCAAAATGCTATATTGTAATTAGAGTGAAACAATAATAAATCTTTATAAAAGACAAGACTGCGACTCAAACTGTGACTGCGACGTCGACTTGGACTGAGTGTGTGCGTGTGAGTGTGGCCTGTGTGGAGTCGGAGTCGGTTGCCAGGAAGACGCATAAATCTCAAAATCGAGCAATATTTAAGTGCGGCTGCTGTGCGAGCTGCGGTGGGTGTTGGCTATACAAACTAAATGGGGGTTTCGACAGGCAGGAGGTGGAGAAAAGTTGGCGACGCCAAAGCAGCACACAAAAGGCGCACGAATAAGCTTAAAATTGCAAACTTAAACCAAATGGCAAAAAGTGGAAGGCGGAAAAAAACAAAACAAAAGGCTGCCAGCCAAGCACGGTGTATGGCGACAGGGAAATACCCTATAGTACATGGCAAATGTAAATTTCAATAAACAGTTAACTTAATGTGAAGATCATTTTCAGCTAAGATCTACATCTATCTGAACCTTGAGTTTGCCAGGAACCTTACAGACAACATTTATATATTTTTAGAGCTCAACCTATTCAATAACTTTATAAGTAACTCCAGGCCCGCATTTTAAAGCTTATGCAGTCGTATAGAGAGTTAAGAGCAAAGAGCAAGGCGCAAGGCGCAAAGCAAGCAGAGACCAATGCGTAGCAAGAAAATCGAAACGATTTTCAAGAAGGACACCATCGAAGACCCCACAAGCGTAGCGAACGGTGAAAGTGATTCGTTTTTTATACCATGTACATAAAAAATGGAGACAGAGAAAGACAGAGAGAGAGAGAGAGAGAGAGAGAGATAGTGAGAGGCAGAGCGCGCAGGTAACAGAAAAAAAAAAGAAAATGGGGAAAAAAAGTAACGGAAACAAGTCAATTTGCATTGCGGCTTAAACGAGTGCAGAACGCAAAAGCAAAGCCAGCCAGGAACAGGAACAGCAATGGGCCAAAGGATACACGACACAAGCGCCACGCTACGTGCTCCATGCATATGTGTGTGTGTATGTATGTGTATGTAAGCTGAAGCCATCTAACAAAAGGGCAACAATTCGAAAAAAAAGAAGCGAAATGAAATAGAAACAAGTAATAAACTAGCAGTCGAGCATACTTGACTTTATAATGCTCGTTCACATTTCAAATTTGATGAGTACAAATTTGAATTTTTGCTTATATAAAGCAGATATATATATATATATATATATATATCATACCCAAGCAGAACTTCTAATTGTGTTCTGATTCTTAATCGGTCAATAGAGGAGCATAAGGCTAATTCATTATTTGACTTTTGGGGCCAAGGGGCACAGGTAATAATATAATATATGAATGCACATATATGAGACACATATAGAATCTTAATCTATCTTAAATAAATTATATTTACACATTGCAAATCTCAATTTGCCAGAGAATTGCTTCAACTATTATAGACATCAAACATGAGCTCGTGTACGGTAATCAATATACTCTTCTTTCTTGAATTGATGCAAGGGCATACAAATCATCTACAATTCCTGGGAGTGAACGAGTGCGTATGTAAGCGTGAGTCTGAGTACATGTGCAATAAAAAAATAGTTGGCAAAGGCCAGAAGCTAATCATAAATGATGCATTCGGTTGCTTGGTTGCCCACTTGCCGCCGCTGCTGCTACTGCTGCTGCTCCTGCTGCTGCTCCCGCTGCTGTTCCTGCTGCTGTTCTACAAATCTGTTTTATCAAGCTTAACTCGACTAATCAATCAACTTAGACAACAAGTTATCAGCTCTTAACTAGCTTCAAAAACAAAAACAAATAAGCAGAAGCTGGCAGAAAAAAAAGCGTTCGAGTTTTCATTTAATTTATGAGTTACCCAATACTTGGTTTAAGTGTTGGACAAGTGCTTGCTTTATGCAGCGGCAAAGAAGAGAAATGATAAGTATTTAGTTAAAGACTAGGATCAAACGGCAATGAATGAAGAGGCAGAAAGAATAAACTGTAGAAGATCAGGAAAATTCAATTTTAACTAACTCATCTGATATATACGAGTATATATGAAGATATATGATAGAAATATCTGTAATAACTTAGAGAATTAAGAGCCCTAAATACTCATCGATCATAATTCTCTTTGGCTATAGGCAACAATTGCTCTTGGTAATTAAATATCTATTTGAGTACATTAAATATTCAACATATTATTTTGCTTAGATTACGCAAATCGCAAATGCAATTAGGACAATAAATGCAAAATGAGTCAAGCCAACAGAACAGGCAAATAATATGCGTCCATAAAGCTTCTCTTTTTTTTTGGCGACACTCGCTATTAAAAAGGCATTAATTGAACCGTAAAATACACGCAGACGGAGCGAGGCAGACCGTCGGAGTGAGAGCGAGAGAGGTAGACATGCGTGAAAGCAAATGCAATTATAGTCCGTCATTTGCATATAGATATATATTTATATAAATATATATATATATATATATATATATATATATATATATATATATTTATATATACACATTTGTGAGTGTGACATGTCCGTGTAGGTATTATAAATATGGCATAAATATGACATGGCAAAGTGCGTTTTAAATAGCTTTACGAAATGCTCTAAATGTGTGCAGCTGCAAACAGGGTACATCAGCTGTGCAGTCAATTGGACTAATTCAACTAATATTTAGAATTCTCAAGCAGTTCATGCTCATGTATATTGATATTGATGTCAAAGCTGCTTAAATTTACGCTTATAAAAATATCTGAATGATAAAATGGAATTGAACCATAAAAAGTTTAAAATAAAATATAGAATAGAGCTGAAAGATATACGGTAAGTAAGAGCATAAAATAATATTATATTATTCCAATTATTTGCTTTAGAAACCTTGTCTCCTATAACTCCCAAGAATGTTCCCAATAGACTCAATCAAGCTAAGATTATTTTGTCTTCGATAAACAGTAAAAGCATTCCACTAAAAGCTTGCCTCTAAATAGATGCGACCATGACAAATTAAGGGTATTCCAATAATTAAATTTTAAAATGTATGTCAAATTGGGCGAAAAAAATAAGGATATTTGTAGAATTAATATACATTAGGATTGAGGACAGGAAATTTAATGATCTTAGAGTAAGGGTATTCCACAGTGAGTGCCTTTTACTAACCACATTTGATTGTCTCTTTCTGTTGTTATTTGCAACGGTTTCACTGTGTTTTTAAGCTAATTGAGCGATGACATGCATAGAACGCAACTTTATTACATGTAAAAATATGTACATATATATATATATATATATATATATATATGTGTATATATTTATAAATAAATATATACATAGCTATATCTATATTTATTTATAAATCAAATCGCGGACTATGAAAAGAAAATTGCTAAAATGCAATTTGCGCTGCGAGCTCAATTGAACCATACCATGTAAAGCTCCATTGTATGTTAAATTGTATTATTATTTTTTATATATTTTATTTTATTTAGTGTTATTATGAAATTAACAGCTTAAATTGACCGCTTTCTGAGTGTTCGTGTGCGTAATTCAATTGACTTTTTATTGCCTGGCTAAGAGCTTTGCGTAAGTGCAGCTTCGATTGACTTTTCCCATACGCAACTCGAACTGCACTTTACATTTTCTAAAAATAGATTTAAATTAATTAAAGAAACTCTGATTAGCTCTGATAATATAAGCAATTAGTTTTACTCATTAAGTCTGCTTTAGATTTTCTGACATACTTAACAATTAATTCACAGGACTTTCTGAAAGTGGAAGTTGTATTTTTTTTGTGATATATGTAATATATGTATATACTATTTATTAGATTATATCAGTCTTATGAAAATGTATGCATATGACTGTAAATATATAAGATATTGAATAAAAAAATAAATAAAATGTATATATATAATTATATTCATAATTAATTAAAACTGAGTGTATCTGATTCTGTCTGTCTACATGAACGCCTTGATCTCAGAAACTAGTTAGAGTTATATACTTTATGTAGGGTATCGGATAGTCGTGTACTCCTTATGACTTGTTGAGTGGTATTTTTTCTTTGAAATATCTTATGATTGTATCGCTCGCTCTTATAAAGCAATTGGCATAGCAAATGGTCAAATTGTAATTGAAATAAATCCTAAACGAAAGGATTTCACAGGGTTTATCATATATATATATCGTATATATATATATATCTGTTTATGTGCGTAATCACAGGCAGGCAATTGCTTTTTTTTAATATATCTTCCACTAATACATAACGAATTTGGTTAATCAATTGGATTTGTGTGTGCTATTTTCATTAAGTTGCAGACTTAACCCACTTGGCTGGCCGATGAAGGGCAGTTGTTGTAGCTGTGGCCGAAGGAAGTTACAAGCCTTAATGGTAACCAATCCGTGAAGGAAATTTCATTAGCCCAAAGGCAAATGGTCGTACGTAATAGCGTGAAAATAAGACGAAGAAGAAGAGCGAAAAAAAAAAAACGTAAAATGCTAACGTAAACAGACGTAAATAAATAATGAACATTGATTGTTTATTTGCAGAAGATGAAGAACGGACACCGTCGGACGCACTGTTGGAGAGAAACCCGGAAAAAGGTCGGAGAAACGAATTCGAATTGGGGCAGCAACAGAGCGACTGAAACTGAAAATGAGAGACCGGGACTGTGAATGAGAATGAAACTGAGAATGAGATGGAGAATGAGAATGAGCTACAGACTGACCTGAGCATGAGACTGAGACGGGTAATAAGACTGAAAATGAAACTGAGAGTGAAACTGAGAATGAGACGAAAAATAATACTGAGAATGAGACTGAAAATTAAACTGAGAATGAATCGGAGAATCAGACTAAGAATGACACGGATAATGAGTCTGAGGTTCAGACTAAAAAAAAAACTTAGTGTGACGGAGAATCAGACTAAGAATCGATTGAGAGTAGACTAAGAAGTAAAGAAAGACTAAGAATTAGACCGAGAATTCAACTGAGAGACTCAGTGACTGAGACTGAGCATAAGAATGAGAATATGATTGGAAATGAGAATATGAATAAGACTGACTGAAGTTAATCAGATATGTTAAATACAATGATGTACTCCCTTTCCAATATACCGTGGCAAGCGATGTGCCTTGATGGAGTTAATTGATGTTGCTGGCTGAGCCACCGAATCACTTGCTCGTAGAAGTGCTTCAACTGACCAAGGCACACACTCAGACACCAACTAACACTCAACGCCATTGGCACACTCCAATAAGAAGTTAAATCCCCATAGAGGGTTAGAGAGAGAGCATCGACGAGTACTTGCTATCCAATTGGTGTTAATGAAGAGCCACTGAGAAATTCATATCCATTGCCATGGATTTTGCTCTAGGTGCAAGGCACACAGCGATATGTACTTTTCAACAGCTTCGTATTGAATAGAGATCGAGCGCTAAAGCCGATGATTGAAAGACTGAATTTGGAGTAACTAACTATGTAAATAGTTACTTGGCCGTACATTTATATTCAGTTTTCGTGTGAAAATTGAAATTGTTAAGTCAATTATTCAGCCACCACAATTGAGGACAGTCGCTAGCTGCAGCACGTTTTCTCGCTGAGTTATTTACTTAATTTGTTCTCACATCACTTACCGCGTTCACACTGCAATGGCGTATGAAGGAATTTCGTGGTGTATTAGAGTCAATTACCTGCAAATAAATTACAAGAGTTGAGCTTAAAATACGTGTGCAAAGATATACAAAAAAGACAGAGAGAGGAGGCCGAGCGAGAGAGGGAGAAAGGAATATAAATATTATGTTATTCATAGAACGATAGAGGGGCAGATAGTACATAAATGTACCGGTAGATGGACAAATAAATAGATACATAAATGAAATAAATATATCGATAGGTGAATATATCGGTATATTGATATATTGATAAATAGATGGCTGTATATATATATATATATATATTGTAATCTATAAGTAATGCATTTAACATATAATACTTAATGTATTAATGTAAAATACAGCAAGCCTCTTCCCGTGATTCTCATATTACAATAGAATTTATGTTTGTGTGTTTGCATTCTCCCTCCCTCACCCCCTTTTTTCTCTCCCCCTCTCTCTCACTCTATCTATTTAATCTGTAATAATTTAATCATATGAATAAACGAATTTTTGCAACCACATCCTCTCTCGCTGCTTCTCATATTCAACAAATGTCTAAAAACTATAATGAAAGCTTCACGTCACATCTTTTCATATATAAAATTCTAATTATGTAATATGAACCGCTCTCAGTGATTCTCAAAATAGACCACTGATGAATTTTTGACCCAAAAACCGAAATCAACGCATTACAACAAAATTGCATTTAGCTAAATCACTCACGCCTCTCCCACTCTTTGTATATATCTCTCTCGCCCTTTCTACCTAGAGCTTTCAATTTAACTATTTCTTGAGTGTTGGCATTGCCATGCGGCCAATGTGTTTAAATAATTGAGGTAGCTGCGTCCTTGCCAAAGGCTCTCAACCAACATATGTGTGTGAGTCAGTGCGTGTGTCTGTGTGGGCTGTTGAGCCTGCATTGAATGCGATTTTAATGCACTTCTTGTGCAGCTGTGCATAAGAAATCAGCTAAGAAAAATCTACACTTGCATTTTCATAGACGTCAGCTCTAGCCACAGCCCAGAGAGTTGCCAATGGGCGGCTGGGGGTCGGCGAGGACTGAGCTTTATCATGTCGGCGCATCTGTTTATGCTTGTTTATAAGTCGTCGTGTCTTGTCGGCTTATAATACGCATATAATAGCCAGCCTTTCTTATATTTTATATATTGGATTTATAGCAGCACAGCTCAGCCAAGCCAAGCCTAGCCAACTGCAAAGATATTTCTCCCACGCATAGACAATGCCACTGCTAATGCACACATCTTACACACGAGCTTAGCTATCACTCGCCCTCTCCCTATCCCTATCCCTATCCCTATCCCTCTCCCCCACACTGTTTGTGTGCCACGCCCACAGAGATCAGATTACGTGCACGGCGAATGCTGACAGCTAGCAAATGAAAATGCAGTTTTTAACATTTGCATTTGACGCGTTTTTCTGCGCATATTTACAAAATGGCAAATGCAACATGGCTGCCATTCACAGCTGCTGAGCCACACACACAGCCAGACACATAGAGCTTGCTGCTCATTTTGTATCTTATTCTGTACATATACATATTATATATATACTCTGACTAAGATCCCTTTTAAAAACTTTATTTCTATAATTGTTAATATTTTCAAAAAAAGCTTTACCCACACACAATACAAAACAAACATATTTCAAACTTAATTCATGGCCTTGCCTTGCCTTGATAGAAACTGTCTTAGCCCTCCTCCCTTTGACTATCTATTTGTCTGTCGCTCCATCTGTCCATCGGTTTATCTGTATGTATATGAAAGCCTTTGTTTTGACTCAATTTTGCATTAATTTCAATTTTTTATTTATATTTTCATAATCTCTCTAAGTATTTCTTCTATGTTTGTTGGCTAAAAAATTTAAGTTTCTGCTACCATTTTATATACAATATGTATTTCTTGTACTCAGCTACAAATATACTTTCAAATTTTATATTTCTAAATCTAGCTTTGCCTATGCATCAGCACCCACTGCACTTGGTGTACTTACGGAATAATTTTCTATTTATTGCAAAAATCATTTGCTCCACTTCTCAGTTTATTCTAACTATTTAACCGTTAAGCTAGAGAGATAACTACTTTATTTTTTTTTTGCTTCGTTTTTATCATTTAAGTTCTATTTTTATACAAATTTCCCAACTGCGCAGTTATGCTGATGCCAGGAGCTGCAGCTGCACTTTGGTTGCCAAGCAGTAAAATAATTAGCCACGTTTTCCCAGTTCCAGAGCAATGTGAATTCGTATATATATATGTATATAGGTTTATATATATATATATTTATATATATATATATGTATATATATATATATATAAACAAATATTTTTTGTTTTAATAATAATGAAGATTGCTGCGACGGTAAATGGCTTTTGTGTACTAAGTGAAGCCAGCTAAGTGACTGAATCATATCATACATATTATACATATATATATACACACACATATATATATATATATATATATATATATATAGTATATATTTATATATTGCCATGCATTAGAGTGCATTCTTAACGCTAATAACATTTTCGCATTAAACGCTAAACGCAAAAGAAGTATGAGTGGGCGAGTGAATGTCTCTTAGTCAGAGGTACTCAACTAAAAAATACCCCGCAGACCATGATGAGCTGTAGCCAAGAGCAGTCTACTTAGCAACTACATTAATATAAATATATATGATATAATCGAGAAAAATTTAAAGATCGCAGCTCCTAAAATGGCTCAAGCTGCTGCAATTTTAAATGCATCGCATTTCCCTTTGACGATCATTTGAATTACATTTTAAAGCTGCATTGAGCTATAAAAAGGTAAACATATCAAGCGTTGTTGGGTTCGACAAGCTATTATGATTAAGAAGTGATGGTGATGTGTGAATCTTTTTCTATTAAGGTGGGTCAGCTGGGCAATCTAGCGACATCTATATTTTCGTCTGTCTGTCTTTGAGTGAATTGATCTATCCATCTCTTTATCTGCCTCTGTGTTCGACTTTCTGTTTCAGTCTTTCTACCTATCTGTTTTTTCTTTCTTTTTATGTCTCTCTTTTTCTTTCTATTTATCTTTCTGTCTTCCAGTCTTTATGTCGGTCTGTCTTTGAGTCTATCCGTCAGTCATGTAGGTGTTGTTGGCTTTGCTATTTGTCAGTCTTACTATCTCTTCATCAGGTTGTTCATCTTTCTCTCTCATTCCATCAGTCTGTCTGTAGATTTCGTCAATTATGCTAACGATATTTTAACGGGGTTGTTTTAGAATCTAATTTATAAACTCTTAAAGCTAAACACATTTATGCAAGTTAATCGAATACTTTTTATAACAAATACTTATTTTTCTGGCTTTCTGTTCGCTTTTGGTTCCGCTTTAAATATTCAATCATATGGACATTTCTATATAAAGTTATTGGAATATTTTTCATATGCAAAAATTGTATTGCTATTGTTATCAATTTTTTCTACATTTTCTTTTTCTTCTTCTTCTCTTTTTTTCTTGTAGCTCATCATTGCAAAACGAATTCGCATTGTTGTGCGGCCAAATTGTTTTTGTTTTCTGTTTTTTGTTCATCTCCCCCTGTCTAACAAACAATGGCGCCTTGGCAGTTAATTGGCGCATAACTTGGCCCCACACACACACATACATACTGATACACACACATATACATACTGACACACACACACACACACACACTTACACACAAAAGGAAAACAAACTGAACGCCTAATCTACAATTGACACACATACGCGCAAACAATGAGGGAAAACTCTTTGCACAGGCCTCCCACTGCCCCCTTCCACCGCTCTGCAGCTCGTCGTGGCAAGCCCCTATTCGAGCACATCTCGGCAACGTCATAGAGGTGCACAAACAGTGCTCCAATCGACCCACCAAAAGCGAGCACTGAACAGCGGAGCAGTGGAGCAGCTCTTTTCTCATTATTTATGCGCGACCTTGTTTTGCGCCATTTTTATTATTTTGCTAATTTCGCGCGCATTAAAAGAAAAAACACCAACAACAAACAACAGACACACACACATAACCTTAAAAACAATATATACATATACATATATACAAAGTGTATTCCTGACGAATTTTTGTCAAGTTAAACCCAAATTTTATTTAATCAAATCAGAGCTCTAGAGAACGTAGAGGGTATATATTAGCCTTGGCAGCCTTTTATCGTTACTTTAGATCGTGCAACAAGATTTACTCAGACTGTATTTACGCTAGTTTAATCCTATAATATTTTATAGGGTATAGTTTAGTCGGGCTACTTTAAACTTCGTTTTTTTTGAGTTTTTGGAAAAAAAAGCAAAAGTTCAGCAACTTTTTCATATTATATTTTCTTTATATTTTAATTTATGCACAGGTTATCTTATAGTCAAGTGGTATTTCCATGGCTTAAGAAATATTACAGTTGCAAGAGAAACATTTCTTTAGTTACTTCAGTTGTCATAAATAATATCTATTAAATATATTCAAATCATCAATTAGTACAGGGTATCTGGCAGTACGGCAGCATAACTCAAATAACATTTCTCGGCTCTCCAATATTTATAAATATTCTTAAGATTAAACTATAACAAGTTGCAGTGCTCTAAATGATATATTACAGGGTATTTTGTCGTTGAGCATATACATATGTGCATACAACAAAGACAATGACTGTCTGACAATAGTTATAAAGGGTATTTAGTAATTAAGCAGCGCCTTGTGCTACATTTCATGGCTTTTATGCATCAGCAATGCGTTCTTTGTATACCCTATTTAAGAATTAGCCAATGGGGCATATACATTACATATAAGAACTCAAAAAATTTGTAAGAGCGCTCGAAAATCAATCTGTCAAGCACAGCATGTTGAATAAATGTGAGAGACAATTAATTGGTCATTTATGCAAAAACAGGGTATTGTGCAGTCAGCTACCTCTTCGACTTTGCCGTTTTTGTCTTTTTTTTTTTATTTTATCGCACAGCTGTTAAGGGCTTTTAACCTATTTTCCTATTTTTGCGCAATTTATCAACAAATTAATGTAAGCTTGGCTTACAAATTTTTCTTTCACTTGACACACACACACATATATATATTATGTACATATATATTTATATATATATATAAACACTTGCGGCTTCTGCTGAAATTTGCATGTGGCTGGGAACCCTCTTTGCGTCTCTCTCATTTCTCATTTTCATGTTTACTTTTTTTTTCGGTGCATATAATTAACTTGAAGCGGGTCTCTGTCTATGTGAAAGTCAGTAAATGCATGCAATTATGTCACTGCCTGACACACACACCAACACCCACAGAGCACACATCTATAACTGTCACATATGGCAAAAGTTTTTGGCGCAAAAAATGTCGAAAACGAAAAAGTTTGCTTCCTCCTTATGATATCTGAAAGCATTTCAAGTTGAACCTTTCAATTTCGATGGCATGCAGATAAATGTTGGCACTCAATCGCGCTTAAGGAAACATAAATATCACCTGACAATGGAGAACAGACGTTCGCAGAGGACAAGGACAACTAATCCAATTAGCTCTGAATGCAAAGCGGCGCCCACAGACCGAGCAGCTGGAGTAATATTTTATTCGAATATAAATAAAGTGCACACCGAGGTAAACAATGAATATCACAATTTTAATGTAAACAAAGAGGTGAAAACTATATATTATGTATATAGAGAGACAGAGAGGGAAATACAGACTGTGAAGAGGAAAAGGGAATGAAAGGGATAACAATAGAATAAGAGCTACAGAGTATAGAAAGACCGGTCGCCTTCATGCTTACAGTACCAAACAAAGAGACTCACACATATATGAATTCTCTGTTTTCTATCTAGAGAGACAAAGAGAGAATACTAAAAGAACGATAAAGGCAGGTAGAAAGATACAATGAGAGAGAGACCGAAATTCTATTGAGTTCTCTGTGCCTCTATATCATTCCTCGTTTCTGACTCAGTGAATCTCACTCTCCTTCTTACTATCTTTCTATCTTTCTCTATTGCTTTCTTTCTTTCTTTCTCTCTCTATTGCTCTCTCTGCTTGCTTTTTCTTGATATTTCTCTCTTTCTCATTAACATTCTCTCTCTCTGTCTTGCCTTTTTTCTTTCCTCTCCCACATTCTTGCTTTCCTACTCTGTGTCTCTCACTCTCACTCTCTTTCTATATCTCTTATTCTCCCATACTATCATTTGTCTATCTCACTCATAGCTACTGCCCATATTTCATAGCATCATAGAATTTCAACTCACTGTC
The DNA here is from genome assembly GCA_035047625.1 of Drosophila mettleri. NCBI lineage: Eukaryota > Metazoa > Arthropoda > Insecta > Diptera > Drosophilidae > Drosophila > Drosophila mettleri. Next base: position 4,384,538 of record JAWNPI010000068.1, on the reverse strand, counting down.
ATTCTCTTGTATTTCTCAAGGCCACAGAAATGTTGAGCAAAGTTAGCATGGAGGACGTAATAAATCATAAACAATCTTAAACTAATTTTACCAGCAAAGCTTAAAGCCAACGTTAATTAGCAAATGCTCTGTCTCTCTGTCTCTGTCTCTCTCCCTCTCTCACTCGCTCGCTCTTATTCTGCATCTCTCTTTCACACGCCCTCTCTGTCTCTCTCACTCTCACTGTTGTCAGTCATCATCTTTGCCGATTGCTTTTGTCCGCATTATCAATGGCATACAAAAAATTCACGCTTGACAGGCGACTGCCTGAGGGCGTGGCAGGGGGCGGCGGCGTGCACTGAGACACGATGAAAGTTGATGACAATGCGCTCGCATACGCCCCCAAGTGAACAAGCGCCCATCTACCGCGCCCCCCCCACAAAGCAGCTGTCGACTTCGGGTCTCGTCTTCGCTGAGCAACTGTCAGCGACTGTTAACTGTTATACACACATACACACACACATACATACCCACATGTATATGTAACTATATCTATAGAAATAGTTGAGTCTAAGTTAGTCAGTTAGTAAGCCTGAATTGTGGGCGTATATTGCAGACCCAAGGCAAACTGAGCACCGAGGCAAGCACTTGATTGGCAGCTGGCCATTTGTTTTACGAATGCCTGAGAAAAACTTTTAGGACAGGTGCGAAAAAAATAGATTCCGGACTCTCTCCCTCTGTCATTTACTTGGCCGATATTTGGGTGATAAAAGAGCGATACGTGTGTATAAAAATGTCGATACACCACATAACGACTGGAATGAGAATGAGGGCAAATGCGAGACAAATGCTAACTATTTGGGCGCTATCGACTGCATAATACTCGTTCACAAGACAAAAGTCTAACTATCAATAGATTTGAAGGTTTATCGGTAAAAGAGTTCGAGAGGAAGTCCGGTTTCCAGTAGGCATGATTGCAGAGATTACAGAGTAGCAATGCTTAAAGCAAGTCAACATTATCTTGCGGCTCTGAGCTTCCAAACTATGGACGACATAATGATTCCCGAGGAGGTCTGCAATAACTCAACAGTCCAATTTGAAGTCTTTCGCCTCGTACTCTTTAGCTGCACAGAAACCTTCAGGCCTACTGTAATTCCCTATAATTCTGAAAAATCTAAGAGCTTACCAAATTCCCAGCTTAGACACAACGAACCACGGCGAATATGCACCTCTCACATCGTGAACAAGCATTAAAAAGGGCAGAAAAAAAAAAGAAGAAATTTCCATAATTTTACGACTGGCTGACATGGCTGATACCGAGGCGGCATAAGGCATGCGGGGCGCTCGGTCAGTAGTAAAGTGGAATTTTGAAGCACACTTGAAACCGCACACCCAGCTGCGCGTCCCAGTGCGGCCGAAACTACCCCACGACTCATGTTCGCCAGTTGACAGGCATTTGTATCCAGCTCCATTTTAATATGTATGCATAAAAATTTATAGGTGCTAAAGTACGGCATCAGGACATGTATATGCATATACTTAAGATGCACAGCTTAACCAAAGGAGCTCGTCTTACCTCTAACACACACACACACACACACACACACACACACACTTAGTGTGTCTCTCTCACTCTTACTCTCTAACTCTGTGTGCGACTTGGCAAGTTATTTTAGCCAGGGAATACATCTGCTCAGCTGCCTGCCAATGCGACCGTAGAAGACGCAAAACTAACGGAATAGTTGGAATGATTTTCAAATTTACGATTCAAATTAAAGAGAGAGCAACGGTGCTTAGCTGCGCCAAATTGCTGATTGAAAGCCAGCTAGAAAATGTCCAGAACTTTTCCTTTTTTGATTATCGATTTCTATAATATTTCAGACGAAAATTGTCAACATTCTAGCGCACTTATAGATAAATCGTTTTTACGTTTTTTTTTTTTTCTCGGATAAAGCTCGATAAAGGAACTTTTAGATATTTTTACCACCAGGCTTTAATTGTGAGCGCCGACTAGGAAATACTCTAAGCATTGTGAAGAAATATTATTCCATGCATTTTTCATTTCTCTCACACACACATGCTCTCTTCTACACACCCATCTACACACACGCTCTCTGCTCGCTGCTTTACTTTATAAATTTAAGTGATCAGTAACTACTCTTTTAGATTCACTTTTTGGATCAAATATTCCGAGCATGATGCTGACAATCAGCTATGTCTTCTGCCAACAAACATAGCAAGACAAAGCTGACTTGTCTCAGGCGTTCAGATAGATAATCTGTGGACACTGCTTCAATAGAGGCAACAGGTAGTAGAGTCAGTCGGTGCACAGTTCTGTTATGAAAGGTCTAAGTCTATATTTGAAGAGCTGAATATGTTCAGAGAGACTAAGAGCAAAAAGAAATCAATCAATAGCCAATAGCTATAAATATGAGGACTCCTGACCTAACCAAAGCTGTTTATGTAAATGGTCTGAGTTCTAAAATTTGTCGATGAAGCAAGCATGAGAAATGAAGTCATAGAAATTGCATATTATTTCGATTTAAAGGCTTGACGTGTGGGCAAACAGAATTCTTGCTTTAGCCAATAGCCTGAGCGCTGCTAACTTGGCCCATTCATATTTCCTGGCAAATGCATTTTCATCTACATTAAATATATGAAATTTTGTGCGTATGCATGTGTGTGTGTAAAAATCATAACTTGAAATGCGTTAAAATGCATATAAAAAAATTTATAGCCCTCACTTAGGCGCACATTAAATGACATGCGACCAGACGACGAAGAAGAATACAGAAAAAAAAGGCTTGCTATATTGGCCCAAGGCTCTCTCATTCACTCACTCACTCTCCCTCTCTCTTTCTCTCTCTCTCTCTCTCTCTCTCTCTGTCACTCTCTTGCCGTCATCATCCTTGTGTCTCTGACCCAACGCGTTGACCCCAAAAAGCGTATAATGATGAATTGTGTGTTTCACACACCCATACTTACCCACACCCAACTACTCACACCCACTCACACCCACCCACACACCCACACCCACACACACACACACACTTAGTCAACTGCAGCTAGCTGTACATTTATGATATCAATTTCTTTTTTGCTGCCTACTTCAAGGCGCAGCGCATTTAACTAAAGTCGCAGGCGTGTGAAATTTGCTCTCTAAATACATAAATGTCATGCCTCACATACGAGGTGTGCTCGCAAAGTATCGCGAATATTATACATTTATATCACTGGTCTTTGAAGTAATGCGCTACCAGCCATTGAAAGCCTTTAATTTATTTCTTAAAATCTTTTTGCTGTTTGGAATTATATTTATTATATCATGCAGTCTTTGGGTAACAGATAACTACATCTGTTGTTCAAGAGAATCCCTGCTCCATTTTATGGTACAAGTAAAAATCGTAAAGCAACATTCAAAGGGGCCAAACTTGCTGGCATGGGTATTTTCCTTTCATTATCTACACAAATCCAAAAAACAAACGAATATTGATTCATATCGGCGCTACTTTTCGCGCACCCCTCGTGCAAGAGCTTCATTTATCATGGATCAACTTTCAGCCATTTGCAGTTGACTAAAACATATGCTTCTCCAGCTGTATTGCTCGAAAGCCTTCATTATTTCACAACTAAAATAAAAAAGTGAAGAGAGGCGAAAAAAACAAAGCAACTCTTTTCACAATATGAACGAGTTATCTGTCTTACATAAAGACAGTTTTTGTTATATCTGCAACATTTACTGAGCTAGATCCCAATGGGCGTTATGATATCGCCTTGGAGGCATAGTTCTCTCTTAGCAACTCTCGCCTGACATCTGTGCATTTTCCCACTCGTCAAATCAATCAATCAGATCAACATTAAAAGCTCGACTTTCGCTGCGTTAATTACAGTTTCTAACTACAAAAACGGTGCCTATTTATGCAGGCCAAATACTCCATACGAGTCATACGCCTAGTCTCAGTAGCTACTATAGATGAGCATACATGTCATTAAGCAGCTGAGCACCAATATACTCGCTTCACTTTGTGAGCGCGCATATGCGCTGATTACTTGAGGCAAATAGGCTAGAGTGAGAACGAGCTACAATTGATATGAGTAGAGTGTGTGTGTATGTGCGTGTGTGTGTGTGCGCGCTTGCGTGTGTTTGTAAGATTTTTCATAATTAAAATGTCAATTTTTTGTTGTGTGTGCTTTTTTTTGTTGGCTGTCAGCAGCAGGAGCAGGACACATGCATGAAGCCCATTTAAATATGGTCGAGCTTAAAATACAATTTAAATACAGAATAGACTGAAAACGAACTGATCAGGCTGAGAGACAAAGAGAGAGAAAATGAGAGAGAGGGAGTGAGAGGCGTAGCGGAATTAATTACTTTTGATTCTTAAATATTTTCCATTAAGTCAAAGAACAACAAACTTTTGATTGGCTCCAACAAAGTACAAAAAAAAAAAAGAAAAATAGGACAAAAAGTTGCTTGTTTTAATATGAATTTAAGAACATTTAAATAAATCGCGTTTAATGTTAAGTTTTGAAGCAATATTTGATATACAATTTTATTGGACAATTCATAAAAATTTTCAAGGCATTAAAATTGCTGCGCAAAGTTGGCAGCTGGCAATAGGTAGCTATAGCAACAATTTGCTTAGATATATATATATATATATATATATGAATATGCATACTATATAATATTTATATATTTATATAGAAGCTTAAGCGACCATGTGCAAGAAAGACTGAGAGAGAGAGAGAGAGAGAGAGAGAGAGAGCTCGAGCGCGTGAGATAGCGCTAGGAACTTAAGCATTTGCCGCAACACTTGACTTGAATTTCTTAAGCTGTGTGTGCGAGTGTGTGGCAGTGTGTGTGTACGAGTGTATGTGTATATTTTGCTTTTGTTAATTTCTGTTGTTTGCGCTAACCCCAACAATGGCTAAACAGGCACACAGACACGCACATAGAGCACTTGTGCCAGACAGACAAATGAACACAAGTTTCAAAGGCTGTAGAAGATTGGACTGACTGTAAAGAAGACATTGCGACACACACAAGCACACACACACAAACACACGCACACACACATGTATGGCACATAAAAAGCAAAAGGCAACACGAATAAAATTGATGTTTGTGCATGCTGTGCGAGTGTGTGTGTGTGTATGTGAAGTGTATATGTCGTGTGTGTGTGTGTGTGTGTAGATTACTCATACGCAGCTTAGCCGCCGCACAGTTAGGCTTTTTACTTAGTAGACTTGCCTGGCTTGATTGCTGCCGTTGTTGCTGCTGTTGTTGTTGTCGATTGTTGTCGATTGTTGATTGTTGCTGCTGATGTCTGTTTTTCTTTTTTTTTGCTTTGCTTTTTTTTATTATTATTATTTTTGATTGTATTTAACATATGTATTCATTCCATTTTGTTACATATTTATACATATATATATATATATACATATATATATATATATATATTTATATATAAATATGTATATATATATAGATATTGGCATGCATTCCAATTTGGGGCAAATATTACACATACGCACTGTACACCATAAAAGAATTTATCAAAAAAAAGAATACGCTTTACTTACATTAGTTTTGAATGCATTTCAAAAACAACTGTAAACAAACGCCACAAATGCTAAAAGCAACAAAACAACAGCCAAAACAGGAAAAAATGTTTTCAATTCCTTTTTTTTTTCATAAAAAAATTTTTTTTTTAATTTTTTAAATTTTTTTAAATTTTTTTAAATTTTTTCAAAAATTTTAATTTGTTTATAATTTTTTAACACTCAGTGTATGTTTGTGTGTGCTTCTAGCGTTTACCGTGTGTTAGCGAACGAGCGCGCGTCTGTGTGCTTTGCCTTGCGTGTGTGTGCGTGCGTGTGTGTCCCTGTGTGTAGTTTGTAATCCGCACAAATCCGCTGGTAAATTTGAACTGAATGAGTTCAAAAGCTAAAATGAGTTTGCATACCCAAAACGTTTCAGTTCATTGGCAACTAGCGCTAGCCGAAGTCCGAAGACCGGCCCGAGCGGCCAAAGCCGAATGGCCCAAGCCGAGCCGTGGCACGAGCGCTGTACCGAACGAACAGCGCAAAAGCAACTCAAAGAGTGCGATAGAGAGGCATGACGAGTGCCACGCAAGAGAGAGTGAAAGAGAGAGAGAAAGACAAAGCCCGAATGAGAACGAGAGTTAAAAGCTTTTGGCATAGTTGTCGGAAAAGTGCTCAAGGAATATCCGTTATCAGAAATTAGCTGCACCATATAATATGGCATGGCTAGGCAACAACTGTTCTACATATAACAGTTGAACAACTGCACTAAAGATCATCGCACATTTTTGTACTATATTATAACAAATATGCTGGCGACTTGACGCAATTTCCGTTTAATATTTGAATAATTTAAATAATTTAAAATGATTTTCAAAAGTTTTGCTAATTAGGGATATCATTCAGTTATATATATGTTATATATATTTTTATACTGTTATATTAATTTTCACAAAATAAAATATAATTTTCAAGTTTATTATAACTTTTAAATGGTTTCAGTTTTTTTCACTTTTTTGAGGAAGTTTTGAACTATTTTTAAAAAGTTTTTTAATATAAATATTAAGTTAGTGTTTTTAAGTTATAAATATAATAAGAATTTTTTAAATATATATGTATGAATATTGATATATTTAATTGTTTTACTATTTCTCTCTTTCTTTCTCAATAAACACATTATTTTATTTAATAATTACATATTTTTATATCATTTAAGTTCCTTCATGTCAAACTTTTAAAATTTTGTTTGTTTTCTGAGTTTCAAAAAATATTGAAATATTTTATGTAAGTATTTTTCACATACACGCAAGACAAATAAAATCATAAAAAAATTTTTGTATTTCACTTCGTTAAAAAAAATATTTACAATTTTTTTCTATTTATTTGGCTCTGGCTTTGGGAACAGCTCAATTGCTGAAGTGAACTGAACGGAACTGAAGTGAAGCAACAACTGAACCAAAGCCGACAAATGCAGCTGCTGCGGCTGTAGAACAGGCAAAGCAAGGAGCGTGAGCTTTCGAAAGCTCGCAAAGCTTTCAAGGCTAGAAGAGAGCAAGGCATACGTCGTGTATTGCACAGCGACTGCGCTGCCAGCAAATAGGAGCAAGAGAGGGAGAGAGAGAGAACGCAGGAGTAATTACAAATGAGCAAGAGTGAGCAGGAGCGACTACGTGTGTGTGTGTGTGTGCTTATATTTCGCACGTCCTTTTGTTGCTGCTGCTTCTGGCGCACACCTGTGATTTAGCGAGGACGTGCGACGAGGACGACGACGAGGACGAGCGTCCACGTTGTCCTCGTGCCAGCTGATATTTACCTTATTCCCCACAGCCACAGCCACATCTAAAGACGCAAAGAAAAGCGAGAATAAAATATAAAAAAAAAAAAAACAAAAACAAAAAAAAAATATATATATATATATATAAAGCGAGCGAAACACTAGACACAACAACAATAAAAGCATAGGGCAGCAACGGCAAGAGGAGGAAGAGGAGCAACCAGCAGCAGGAGTAGCTGCTTTATACTCAAACGCACTTAGCAATGATAGCTCTGGTTTATGCTAATGTTTGCCCTTGCTTAAAGTACTCCCTCAGTTAGTCCGTCAATCAGTCAGTCAGTCAGTCAATCAGCGTGCCTCTGCCCAGCAGCTGAAGCTCAATTTATTGGAAATAGCTTGCGAGCCCAATTCGAGGCTGTCATCGATACGCCTCGCAATTATTTGGAATTTTTTGCACAGATTGCTTAACTACTTAAAATTAGCTTGGGCATTTAATTTCCTTATTTAACCTCATCATTCTCTTCTTCGCCTTCTTTTTCTACTCGGTCTTCCCGAATTCAGCGCACCTTCCCATTAAACGGACGCAAAGTAATTTAACTACTTTAAGCAGATTCATGAGGCGAATTTCAACTCGACTTTTTCACTTCAGGCATTCGAAACGCGAACACAGTTAGAAAATTGTAATAGAAAATGACTTTGATTTCCATTGTTTACTGAAGCAAAAACTTCTAGTAATCTTACACCATTTTTAAAGGAAGGAAAATAAACTATTTGCAAAATCTTCATCTCTTGAACAATCAAGGAAATCGATACAGCTCAACACTGTGCATTAAATAGTCAATCTGTAATTCAATCAATCAAGACAGAATAAGCCGTGAGCTAAAAACTCTGTCAGTCTACAGTCTGTCAATCAAGCGGTTAATGAATTCATGAATCGGTCAGTCAAGCAGTCAGTCGAGCAGTCATTCAATTAATCAGTCCACTTAGATGTTTATTAATTAAGCTCAGTTAGTCAATCAAAGAAGTTTTGAATCAATTCATGAATTAATCCGTCAACATTTGTCCGTCAAGCAATCAATCACAACCAATTTTCTTAACGAACCATATTTAGTAGTCGGTCATTGACTGACCACTTTTATTATCAATTAATCAATAAATTACCCTTCAATCAAAGCATTCAATCAGTCAATGTTCTCGATTTCATTACACTAATAAGCTAATAATCTCAGCTAAATAAAATATAAGCTTCAGCTGAATAAATCGTTCATAAATTATTAAGTATAAACAAAGTTTATATTCTATCATCGAGCTATTGCAACAATATATATTCTATATTAGTCTCATGGTCAAGTTTGGGGTTGGGAGTTGAGGGTTGGGCTTGGTTGTTATCGATAATTGTGCTAAATTAGAATAGTTTGATGTGTGGGTTGAGTTGGGAGTTGTGGGATAAGTGTTTAACGACAAATCAATGCGAACCACTGGGACAACAGAATGCAAATCAAATTATTTGCGGCACATCAAATGCTTGTGGAAAGATTAGGATGTGTCCACTGATTGGGGCAGAGGGATTTGATTTGTGTGCTTATTTTTTTTTTTTGTATATATTTATATGTGGGGCTCGACATTTTTCGCATTGTCTTTAATAATCTTTGATATAAGTAACGGGACAGCTAACTTATTTATGGCCAGATAACAATCGACAACCAATCAAACAGTCATCGACTGAACGGACAGCTGACAAGTGACAACTGACAACAATCGCTGCGATAGCCGAGCGCATTTCGTTGGCATTATTTAACGTAAAGCCTTTTATATACCCTTGTCACGGCATGCACTAGATGTCAAAGGCACCGACCCACATAGGGGTTTTCGATATTATATAAGTATATATGACCGACCAAGACTATGATTGAGATAGATATAGTAGATAAAGCCAGATTCGTCGATAGCTCGATAGATGCCAGATATATCAATTTGAAGTCATTGAATTTTAATGTGCATCCTTGACACGATGTCCTTTTCACAGTTCTCAACTAATTTTGCATTTACTGTTTGGCCATAAACCAATTTGATGGACCGACATGCGGATTTGCATGTGCCATTGAAATTGTAGTTAAAAGTCTATTAAATTTTACGGCTTCGCAACGCTTGAGCCAATGATGAAGGCTACCTTACGACCCCCTAACCAGAGCCACACGTCCTCACCCTCGCATCTGCTCACTCTCTGTTAGCTATTTGGTTGGCAACGTCCTGTCGGCCCAGGCATTTCATTTGCAGACGCAACACAAAATAAACCTAATTACACTTTACTTTCACTTTCACTTTTAGATGAGAGAATATAGGTGGGAGTGGCAAGCGGGGAGGCCTAGCGCTCTTGCGGTACGCCCGCAACAAACTTCAAAAGCATCGTCCGATGCAAAGTTTTGGCCAGATTCGCTGGTCGCCATATAATTTTACTTTATGTACAATATTTTTGTGCCCTGCTTCTGTTTCTGTTTGGGATTCTCTGTTCAGCCCGTAGCCAATTTGAGAGCCAATAAAACCATTTAAAGAGCCGTTACAAAGCTGCCCCCAAAGTAAGGCTCGGTTTCTTTTCTTTTCTTGTTTTTTCGTATGGCTGCTCGTCTCGGCTCATCGAGTCAAATGCGTCACAGATTTTAGTGAACAACTTTCGGAAGTAAAAAAAATAAAAAAACATTCGTGCATACACACTGCGGTAATACCCTGGTAAAGCCAAAAATCTTCTTAATATTCCACAATCGACAAAATCTTACAAAAGCCTTTCCTTGCTTACAGGGTATAGTAAAGGTTGACTGCTGCAAAATGTTTGCCTAAATGATTTAAGCGCTCTAATTGAGATTCTGCTTGCCTCTGGCAATGCACGAAAACTCATTAATACATTTTTATTTCAATGATTACAGGGTATTCAAGTGGCAATTAATGTTGCTCATGCTATAGCATTTCAGTTCAGTTTCTAAGCATATTTTAACTTTAAATATTTTTACTACCACTACTACGTTTTTACACATATTTTTTTATTTACAGGGTATACACATAGCCATAGCTTGACTAATATAATAAGCAATTGAAAATGTTAAGTTATATTAACATTACTGTCGTATAATATTTTACGTGTTCGATAGTCTAGACTTACTTAGACTTGCAGCAAGTGTAGCATATTGTCACATACATCTATTACGCATTGCATACACGTCCACTGATTTACAGGGTATACTGTCAAACAAAATAATATTCGCGATTGCATTAAGTAATTTAAAGATCTTAAAAAATACTCAACTCAACTTCAATGATGTTTTCGATATACTCTCTTTATCCCGTCAATATTTTACAGGGTATACATATAGAGAAAATAACAACTGTCAGCCATTTCAATGGGATATCCACACGAGTTGCGAAATCTTACAACATTTTCCTTACACATACATTAAATATACCCCAAGTGCACTATTACAGGGTATACAAGTGGTGCACTTTTCACCATTCTAATGAAAAATTTAAGTATATTAAAAAAAGTAAAAAAAAAACGCTAATTCAATACTCCCCGCATGCACGGCTCCCATTTTACAGAGTATACAAAAATGCCAGAGAGCAGCGCAAATTTTTCGGTTGCTTACAAACATAATGAACACTTTTTATATGCAAATAATCACAATAATGTGCCTGTGCGTGCGTGTGTATGTGTGTGTTGTAAAAGTGTTGTAAAACGCTTTTCAGGCGCTTATTTATATATGATTATTTAAATAATAAATGGGCGGCAGGGCTTAGCCCGACCAGATAATCAGCGGCGCTCATAAGTAGGCAATAACTTTTTGCTTTGTTGTGGCTTGCTTGACGCCAGCCAGTGCCCACCCAGCCCACCGCTCGACCGCCCGACCGCCCGACCGTCCGCCTTGCGCCCATCTTCGCAGACTCATTGAGAGCCGTAATGAGCATGTCATTTAGCGTAATTTCTGTTGATTGTTATGGCATTACAGCGAGCAAACACAATATATGCAGCCGGGAGTTGGCCGTGGGACGAGGACGCGCACAATGCTCAATACAAAACACTTACCAACGACAAGGACTCGGCCTCTATTGAAGTTTATCTTATCATCAGCAGCGGGCACCCCAAGCCAAGGCATAAGCTGCCAAAAAGCCAAGTGCTCACACACAAACACACATAAACACATACACACGCACACACACTATCGTGTGCGTGCATAAATTATAGCTAGCTGAAGCCGTGTGGCTTTGGCTTGAGTTTTTGTAGCGAAACAATTGTCTGGAATTATGACGGCGACTTTTACCTGTAAAGAAACATGTTGATTCGATCAGAAGTTATAAATGGACCGGTTAGCATTACATTAATAATAATTATCTCTATTGTTAACGCCCAAGCGGAAAATTAGCCCAATGACAATGACATTTCACAGAACCCAAAGTATTTGTTGAATTCAGAGTAGAAGATGTAATTCGGAGCTCTGAGATTTCGCAGCAATGGGAAGTTACTCGGTTTAGTCGATAGACAAATGGATTATTTGGAGAGAACGGAATATTCGGAGTGGCCAAAGGCTTGAATAGAGTATAATGTTCGTTAAACTTGAGTCCACGGATTACTCGAAAAATTCGGAATTTTTGTAGAATTTGCTATATTTTAAGAAGTGGAAACAGTTAAATAAATCGGAGTATTCGGAATGGCCACATGATACGCTTAGTACCTGCGACACTCGGTCTACTTTAAGTACTTAAAATACTCACTCTGAACTCTGTGTCTTTGGTGTGCTCAACTCAAACGGAAAAGAAGTATGAGTAAAATAAGTGAACTACTTGAGGTGAAGTTGAAGTACTAGGAGAATTTAAAATAAATAAAATATTCGACTGATTCAGTAATCGGATAACTTTATATATTTAGATTGCCAAAATTACCCATAGATAGCTCGAAATATACGACGAGCATCAGAAATAGCTCAAATATCGTAAGACGACTCAAAGTGCTCGGCAAAAGTAAGTGATTTTCTCAGGGTAATCAGAATACCTAAATCATGCCAGCTAAATCAGAGCACACAGAGTCCATTAGTGAGTTTAGCTCAGTAAATTTCAAATTTGCATACGTATTTAATAAATAAATGTCATAAATGGATTCTTAAAGTAATCGAATGATGCAATTGATTTAACTCACATTGCCTCCGACTCTGTGAGCAAAACTAAATACTTTAAGTTGACTAATTGCAAGATGCTCAGACAGGCTTTACACATGGCCAAATAACCCAACCACTTGGACGGCATATACTATGTAGAAATTAGAGCATGCCAATAGAGACAGCAACAGAGGCGGAGAGACAGAGAGAGAGAGCAGTTGAGAGACTGAATTGAAGCCTAACGTTCGTATTAGGCCATCAATGGATACAAGCAATTTCGTTTAATTAAAACATGCCAATACATTTTGGCTAGCAGCAACAACAGCAACAAGCGAGCCACAGAAAGAGATGGAGAGAGAGTGCGTGAGAGTGAGAGCGCGTACAACTAACACGTAGCTCAAATACCCTATAGAAAAAATTCGAAATGCAAAGCTTGAGGCAATTATCAAAAAAACATATTTTTTTTTTTAATTTGTACAAAAAAAAATATATATTCTTTTTAATTTCAGTTGAGCTCTAACTGAGCTAAATTAAATTCGTGTTTTTGAATAGTTGCAATTAAAGATATATATATAAATATATATTTATATATAAGTTAAGATAAATATTTATGTATTTATTTCAAGTTCGGCCCTTTCGAATATTGAGCTAAATTTTTGGCATCTTTTTTGCTTGGACATGTTGAGGCTCATCTGTGATTTGGCTTATTCCAAAGTCTACGACGCAGCTTCATTATCATTCAAGGCTCTAATGATACCTCTGCCTCAGTCTTGAAACTGATGAGATCCATGCCAGCACGACGACAGTGATGTAGAAGCTGAACCGGTTCACAAATCATGATTTTTTTTAATTGTTTCAAGAACTTATAAAAAACTATAATACCTGAATCTGAATTAATGAGCATATATCAATAAATAAATAAGTAATTTGAATAAAAAACACAAAATTCTCAATACTTTTTGAATATGCATATTTTATTAGAAGAAATTTCATATTAATTCAGAGAGCTGCAGGTGCAGCCTTTTGATGCCAAATACTATGCAACTTGCTTGTCAACTGCAGGGTATTAAAGCAACAACAACAAAGATCAAACACATTGAAAATGTTGAGCGAACGGCAGAACGACAAAATGCACACTTAAATTTTATGGACGAATTGCAGCAAATGGAGCATTGTGCCGCATGCCCCAAAAGCCGCTGCCCATGATGACGATGCTGATGCCGATGCTGATGCTGATGATGATGATGATGATGAAGTGGCACAAGGCAACGTCCTGACCCACCCACTTGATGCTCATTACAGTCAATTGAAGTTAATGCAGCTACCAGCTGTTTTGTTCCGTTTTCCTTTGTGGCCGCCTTCTGTTTTTCCTCTTCTTGCTTTTTCTGGTTCTTATTTTGTTTTTGCTTTTGGCCTATCTGCCCGCTTATTCGCCACTGCGTTTTCCACTTTTCTTTTCGGCATGCCAAAAAAAAGGTAAGAAATAACAACTAAGCAACTTGACAACCGACTGCATAATACTCGTTCGTGGCCTGGGCTATTTATAGGCAGACAAAGCGAGAGATAGAGAAATAAATATGGACGAGCCACTTTTGTGGATACAGAAAATTTTTCGACTTCTCAGAGACAGTATTAAAATATTTATACTCTATCTGAGTGCGCTCTGAGAGTTTCCATATTCCATATCTTAAATGTGTACAAGTAAAAGTATTTTTGCTAACCACCATATAGCTCTATAGCTCCCCATAAGTCACCCTCTCATGCTGTGCTATGACATACGAATGACAAATTTCCTTAAGCGAACCAATATACTCTATTACAATTATTATAAATGAGATTCATTAAAAAACGACTACAAAATGCTCGTTCACATTGCTCAAAAAAGAGATTTTTTTTTTCAGTTTGACAAATATTTTTTTTATTTTATGTGGTTCGTAAGTCTGTATTATCTGATGATAGAATTGATATATATTTTAAATATTTATAAATAATATCATATATAAATTATATAAATAATAATAATAATATAACATATTGTATACTATATATTTAATAATTTCATCTGTTTAAGTACAGCCTAACTGACCAACTTAACATTTCACCTGAGAAGCCAATATACTCCCTGGATAATAACGTGAACGAGCACACACTGTGTGAAGAAGAAGAAAAACAGAATGAACATTTTTGCGCTGCCTGTCATTATGGCAATTTAATCGAGCGGAATTAAAGTGCTTAAACATCATAAACAAGATTTAATGTGACAAAAAAGCAAATCACAGCGCGACAAAACCCACTAAGGGGTCAAGGGGCGGCGGATGGCTGCTGGTGGTGCCTGGTAGATGGGAGGGTGTGGCTGACTGGTTGACAGGGCCAACATAAATGTCAAATGGCATTTGGCTAAAGATGACAGCAAAATCCTTTTTTTTTTTGTCTCTTAGCCCAACCCTACAGCCCCTACCTCCCCTCACACACACAAAACAAAGGCAGAAAAACAGAAACAGAGAAAAAAGAAATAGAAGCGGAATATCATAAAAACCAAAATCTAACAACTGCGCTTGGCCGCGACTGCGAGAGGCCGGGTGCGGGGCCATGCTCGGTCTGTCGAGTGGGCGTGTCATGAAAAATCGCGCTCTAGTTACATCTTCAAGCGTTTCATTTGGATTATGGAAACGTTTACATGACAACGGCGGTTGCAACCGGATCCAGCCTAATTTTTAACCCAAGTCAATGTACGTGTGTGTGTGCTGTGTGAGTATCTATATAGAATACTCCCCACTACCTGGTGTAAGTGTTGTAGTTTTTGTTGCTAGAATACCCTGTAATGCGAATAATCCAAAAAGGGTATATTTAGTTGAGCCAAATCGTATGAAACAACTAAATATATATATATATATATAGACAAATAGCTCTTTAACGAATAAGTTGATTAAGTGGCACTGATCGATTGAACTAATTCACTGAATTATTAAGAAAAAAAAGAAAAAAATCAAACAGTGGAATTAAAGCTAGTGAACTGAAACAATGAACCAAGAATTTCCATATAGTATGTGCTGGCTTCTTAAAAAATTAAAATAAATGAATAAAAAAAATGATAATTATTAAAAACAAACTTTACAAACCGACAATGAACTAAAGAACTCATTTCTCAAGCTTTATTGAAACATATTTATATTTAAGCTCATAAGAAAACTATATATAATTCTCTGAACTCGGCAGGGTATTTGCCCGTTGACTATTTCAAAACAAGTTTATTTTTATGCTTGTTTTTATGCTTTGGGAACGACACCTTTCGGCTTATCTAAATATTTGAGCTGCTGCCGCCTCCAATGTCAATAAAACGGACACAAAACTGTAAGCCGAGCCAGAGTTTAAGGGGAACACAAAAAACAAGTAAGAAAACTCTAGTCGGCGCGCCCGACTAGGGGATACCCTAATCCCACCCCCCCTTAGTTTTCTTAATATAGTCCACAACTCGTATGTACAACCATATCACGCGACTTAAATCTATTCCAATGGTACTAAGAATGTCGATCAAAGAGGAATTATGCAAACAAATTCGACACACAGATTATGCCAGCACACTTTTGCAAGCTCACAAGAATTGTTCCGTTACTATTAAAGAAGAAGAATCGAAAACATATTCGCACAGCGACACACAGCGCCTGCGACTGCGACACACAGCGGCGAGCGGCAATTGGAAGTAGGTAGCAAAAACAATTCGAACACAATTCGACCCAAACTCAAAGGCAATTGCGGTTCTTAGAAAATTTGTTCGCGAGCATTTGCATGTATGTGTGCACATGTATACAAATTGAACATGTATAAGCGCCACCTGGTCTCTGTGCGCTTGCAGTTCAATCGCTGTTGATCTAGCCAAACATTTTGTTTAATAACTTTTGTGTTTATCAACGGATTTTGATGAAACTTTCCCCATATGATTTAAATAATTGATTTAGTTTTCAAAAAGACCAAACACCATATATATTGCAACTGAAAATAATTTTCAAAATTGTGGGGAAATTTGGGGCCAGTATCCAAATGTAACAAAAACCGAAATTGGTAAAAATACACATAAAGGTACATGCGAAATTTGGAGTCTCTAGCTCTTAAGATAAAAAAGATAAAAAATCATAACTGATTTTTCATATGGTTTTAAATCGATAACAAATATTCACGAATAGTTATCGATTTTCTGAAACAAACTCGATATGCGCGCCCAATATACGCGCCTAACAAAAAAAAATTCAAGTCTCTAGCTCTTATAGGTTCTGAGATCGACGCGTTCATACATACGGACGGACGGACGGACGGACGGACGGACGGACGGACGGACGGACGGACGGACGGACAGACAGACGGACAGGGCTCAATCAACTTCTCTTGTCGTCCTGATCAAGAATATATATACTTTTGGGGGTGTGGCACGCCTCCTTCTGCCTGTTACATACTTTTAACAAAAACATTATACCCTTTTTTCCCATTTTCAATGGGATCAGGGTATAAAAAGGATGCTACGAAATACAGAGCTGCTCTATGGCTGCCGTACAGTGGCAACTGTTTCGAGTGCTTCAAGTGGGCGCATTAACAAGTTCCATGTAAATTCTTATTTATAAACTGGTTTTTACAGCGAAAATTGCTTTAAAATGTATATAAATATATATATATATATATATATATATATATATATATATATATATATATATATATATATATATATATATATATATATATATATATATATATATATATAAAATGAAAAAGGAAATTCTGAAGATAGAAGTTAAGACGTAAATTGATTGATTGATTGATTTGCCTAGCCTAAGGCACAGATCAACATGGTCGATAAGAACTCGATTCTTCGCCTTATACATAGACATAAATTATATATATATATTCATTTGGCAATCAATGCACATTCAATCAATCGCTCATCGATCATCAAGCGAAGGAAATTATTTACTTTTTTTTATAATTTTTATTGTTTCTCATAATTGGGGCGAAACGCAACAAATTAAACACTCGAGCTTCTATCAAGGTGTTACCCCATCAATAAGTGTCAGCCTCTTCCAAACACTTCATCAAAGCCCTTATCACAAAAAATTAAAATCGAAGAAAAAAAATCCATAACAAAGAAACTTCTGTAATGTCGAGCTTATTATCATTTATCGACTATTAGATACCTCATAAATTGATATATATATATATATATATATATATATTTGAAATCTGCACAGCAGCTATTCATAATTTGACCAGCTGGCAACGCTACAAAAGTGTTGGTAAATGATTTATAAAGAAAACTTGAAATAATTAACGAGCACATTAAGTGTTAATATTTCAAAGCTTATATTATTTCTAAATCAAGTGTTGTAAAATGCCCAACAGTTCAAATTTGCCTAGATGAAGGGAGCAAACAATTCTGTACACGTTATATTAGTCTGGAATAATTGAATTATTACTTCTGCAAATAAAAACAAATATAAGCTGATAAATCACGTTGAGAGCAAATCAATTCTAGATGCCACGTAATCGCATATAGCTCAATTAGTTGGTCAATTGGTTCGATGTTGATTTAACATAAATCGCTTGCTCAATATGCAAAAGGAATTTCCATTCACTGCGCACATATACACGCTGCCTCCCACTGTCTCTCTCTCTCTCTCTCTCTCTTTATCATTCGATAGCTATCTCTATCTCTCAGCTATTTACTTCTGATTGATATAAATGAATGTTGGGAAGAGCGTGGGGCAGGAAGTGGAATGCCTTAAGGATATCCAGCAGCGCGCAGACTAAAGCTAGCATTAGATGCCAAGTCAAAGTAGAATAGCGAATAAAGACATCTACATGACAACATTGTTGTCACTCACACACACACCCACACACACACTTACAGCCTAGAGAAGCTTGGTATGTGTGGTTGGTATTTGCTTTTGCTCTGCTGACAGCGTCTAAGCGGCCATTTCATCATGTCTACTTTACAGCACACCCACGCGCAGCGGGAGAGTGGGAGAGCAGAAGATGAGGAGAAAGGGATAGACAGAGTCAAGCGCATACACCGTGCTATGCATGATATGACAAATGAAATATGAGAGGAAATTCACCAAAACAAACAAAATGACGCGTTGCATATTCATCAATAGAGAGACAGAAAGAGAGAGACAGAGAGAGAATAAGATGGAAATTGAGAAGAAAAATAATAAGGCGGGAAAGGAAAAGGAATTAATAAGTAATTAGAGAAGGAAAAAAATGAGAATAAAGCAAAGGAAAAGATAAAGACCGGAAAATGAGGATAGAGAAAAGTAGAAGAAAAATAAGAAGGAAACATAAAAAAAGGGAAAAATTGTGAAGACAATGAAGAAATGCGAAGAAAGAAAAACGAATAAAGAAATAGAGAAGCAGAAAAAGAATAATTTAAAAAAAAAAAAAAAAAAAAAAATAGAAAGAGACAAAAAGGTGTAAAAGAAAGTGATATCTTCATTGATATTCAAAGATCAATTGACCAAATACAGATAAAGCCCAAAAAAAACTGAGTCACTGAGCAAATGAGTGATATGATGAAAAGGCACGATAATCAATGAGAGCTCAATAAATAAATTAATTAATTGAAACATCATCTATTGAATTTATTAAGCCTTATATTGCCTCAATACATAACTCTATTTATATAACACTCTCTCTCTCTCTCTTTCTATCTCTCGCTCTCTCTCTCTTTGAACTCATAGCTCCGATTGTAAGTAAAAATGTGTTTCAGCCGGCTTTGTGAATAGTGTCAATTTGTGAGCCCCACAAGTGGTCTGGGTAAAGCTGCTGTGCCACAAATCAATTTTATTTAGTTTGTGCGAGATTTCAAATTCAAGTTAAAAATAAAAAATATTTAAAAAAAACTTCAGTTTTAGCGGATTCACCCCAAAATCCAACGCAATATAGACGCAACCAATAAAAAGAAAAACAACGCAACGCAACCATACCTCGATCCTGACCAAATTTCAATTGAAACAAGATAAAGTCAATTTCCTTTGGATAAGCTCTCTTAACTGCCAAACTAATTTTGTAGATAACAGAAGCAACAGAAGCAACGAGATAGATAAGTACGGTGAGTGAAAGTGTGAGATAGCTGTGCGCAAGAAAGAGAGAGAGGGAGAGAGAGAGATTGGGAGGAAGAGAGTGAGAAAGACACTGAGCGGGGCGATATGGCGTCGAAATATATATTGCCATGCTTTCGGCCCAAGCCTGGCAATCGAGTGAGAAAGGAAAAGGATAACAAATGCTTGGCCTTTCGCAACGAACTGGTCGATGCACTGGAACGAGCCAAGGGCAAACTGGAAGCGACTTGGAAGTCGATCGATAATATTGTGGCGAAGCCGGAGTATCAACGCTATGGCGAGCAACTGTTCGATGTCCTCTATACGGGCGGCCTGCTAACGCGCGATGGCAAGATGCAGACACGCGGCGATCTGAAGCTGAGAACGAACTATTGTGTGTTTAAGAGCCACGACGAGCTGAACGCGCTACGCATCTATGAGCAGCTGATGAAACGATTGAGGCGACGCTACAAGCATTTGGACGCGGTCTTCGAGGGGCACGCTCAACGCTACCTGAGGCAGCTGTCGAATTTTGAAATTGGCGCACGACGACGTCTCGGCTTGCTGATGGCATTATTTTTGATCGACAATCAAATGAATCCACGCACGCTGCTATCATTGGGTGCGGATCAGGCGATCGTCGATGAGGGCCTGGCCATGGAGCTTATGCTGCTCATCTGCGTCACCTTAAAGCGCGAGCGTGGCCCAAGCTACATGCTGCAGATTTTGAAGAAATCGGGACTCGATAACAAGATCATTAGCTATATGCCGCCGATGCTGCGCAGCGACTTGTATTTCCAGCAGGTGTACCAGGAAAGCGATCTGAATGAGGTGATCCAGCTGCACGAGACGCGTGCCGGGCAGCAGTTGCGAAACCGTTTACAGCAACGTTTGGTCGACGATTTTCGCGAAAATCTGCCGCACCTGGAAATCGTGCTGAACGTGCGGCAATTCCAACGGGAACATCACATGTCTGACTCGGAAATCGTTGGCATTGTCTGGCAGACAATCAACGATTCGACCAGCAGCCTAACGCCAGAGCAAACTTTACGTAAATTGCAAACCTATGCTCCAATGCTGAATGCATTGTGCAGCACGGATAGCGCCCAGATAGCTCTGTTGATGCGCCTGCAGGAATGGTGCTATGAGCATCATTCGCTATTCAAGTCATTTGAGCGTCTGGCCGTCCATCTGTATCGAGCCGGCGTTATCAATGAGGATGCCATTGTTCGCTGGTATGAAGTCGATCACATTGACAAGGGCAAGGTGGCGTTTCTGAAGCAAATGCATCGATTTGTCCACTGGCTACATAGCGATAACGATTCGAGCACTCGCGCCGAGTACAAAAGCTCCAAGGCAAATCGTCAGCATACGCAGCCCATCTACAGCGACATTGTCTCGACCAATCTCAAAATGGCCAAGCATGTCTAGATATCTATATACATATATATATATATATATATATATATATGTATATGTATCTATATATTAATCTATCCGTACGTCCATCTATACATGTATATATATATATATATATATTTTGATTCAACTTGTGTTGGATCACTTAGCCTTGAGTCCTGTTCAATTTTCCTCACATCTCCTTTCAAACGAATCGCACATTTACTCGCAACATGTATTCACGTAAGGTCGTATCCAGAGATTCTATTATAACATTTGGCAACAAAAAATATAAACAATGCCATTGCCAATCAAAATAAAAACAAAAATAACATCAGCAACAACAACAACGAAACATCAAAGCCAGAATAGAAAATTTCAATCAAAGTTCTTTTAATTTTTGCCCCCTTCCTCTAGGAAACATGGACTAATCTTTAACAGCTCCTTCAGGCGCGCCCACTCACCCACTTGAGTGCTTAAGTTTTTGTTTTTGTTTTATTATTTTATTTTTCAAATTAAGCAAATAACCATTTCTAAGATTACAAACTGTTTTTGAAGATAAAGGCATTCGTAAACAAAGGAAGTTCAGATTACACAAGCTTACACCAAGCCCCCCACATTGGCAGCACGGGTAGAGTGATTCGCTTGAGGTGTATGTAACTGAGAGAAAGTAGCAAATAAATACGACGTTATAGAGGTTCTACGAGGGAGTGCAGGAGGCAGAGTGATAGAGAGAGGCAGAGATATAGAGAAGCAAACAATGAAAAGAGAGACAGAAGGAGAGGGAAAGAGAGGAAGAAGGAATAACAAAAAACATAGAGAAAGAGAGAGAGAAACATAAAAAAAAAGAAAGAGGCAAGAGACAAAGATCGAGAGAGATAAGATAGCAGGAGAGAAGCAGCTGAAAAGTGAGAGACAGAGAGACATATATAAATAGAGATAGAGTGAGAAGAAGTATAGACAAAACTGAACAAATGAAAGAGGAAAACATTCAGAGAGAGAGACATAAGGAGAAAGCGCCATTACAGATCAATGATCAATAAATAAAGACAAATATATAGCGAGAGAGAGGAAGACATATAGAGTAAAAGATAAATGTAGAAAACACAAATGGAGAGAGAGATAGAATTGTAAAATGAGAATTTGTCTTGAAATTAATTTAGTCATATTTTAGCATTATATTGTGTTCTATTAGTTGATTTGAAGTGGCTCTCGCAGTGTACTCGCTCGTCGACTAATTTCTGTTTGCGCTTAGTGCAGTTGGCGCTGCAAGCTGCAGGCTAGTTGCAACCTGTTTCTGATATCCTTTTTCCACAATTGCTGCGTGGGCTTAAAACGTAATTTTTCTTAATATTAATTTCAGATTTTCTTTTGCCTTGACTGCAGTTGATGTCGACTGACCTTTTGGTCTTGAATGTGAAGCCAAATGGAGATTCCTTTGAGCAAACGCTTAAGCTGCAGGCGCTGCGGCCCACCACCGGGGCGCGGCCTTCAGTGTAATGAGAGATAAAGCATTGCAAATGCCACGCCCCAAGTCGCCCCGCGGCTGATGGTGGCGCCTCCACTTACAGCCGCTGCAAAAGCTTCCAACTTAAATGGCGATTTAATTGAATCAGTTGGCGGAAATTATTGAATTTTACATGAGTGCATACGCGTTTTAATTGAAACGCGACGCCGCAAACTAAAAGTGCCACGAAAAAAAAATTGGCAAAAGATCAGCTATACGAATCGGTCATACTCTTTGCATATAGAACTGTAAACACTAATGAGATTCTATGGAAAAATATTTGTTATTCCAATATGAAAAGCCAAGCAGAAATTCTTTTCATGCAAGAAATGTCTAGAGCAACTAGATGATATAGTAGAGCTGATTTTATATATAGGTTTTCTAAATAGATATATCTACAAGTCTATATACCAACTACTTCAGCTGTCATATAGACTGCTCAGATTATGCGTTTTGCACAAATAAATTATTTTTTACAGCTCAGTTCATTTGACACGAACAAGAACTAATTCAATAAAGAGTGAACGATCTAGTTCAATTGGTAATACGCCCTCTAATTATTCTCTGTGTAATTATTGTTAAATATTCTCTAAGATTCCTTTGAGTTGGTTCAGCTGTTATAAGTTAATTCATGAAACATTTCACATTCGTGAGCTGAACTGTAAGTCGAGCACTCAACAACGTTCTTGAACAGCTGAATAAATAATTTATGCAGCCAGATCTCTTTAGAATGCCCTCCAGGTTAGGGTATCAGCGACTGTACTTAGCTATAAATGAGTTGTTGGAAAACAGCATAAATTATATCAGGCCACAGATTGTCGATCATTTGGATTGGCGCCAATCCCACGTGCCTAAGCCAGAAGCTGGCTGATAGCAGCAGCAACTGTCGCGCCACTCGTCGCTGGCTGTGCCCAGCGCATAAAGTACAAAGGAAGTGAAATGAAAACGATTTGCGAACGCACGCTAAGCTTTTAAATTGCAGCCGAGCACACCAATAATTTTCTAGAATGCATTATATCGACATACCCTCTAATGGAAAGTAGTCAGAAGGCACTCGAAGTGGCTACATTCATACATTTATATGCTCACTATCTATCGCTCGATCTGTATCTGTATCTGTATTTGTCTCTGTACCTCTTTGTATCTGTAACTCCGTTTCCATCTAAATCTCTATTTCTATATCTCTCACCATTCCACCTCAATTCCATTTCACTTAATTTGCTTACCCGCTTTTATTTCTATATCGTTCTCTCAGCCCAGCTCCGTTGGCCTTTTGCTCATTTTGCTATTAAGAAACGCTTACAAACAACATCTGAATAGACATGCTGCGCTGCACTCGTCGTCAGGTCCCCTTCGCCTATTGCTAGTAGCTCGGTAAATATTATAGGAAAAATGATTGCGCTCCTTGCACTAAGCCATTGCCAACATAAGCTGCAGCCAACAACAACAACAACAACAGCAGCAACAACTAACTTGGCTGAAAGGCAGCAAAGACAACAACCAGGACGACCTCCAATTAGAAATGGTTTTGCTATTTGGTCGCGTGCATATGCTTGCCGCACACTCGCTCTCTCGCACTCTCTGCGTGTGTGTGTGTGCGCTTATGCTTGTGTGAAATTTAGCGCGCAATACTGCCATACACACACACAAACACACACACACACACACCGCAGCACCGATTTATGCCCCGCAGGCAGCAAGGAGCAGCAGCAACAGTTTCACCTTTACGCCATATTTATGTTTGACACCGCAAAACACTCACACTCACACACACACGCCTACTCTTACCCACTCTCAATCTCTCTTCCTTTCTCTCCCCCTCTCTCTCGCTCCATCTCTTTCTCGGCTTGCGATTCAGTCGCAACCTTTGCTCATGGTGACGTTGCTTTTGACCTAGTAAAATGCAACAGCTTTAAAGTCAAAGTGCGATGTTTGTTGCATTCGCTTTTTGTTGTTATTGTTTTTATTGTTATTACTATTATTATTATTATTAGTATTACTATTCGAATCGTAAACAAAAGTCATACATATGTACATACGCAGCTGCTCATACACATACGTAGCAGAAGAAAGTGTGTTAATAGCTCCTGTAAATTGTATCGATATTGAGTCGATGATCAACTATACAGTTACCCTGTAAGCAGCACAGACTTTTGCAACTTGTATCGATATTGAGTCGATGATCAACTTTAAAGTTACCCTGTAAGTGGCACAGAGACCTCTTTCTGCATGAGTCACTCTTCGCCCGACTCCAAATTTTTTTTCCATAATCCCATTCTAATGACATTTGCAACACTTAAAATCTTAGGCAGACAGTGCCCAACCCTGTAAGCAGCAATGCCTATTCTGCTATATAAATCTCATTGCACTGTAAATTCTGCCTGAGTAAACCAAACAGACTAACTATATACGCTCCGAACATCATTGTCACTCACGCTATTCGAATTTTATTGCATACTTTTGCGAGCAACAAGCAGACAGTCAGCATATGCTTAAACAGATGAGAGTTACCCTGTAAAAACCTGCAATGATCTAAAAACTTCGCTGCTATATTTACTGCCCTAATTTAATGATATTGAAAGCACTCAGTGCGCGAGTGATCAACTAGAAGATACCCTGTCAGTAGAACTTAAAAGTTAGCAGACTTGGAACTACGCCAATCTGTGTGTAGCTGGAAACAAAAGAGAATCGATAGGATTGCGGCTCATCATATATGGAAAGTGGTTGACTATATGTATTTTTAATAAGAAACAATAGCCGCTCTAGCAGCGTCTACTACAGAAGCTGCAGAGTCCAGATCTTAAACTAAGTTTCTGCTAGACAAATATAAAAAAAATATATAGCAATTTCCTTATATTTATCGATACATTTTAACAATTTCATAAATATTACTCTCCAAAAGTATAGAAGCATAAAAGGATAACCCCACCAAGCCCCGTTGAAAGCTCTTTGCCTTAAACATTTTCAATAATTTACCATAACAAGTTGCACCACTGTGCCACTGTGGAGCAATGCAGCCTTTTGTAATGAAGTCAATTTGTTGTGCCTGTTGTGTTTGACAGCAAACGCAGCGCCCAACTGGGCAGAACGACCGACCACTACTTACCAACAGCACCTGGCCAGCACCTGAGCACCAACTGGGCACCACTAACTAACTATTTAAGCACCGACTGTTGCCAGAAGCACATGCAAATTTTAAAAATGCATTACATTAGAGTGTCTGACGGCAAACAAAGGATATAATATGCCAGGTCTGGGTCTAGTGTTCTTAAGAGACAACACACACATACATATGCATATAAATATATATATATATATATATATATAGTTGAAAGCGAAAGCATTTAGGCATGGAAATGAAAGTGCTCGGCCACACGTTTTGGCTTTTATTATTGCTGCCAGTGATTCAGTGAGGCTACTAAGGAGAAGGCCAGCAGAGTCTGCCAGTTGAATAATGCATGGATTACTGACCCACCGACAGCAGCAATAGCCATGTGTGAGTCTGTCAGTGTATGTGTGTGTATGTATTCATAAGACAACAAATGCAATGAACTTTCAACCCACAAAAAAAGTTCTAAAACGAGCAGAAAACAAACGCAAATAGCATAATATCTAAATTGTATTAAAGAATTATTATAAACCAATTATTATGTAGCTATGCGCCCTTCGCCAAGAAAATTTAGAGAGCTACTTGTATTATATTATATTTATATTATATTATATTGTATTATAGAGCATATAAGCAATACTTAAAGGTTTGTGTGAACCTACAAAATGTATATTCAATATTCCGCATTCCATTTTCCGTATTTCATATTCCGCATTCCATACTATATATTCCATATTCCGCATTTCATATTTTATATTTCATATTTTATATTTTACTTCTATATTTCATATTTTACATTCCACATCCTATATTCCATATTGCATATCCCACATACTATATTCCATATTCCATATCACATATCTCATATCTCATATTCCATATTCCAAATTCCATATTACATATCTCAGATCTCATATTCCATATTCCATATTCCTTATTCCATATTCCATATCATCTTCATCTTCAGCTTATATAGTAGAGTGAGGCCATCATGATCAGCTTTGTGGCATGAGGTCTAGATATATGCAAGTCGAGCACCTACGACCCATAAGCAATATTTACTCATTTAACATGCCGAGTACAAATGTTCCATACACTGCCAACAATCATTTTCAAAGAGCCAACAAAGGTCGCAGCTGATATACAAAAGTGTATCAATTTCTATGTTTCTATATGTTTCAATGTCAAACTTAAAACTTATCAAATACAGAGACAAATAAATGACTTTACAAGAAGTCGCCAAGGAAAGGGAAAGTAAAACGAGATGAGAGCAATTAGTAAATAAAATGAAAAATAAAATTGACTCAATTATTATTATTAATAGATGCTTTATGCGTCTTACATAGCGACAGTTGAAAGTTGGCAAAGTTATAATTAAGTTTTTGTGTCTTCGTGTGCTTCAATTGATGAGTTTTGGAAATTCAAACGAAAGCGAAATCAATTGAAACCTCTGAGCCATGGTCAAATAGGACAGGGCCAATTAAGTTGGACACAATAGGAATGCTGGCTACAACAACATCAACCAAAAAAGGGATATTCAAGGAGCCATAAAATGGGATCGCAGCGTGCCAAATGTGCATTAGATTTCAAAACTGAGGGCGACGTAGACTGGGCAGGCGTGCACCGGGCGGTGATTCTAGAGCAATTGCACTGCGCTTTGGCATTGTCTTATTTTGTGCATTGCACTGATTTGGTTTATTGCTGAAAATGAATTGAAAAAGTGGGCGAGCCCAGCAGCCTTCAAGTCTAACACACACAGGCACAATAACAACGACAACAGACAACACACACAGCTAAACAAACAAACGTCGAAGCAAAGCGAATTCAATTTTTGGGCATTTTTTTTTTTCATTCCCTTCCTATTTCTCTCTCTCTCTCTCTCTCTCTTATTGTCCCTGTTGATGCTGACTTATTGATTATAAGACAACAGATAGCCATGCACCTCACCACCCAACCACTAACACCCACTATTACATTGCTAACCCCTTTGTTGCATTGCTGCTGTTGTCTCCCAACTGAGGCTTACCATTCACAATCAGAAGCATGCAAAAAGCGGTAATTGAAATGTCGTGTGGCATGCGGCCTGCGGTATGCGGTATGCGGCATGTGGCATGCGGCATGTCGCCTTTAAGTAGCCGCAACAAAGTATTTGTCAATCGAAGTTAACAACAACAAATGCATTGAAGCTATAAACTGCAATTCAAGCATCAAACCAAGCATATACAATGGCAGAGTAAGACAGAGAGAGACAGATAGTGAGTGAGTGAGAGAGAACTTAAGAGAGAGCACATATATTAAATTTAATATTGATACAAAAAAAAAAAAAAACAAATTAAGCTGACAAACGACAAAAAATACCCTGTAATAATAAGCATAATGGATCAAATAAGCATAGCGAATAATTGATAATAAATTGATAATAATTGATAATAATTGATAAAGATATAAAAATCATTCAGCATTCGGTATTGAATGCATGAAATAAAATGCAGAAAGAAGTCTGCAGGCTGACATACGATATAATCACCCCAAGCATAACATTATCCAATCATTTCATTATTTTCATAATTATCATGCAAAATAAAGTGGTCAGCGAAGGCAGTTCATGTTCCATTTCCAATTCGTCCTGCCCTGAACTCATGCACATTTTTTTGTTTGTTTATCTATTCATGGAATTAAAGAGCTCCATTTAAGAAGTTATTGGCTTCAACATTAAGCACTGTGCTTTGACTTGTTTGCTCAAAGCGAAACCATTTTACAGGGCATTAAGATAAACGTCAACAACATGAAGGCTGGCAAATGCGAAACGTGACTTCAGCAGCAACCGTCGACTGAGTTGGACTTTAAAGCTGTTTGACCCACAGATTGACTGAATAACTGATTGACTTGCACACTGATTGACTGGTTGACATTTGGTAAATTTGTTTATACCGGCGCGCAGCAAAAGTCAACAAGACAAAGTTCTTTAAACATCAATAATCGACTCGCCGCCAGGAAGCGCAGTCAGTGGAGCTGTAAATACTGTATATATATTGAATAGGCCCCACTCAGACCATTATTGGCATATTTGGTTAAATTAAATTGATTTTGGTGGTGTAAACGGAACGAAACAGTGAGCGGAACAGTGCAATGAAACAGATAGCTGAAAGTAAATGCGTATGTATGACAAGCGGAACAGTGGTATGAAACTACCCAACAAAGCATGCATTCCTCTTGTTTACTGGTACTTTCCCAGGTTACTTACTTAGCCAGCAAGAAAAAAAAAACTAAAACAAAGCACTACAACATTGCGGAACAATGGAATGAAACAGGCCGATGACTTGCGTCAGTTGGCTGTGGCTCTTGGTAGGCCCATATTTGCATGTCTGTCTGAAGCAAAATGTCACAAGCTCCGCACCGGTGCGGAACAGTAGAATGAAACAGACAGTTTAAAGGACAGTCACCTTGCGGTTTGCTGACCTACTCTGCCAGGCACATATTTGCATATTTCGGAAAATGGAAACAAAAAATCGACAGTCGCCGCCTTGCGGCACAGCGGAACTGTGGAATGAAACAGACAGCTGATTGTGACAGCAGAAAGTACAGTCATCTACCTTGCGGTTGCACTCATAAAAATCAATTTCAATTTGGAGAATAACGAACATTATTGTGCAGCGCATGAAATGGAGGCGTGGCGGGGGCTGCGAGCTGGAGGAACGCAGATGTGAGTGTGGGTGTGGGGGCGTGGCTTTTGAGGTTTAAAACTTGGAACGAAGCGAAAAGAGACGGCCAGAACAACTTGCAACATTACCACAAAAGCCGACCCCGATAGTTGTTGTTGTTGTTGTTTTTGCTACTTGTTGTGCATAGTCAACCGAATCGCCTGGCCAGAAGGCTGGGAGCGTGGCTTGGTTGGCGGAGCTAAAGCAACCGCAGGAACCGCTCGCCAAGCGCACTCAGCGAACTGCGGCCTGACCTGTTTACTACTTGGGAGAGCTCAACTCTAGAGTGCCAGACGAGGCAGGTTCCAAAAGGGTTCGGTTGGGCTGGGTTAGGCAGGTGACGGGGAGAAATGGCTGAAGTTGGAGGCAGTTGCACGGGACAATGTGGCAAAGAGTTAGTGTTTGAGTATTTTGTGTTTGCGTGCAACATGCACACACTCCGACTGGCTGGTTAGATGTGGCTGGGCTGAATTGGATTGGAAGGGACTGGATTGGGTTGGGTTGGGTTGGGTTGAGTTGTGCTCTGCTGTGCTGTGTTGCCCGTGACGTCAATGCACGCACGCACGCACCAAATGGTTGACAACAATGCAACCAACAGACAGACAGACGGACAGACACACGACATTAGGGGCTAAGGGGCGTGGCGACAAACTATAGCACAACTTTAGCGCAATGCAATGACAAATGATTAATCGCAAGCACAAACATAAGGAAAAGAAAAAGAAAAGAATACCCTAAGATCAACAACATGAATATCTGTAGGATATATTAAGAGATCAATAGAAAATTTCAAATGCAAATAAGTTCAAATCGGTATTATTAAATTTATATAAAATATTACATTTCTTCCAAGACTTTTACAAGTTCAATAAAACATCATAACCTTCACTGGCAATGTGTCCAGGGTATTGAAACAAATGTGAAAACAAAAGTTGAAAGTGGAAACAAACGCGACCAGTGGGAAAATGACATGGCCAGCAAACAGACACTTGAATAATGCCTGAGGAGCTTCTAATAAAAATCTATACGAGGCTTGATCAAGACATTTCAAGCATTCAACTTAATTTACACAAAACATACAAAGCACTAAAGACACAAAAAATGGTTAAAGAAGTCTCTATTCCATATGTAGATCTCTGATTGTTGGCAACCGATAAAGCGAGGAATGAAATTTGGAAAATTATGGTTTCTAAAGGTGTTGGCCTTGGTCTGATCGTTACCAGCTAAGCCAGACAATGAGATAATGAGCCCGCTTCTGATTAGGCTCTGACAAGTATGTGTCTCCGATGAGGCTTTGAAAAGGCTGGGATGAAGCTCTGACGAGTCTCAAATAAGGATCTGACGAGGCTCTGATAAGGTTAAGAAAAGGCTCCAATGAGAATCTGACAGCAATCTGATGAGCCCTAGTGAACCCTGACGAGCCCTGGTGAAATCTGACTAAGACTCCTTGAGCTCTGAAGAACCCTAAGAGCTGAGCTAAGATGAGGCTTTCAGCTGTCAGCACTTGATCTTAAGATCAATGCAGCTGTTAATGACTAAACTGATGAGTAAAACCAAAACATGACAAGTAATGGAAAAACAAAACAAAAACATTTTACTCACAGCCCATAGAGAAATTGATATAATTATAATTTAATATTTTTGCGTAAAACGTTATTCTGCTATCTTAACCAAACCAAAGAATATCTTTAAAGCCATATCAATTAGATATTTAAGCGGATTTTCTTGGTCTTTGTTTAAGTATATTATATCATGCATATCTTATCTTTTAAGTAGCTGTTAGAATTGCTCAAGCAAATAAAATTGGTTTCGAAAAATGTTTAATAAACAATGTCGACAACGAATTGTAAAATTTAAGGAACAAAATAATAATTCGTTTGAGGTTTAAGCAAAACGAATGCTCGTAATTAATTAAATTCATTTGAGGCTTAGAGGAGAAACGCAATTACGTTATCTCCATGCTCGCTGACATCTGGGGTGGGGCTTTAGCGCGACTAATGCGCCTTGATACACCCATTGATCAATGCGTTATCATTTGGCGCCTTAACTGTTTTGAATACAGCCCCATGGGTAGCCTTCATCGCTGCATACGTAAGGGTCTAAAGCTGACAGTGAGAGATGAGAGGCAATAATGAATAATGAACAATGAATAATGTGAGCAACTAGAAATATGTATATATCGAGTACAATTCAATTCATCACTGGCAATGAATAATAATTGAAAAGCCTACCAAATGCTAGCTCCAAAAAGATGTCTGTGGAAGATAGAGCTCTACTTCGTTTCACCATGCTCATAAAATAATAAAGCTATTGTAGTTTTTAGATATCAAAACAGGGATCGACATGAAAATAAATATAGAGATTCGCATAGAACTGAATAGACTGATGTATGCCCTGGCTGTGCAAGTTTTAGATTCAACACAGCAGACACTTTTTGATTACATTTATCTTAAGTTCAAATATTACAAACTTTAAAATTCCAGGTTATTTCATCATAGCTATTGGTTCAGTTTTATATAGTAAAAATCTCTCGAATGCCTTTCAATTATTTAGATTTAAAAACAAATTAACTTACCTTATTTCCAATACAAAATATCAATCGTTTTTCCAGCTCATGTTGCAAGCTGCAAAAATAAAAAGAGAATCTAGTTAAAACATATTTGAAAATGTATTTATTTAAATGTATATCGAAAGGTTTAGCAGCAAGAAGAAGTTATATTTATTTGCTAAAACAAAATGTTAACAGCCCTATTATCGCGCCCCAATTACGACCAATAGGTTTTCAGCTGTAACAAAGTAATTGCATGAATACATATATATATATATATATATATATATATATATATATATATATATATTTAACTATCAAGATATATATATATTTATATATCTGTTGGCTTTCAAAATATACAATATTTGAATGCAGGCCCCCACACTAAAAGATAAAAGAAAAACAGTAAATAAAAGTAAAAATATAGAAAAAAGAATCAGCAATGGAGCATATTTGACTGCACAATACTCGCGCGAAGCCTAAGACAAAGGGATGAAAGAGATAACTATATGTATTACTAATTGCAAGTCTCCAGCTTCGAGAGAGTTTTTTAATAATATATTACCATTGGACTCCGTAGGAATACCCAATCTAAACACTTGTTCAAGCGAGTCTATAGAAACTAAAACTTAATTTGTTTAACTTGCAACGCATATACTCTCTTTAATGTCGAACGAGAATGAAAAGCGTAAAGCCGGCGGCGTAATTAAAAATTGTTATCAGTTTCAATGGCTAATTGTTGTGTATTTGTATCCGAGTGTGTGTATGTGTGTGTTTGAATAAAGTTGTGTGAGTTCAGCGACTGGTCAACTCTGTGTGTAGCGATGCATAGATTACAAAGGGAGCTGCTCGGCTACAAAAGCCCAAATGCTAATACCAGACAACATACAAGAGACAACAGACACAGGTAGAGGCACAGGAACAGGTGCAGGCACAGCCAGAGGCACAAGTAGTGGCTACACTTGAAGCACAACTGCATAACAATACTAAAAAAAAACGAATGAAAATGAAAATTAAATAACGCGACAAGTATACAGTCTACAAATTGTGAGATGTTGCATAAGTTTAGTGTACTTATCGATATTAATTGATAGTAATAATTAATAGTAAACTGCTGACAGTTCGTAAAATATTTTTAAGTAGCCTCAATCAAAATCAAAAATGATTTTGGCTAAGCTGAAGCATAGGCATATACATATGACGCTTTACAACAAAATCGATAGTTATCGATATTTGCCAGCAAAACTGTTGCCAAATGCCTGCAATAAATAAGATACCCTTTAACTAACGTGCGAATATTGAAATTTTTGGGTTGTTTAATCAAAATTTGCTACAATTGAGCCATGTGAACACATATTTGACTAGCAAGCATAGCTCGTTGACATATTGATGAGTGAATGTGTATGTATATACTCTCATCCTCTCTGTGCGTCTGTGTGTGTGCTAAATTGTTAGAGTGCGTCGCTCAGTGAAAGAAACTAAAGCAAGAACCAAAATGATTGTCTTTACTTTATTAAAAATAAATAAACAGCTGCACACACACACATATATATATATATATAAATATACTTGAAATGTTGTTCTTAAGCTGAACTAGATTCTCTTCCGGTCTGCAACAAACTGTCTCACACGATGGCATGATACTCATTATAGTCAAGGGAGTACATTGTCACTAAAGAGACGTGGCTAGTTAGTGACTTGGAATCAGGAATATGAGACGAGTATATATTTTTGCCTCAAATTATATATCCATAAAAATGAAAGACATGGGTTACGCTGCCAAAGCTTTAAGTTTTTCAGTTAGATCACATTGGATCTGCTCACCCTTAAGTCATTCAAGTTTATTTTTTTTTTTTTTTTGTCTCCTGATTTAGTTCTTCAAAACTTACTTTTAATCACCATAAAGTTGCCTTCATAATAAATGTATTTAGAAGTTGTTAAGTTGGTTATGCATTTTACGCTTGCAGCATAACTTTTTAAATCAATTTATCGGACAAATTAAGTTGCCTCTTGCCCAGCCAACTGACACATGCGCCTATTAAGAAGCAGTATGCACATACATGTGAAACTCATTAATATAGATATGTATGTGTATAAAGTAAGGGCAGCTAAAGTCAGACAAAACTCCATTAGCTGAAGTCGCTCACTGTGCTTGGACTTAGACATCAACATCCAAATTCAAACTAAATTCAGCTTACGGTAAACTTTGCAGCTCGTAAGCACGTAAGAGTGTTCAAAGCGGCAATAACCGACTAGCAGATACCTTACTCCAAATGATGAGTAAATATAATTTTTTACCTAGAGAATTAGTTTTACCGGGAATAATGGCTATGACAGTGACAATGATAATGCTAATGATAGTGATAATGATAGTGATAATCATGGTGATAATGATAATGAACATTACAATGACAATGACAAAGTTGTTGTCTATTGTCGCAAAAAATGATTGATCCCTGACTTAAAGTTGAATTCTTCAAATGCCCTTAAACAAATGGATGCGAATGCAAATAGTGCCAAGGCAAGAGATCTGCATGTGCTGCCCTACAAACTGTTTAAAGCTCCGTTTATTCCAATTTTGGTTTCGTTGAGCCCAAAGTCGTAGCGATTCGAGTCGAAATGCAAAAACTTAAAAAGCAAAGCCAAATCTTATCTCATTCTCGATTCGTGTCGCGTCCCAATATTTTTTGCTTGGTTGCCACTGGCATTTTTGATTTAATCCAATATAGTTGGAAGTTAAAAGTGTTAAGTGTCGACCACAACAAAATCACATTTGAATAATCTAACTTTTGGTTTTGGGCTTACGGTTGCTCAATCTGTAAGCTAAAAAGTAAAGGGCTTCAGACAGAAATAGTTTAATATAAATAACTTCGGTAGAAAACTTAATTCAAGTAACACCAGAATTGTGTCTTGGTTTCTAGGCCTGAGGGAGTTAAAAAAAAATCTGCATTTTGTGATAAAAATAAAACACACAAATTTAAACCACAGGCGTTTTTTTTGGCAGCCCATCGTAGCGTTACTTTAATCATTTTTTGCACACAGACACACCCACTAGCACAGACATATGCACAGTGAGTTTTACCAGTTTTGCAGTTGGAGTTGTACTTTGGACTCTTGTCTGGAATTTACAATTCTGAGTTAGCACAGCAAGTGACTGGCCCTCACTTCATTTCCCTTTCAGGCACTCCTTCTCCTTCTTTTTTCCAACAGTGCCTACCCGCTGTGCATTCCCTATTCCCCTTCATTCACCTCCTCTCCAGCTCTGACTCCTACTCACTCTCGCTCTCCCTCCTCCCAGTTATCTGCCACCTGTCTTTCCTCTGTTTCCTCTCCACCCACATGAGTTCTCCCTTTACGCCTCGCTCTCTCTATCCCTTATTCTGTCCCTCCCTCTTCTCTCTCTACCTTTTTACACTCCCACTTGCTTTGGTTGCATCCTTATCTCTGTCTCCATGCTCCAGTGTGTTTACAATTTGCATCTTTTCCCATCAAGCAGCTGTGTTTGAAAATACTTGCCTAATCATTTTATTAATTTGCATTGAGTTTTCATCTGGAATTTAGATAAACCATGAAAGCTTCTTTTGATTTAATTATTATTGTTTTACGATTCAAAGCATAAGCCGATTCTCTTACTTGGTCAACATGGGCATTGAAATCATTTGTCATTTTACTCTCGAGCTTTGAACACTTTTCAGTCGAGAGACGACTCTGGCGAGTTCTTATCAATCGCTGACGTTTTTGTTGTTTTCATTACGTAGCATTGATAGGGCACATATGCCCTATAAAATGAGCCGACGATTCGGTCGTAATCTAAAGTCAAAGTCATCAAAAGGCAAACTCCACGTCTCATCCCCTCCAGGTTGCCCACCTGTCCGCGCCGCTGACTTCAGCAATTTCCAGTTCCGAATCTATGAAGCGCTACGGTAACTGAACTTTTTCTACAATTCACTCTATAGATTATATCGATATATATATAATAAATATATATATATATATATATATATATATATATATATATGTGTATGTAGGGGGTATGCTCATACTTTCGTTAATTACGTTGCCCAAGCACTTGACCATATAATCGACGTATAATGAAAATGCGTTGCTTGCATCTTATCATTTCTTTTGCGTTTTATTATTATTTTTCCTTTTTGTTGTTGACTTTTTGTAAATTTGTTGTTGTTGGGGACACAAAAATAGCAACTCACCAGAGAAACACAGGGAGATAGAGAGAGAGGGAGGGCGAGGTTGGGGCAGAGAGTAAGAGAACCGGTTGTAAAAACTTGGCTGTGGGCAAGGCAGGGAAAATATATAAATACATATATATATATATATATATATATATTTATATATATTTATATACAATATGAACTATGCGGCAACAGGTCCAACATTGTTGCGATCTTAACAACAAAAAGTGGTTTGCTCCAGTCCCCAACTTTGGCGATGTCCGCTCTTTGCCCCGCTTAAGGTCGTCTGTAGAACGGAACCCGGAGCCAACGAATGAGATGCGCAAGAATAATAATAAAACCAGCAGAGCAACGTTCTCCATGTATGGCCAATGATCATTAGGCAGCAGCATGATCATCATCATCATGATTGCCGGCAAACATCGATGACGCCGGCCCAGGAATGTGCCAAGCCACCCACCTTCTCCCTCTCACCCACTCCCTCTCTTCATCTCTTTCTCTTACACATGCACACACACAGAGACACAGCGACTCGCACACATCAGGCCAAACAAGTTTCGCTCAGTAAGCTGCGATCTACGAGCCCCATCGCATATACTGTCAAGATCGTTCATAAACAGACCAAAGATCGAATCGGATGGTATGGCCTGGTCTGGTATTATAAACGGGGAAGCCGGGGGCAACAGGCGGAAGACAGGTGCAACACATTGCACATGCAACAACTGCCAACTGCCAACTGCCAACTGCTAACTGCCAACGGCCAACGGGCAGCGGGCAACAACTGGCTTACAGGTTGTTCGCTTGCTTAGTACATGCTGTGCCAAAAGGTACCGAAGATCAGGTTTCGGTTTAGGGATTATCATGGAATATCACGTGCAGACTATAACCAGCGCACATTAAACGCCAAATGAAAAAAAAATAAAACCAATTCAAAATTTGATACAAATCTATTAAGCAAACCATAGATAAATACTTATTGAATAAGCTTAAAGATCAGTTAAGATCAAACAAGATAATTGCAGCAAAGATTATTTAATTGAACATCTTGAGCTGTTATTTATATAAAAAAGAATTTTTTCAGAAAATAATAAAAAAAAAGGAAAAAAAAAATCAAAGATTAGTGAAGATTACTTCCCGTTCCAAGTCGAAGTATATAAGATTTGGAACATGTTCCACATATAAAACATGTATATATTGACCCACAGTGATGCGCATATCTATATATGCTATATATTTATATTTATAAAGCTGACATTGATCATATCATGATGATCAGCTGAGATCAATTCTAATCGGACGCAAGTCAATAAAGATCAACAATTTGTCGCAATTTATATATAACTATAGTTGAAAGATCAGCTTGCTGACAAATGATCAATATGATAAATATAAAATTTAACAATTTTAATGAATACCCCTGAAATAGTCAAATTTAAAGTGTTTGCAGAACTCAGTGATGCGACTATGATATAGTTTACTGATCCAATTCGATAAGTAGATACCATATGCGGCAAGCGATGTGCGTAATTGAAATGAAATTAAAAATCTCTCGACACGATTTGCTTGTGTTAAGCACAAAGAACGCGCTCCCAATGCGCTTCAGATGTTATATTGTTTAAACAATTTTTGTAGTTAGCCAAACATTAAACAAAGGCAACAACAACTGAATACCAGACCACCGACAATTTAAATATCAAATAAATACAACAAAAAATAACAAAATGCTAAATTCAATTTAAACTAAAAACAGCACAAGATAAAGAAGAAGAAGCAGCTGCAGTATATACACAAACAATTTATCGTTCTTATTAGTATTACCGATGTATATATGGACAATTTTCATATTTGTTTCGCTGCCCATTAAAATTGAGCGAGAGCGAGTGTGCGAGATGGTATGCAATTGGCAAACGATAAGTACTTCCCTAAACATCTATATACATATATATATATTCTCTCGCTCTCTCTCTCACTCTCTTTCTATTTCCCGTTTACGCTCGTCTCTCTCTCTTTCTATCTCATTTTCTATCTCTATCATCTCTTTCCATCCCATCATTATTTTATCTCTGTTTATCTCAATGTCTCCTCGTATTCATTCCTCATTCTCCCTGCCTCTCATTTTTTCTCTGCATATTTTTCTTTTTTTATGGTGTCCTTGTCTTACTCTCTCACTCATTCAATCTTTCTCTTTTTGCCATTCTCTCTTTTTATTCTCGATTTCTCTCCCCTCCCACTTTGTCTCTCACTCTTCTCTTTACTCTTTCCACTGTTGACTCTCTATATTTCTCACTTCATAACGCTTTTCCTTTCCTTCTCTTTGTCTCTCCTAGTGAAAGTCCCTTTGCTCTCTGTCTCTCTAATCAAATCATATCTCACAGATTGAAACCTTGATGTTCACTGTCTCTCTCTCTCTCTCTCTTTCTAGTTCTCTTCTCATCGCACACTATAAAATATTTATTCAATACTTCGTATGGCATTCAGCAAAGGAATTCTAATAAAAATTTTGACTGCACATTGCCCACATTATTTGTGCTGACTCACAGACTGAGAATTGTGCAACTATGTGGGTACCACAGCAACTATGTGAGAGTCTTATTAAAAGTGACATACGCTACATATATGCTATGAATGTGAGTCAATTTCTCAATTACCTTATCGCTAATAGTACTTCTTATATCGCCGGCTTATATATGAATACTACAATACCAATTATCATCTGATAAGCGAACAGCTTTGTTAGTTTCGCCTGTGCCAGTTTGCTGGCAGCTAGCATATGTGAGACGTTCTTCTTCTTTTTCTTTTTTTTTTTGGAGCAAAATTATGTTTATTTTAAAGGTGAAAAAAAAATAATTTCGAGTTTTTCTTTCTTTTGGTTCCCCTTCAGCTGCCGTATTGAATATAAGTTAAGTTTAACTTAAGTATAATATAAGTTAAGTTTTGAGTCTAGTCCAATATATAGTATACCCTATATACCAATTGATACCAATTGAGCTCAGCATTGAAACTGATCCTAACTGTTTTAGTTCATATTTAGTTTTAATATTCGATACCTTTTACTATTTCCATGAAATCGATTTAACTCTTGAGTCATTAAATCCTGCTGAATGAGTTAAAGCCTCGACGTTTAAGGAAACCAATTTGTGCTTTATCTCAAAGGGATTATGGAAGCTAAAATATTTGCCACAACAATAAAGCTTAGGAGTTGTGACAAGCAAACTTTAATTCGTTCCTCCCAGAATCAATAAAAATAACTGAATGCAGTGTTGACAACAACAAGAAAAACTCCGCAACTTGCACCAGCTACTCAGCTGCAGTAATACATTTTAAAGTTATTAACTTGGACTTTTGGGTATTATACAATCTGTAAGGCTTTGTCTATATTAGAACTCTATAAAATAAAAAATAAACAAAATTTTCTTTTGGGTATTACACAATATGTATTTATCAAAGTAATTAGACTTGGGCAGTAAGGGTATCTTCTAATCATATATGGTTCACTTATTAACACTTTCGCGGTTGTTCCCTGATTACTCTGATTACCTATACCATATTATAGTATTTCACTAATTTGCTCGATATTACGATACCCTAAACTGCTTCACACTAAAAAAATAACTCATTCGATATATTTCAATTGCAACTCGCAATTATTTGCTGCTAGTTAATTTTGTTTAATGCCGGGTGAGACTGACTCGTGACAGTCGTTGTTTCTCCCTATAATTGTTTTTAATATCTTAGCGTAATGTCTAGTTAGCAATTTTCCGGTGGAAGGAAAAAAATGGAAAACGACTTGGCCGTTGCTCGTGCCACTATAATTTATGATTGGAAAAACTATCCGGCGTTTCCTTCGATGCATTCGTTGGCTATACTTTTTTTTCTGCTTCTTCTTTTTGTTTGCATATTCATGAGGCACGGTTATAGATTCCGAGCTTGCTTATAAATGAGATACACACACACATACACACGCGCGCTCACACATAGATTGTTGCTGTTGTTTGTAATTTTAATAACACTTAACAAACGCCTTGGACTTGGCATGAAAATTGTTGATAAATTATGTATTTAATAGTTGTTGCTGTTCCTCCTCCTACTTCTTCTTCTTATTCTTCTCTCCGTTGATGTTGTTGTTGTTGTTGGCTGGCGCCAAAGACATAATTTTTAATTACTTTTGATCATCGAGTTCTCAGCATAACTAGAAAAACTCGAATTTTCCAAGCCAGCGAGGAAACTTGCAATGGAAAGTTTTTGTATTGATATAAACCCATAGGAATTTACATGAAAATGCTAAAGAAAATATCGAAAATCTAGTGAAAAGAATATAAGATTGATAGACCA
The DNA here is from genome assembly GCA_035047625.1 of Drosophila mettleri. Taxonomy (NCBI): domain Eukaryota; kingdom Metazoa; phylum Arthropoda; class Insecta; order Diptera; family Drosophilidae; genus Drosophila; species Drosophila mettleri. Next base: position 4,344,233 of record JAWNPI010000068.1, on the reverse strand, counting down.
AAAGCTACCCTGTAGGCAAGCATAGGGTATAAAGCTAACAATAACAAAGAATGTCATGAAAATCTTTAAGAAAACTTAAAAATATTGTTTGAAAATTATATAAGCGAGTGTTAGGTACCCTGTAAATTATAAAAATGAGGGAAAAACAAATAACATAATATAATATAAAGAAACATCAATGAAAAAACTCCATTCGAAAAGAGAGCATGATAGCTAAAGTTTACCCTGTAGAAGCTACATGAGCATGTAACGACTGTATGAAGCTAACTCAGCAATTGCTACACTTAAAGGGTATAAATATTCAAATTCATAGTAATAAATGAAGTGAACGTTTTTTTTATTATATTTTCGCACAAGTAAAAAGTCAGGCGATGTCTTTTAATTTTAATCATGATTCAAGGATTTGATTCAATTGCGTGCACAATCAGAATGTGGATAAACGACGCGGCCAGTCGAGTCGAGTCGAGTCAAGTCAAGTCGGGCTCAGCCCTTAGCCAGTTGGGAGCGGTATGCGTATACGTTATTTTTCTATTGGTAGGCAGAAGTGTTATGTGTGCGATGGACAGGGGAGGTTGAGAGGTGTGCGACTGGGGGGTATACTCTATTACTCTATCATTATCTAATAGCTGCGCAAAACGAATTCAACTACGAGTTGTTGAACTGTGCCTTCAACTACAAGCGAAGGCCTCCCGGCTCGACACTTTATCGCGCGTATCGTGCATAAACTCGTCAAGCCGTCGATTTGTATATATATATATATATATATACATATGTATCTATATATCAAGTCAAGAGAGCTACAGCTAAGCATATACATACACACATATATGTGTGCGTGTTTGTGTGCTTAAATCAAGTAAACGTGTCAATCACAAAACGTCTTAGAAGTGTCAACAGCGCAACCAGCGAGAGAATCACACAAGAAACAATAAAACGATAATAATATGTTAGCTTGTAATAATAATAATAATAATACGAATCAGCAGCAACAACAATAGCAATGACAACAACAACAACAACGACGACGATAATCAGTTAGATAAACATCATGGACAGATAACCGCGAAGCGGGAATACACTTAGAATTGAAATGATATCAAAAGCAAAGAACACTTGGAGGCAAAGAGAAAAAGTGGGAGGAAGACAAAGAGGGAGTGAGAGAGATAGAGAGAGATAGAGAGAGAGAGAGGCGAAGACAGTGAGAGAAGAACGAGTAAAGGACAGAGCATATAGTCAAGTAAATTGAGAGTAAGAGAGAAGTAACGATATATATATATATATAGAGAGAGAGAGAGAGCGAAGGATAAATACAGTGTAGAGAGAGATAATGAGAAAGATATTATAAAGACATCTATTGAGAGAGACGAAAAGAAACAAAATGAAACGCAATATGTTAATGAGAGAAAGAAATAAAAAGATAAGAGAGAAAAATAAAAAGATAGAGAGTTAGAGAGAAAATATTGAGAGAAGAGAAAAAAAATATAATGAGTAAAAAAAAGAGAGAAGAAAGGGAGAGGGAGAACGAAGGATATGAAGATATAAGCACAGATAGTCATAGAGAAAGAAAAAGAAGCTCACAAAGAAAGAAAGAGAAAGCAAAAATTACAGATACCGAGGGAGGAGATTGGGAAAAAGGGACCAAAAACAAGATGTAATATAGTAGAGAGATAAAGAAAGATAAGCTTAAACGATGACACTAAGACGGGGGAGAGGCAGAAAAAGGGAAGAGAATAGTGATGGTGTAAAGTATTGATAAGAATATTGTAAATCACGTTTCAAACAATGTTCAAGAAATTTTTTATTTCAACACAAAAAGTATTTTTGACATCACTTGAAAAATGTACAAAATTTATATATTTTATTTTGCTAATGACTCTTTTAACAACAGAGCTAGTCAAATATGGCACATTCACAACTTTCGTGCTCTCAATGAATAACCCATGCACAATGATAGGGTATTGACATGCAGTATGCATTGTACGTATGCTTATATATCTATGTATATATATTTATTGAGCTATAAGTAAAATAGTCAGTCTATAACCAGGCACTAGTTATGCTATTTACGCGCAAGCGAATCGTAATTGAAGAATTTAATCGTCATTTTTGCCCAGTGACAGCTGCTGAGTTCATTTCAGATGGGACGATGCTCTAAGCGCAGACGTATATGTAAATAATAATACCCATTGAACATGGCTAATCAAGGTATAATGTGCACGCTTAGAGCTAATGGAAGTGGGTGTCATTCAATATACATTCTTGATGAAGAATCGATCTTGACCTGTCTGGCGCTTTACCCGTTCGTCTACGCGTCTATTCGTCCTACCACCCATCCATTCAGTTGTCTATGCGTCAGCTCATTGGTCAATCCGTCCACTCATTTGCATTTTTTAATATCTTATTTAATTTTCCTATATATTGTATTCACCTGAATTTGATTAAAATAAAAAAAAAAAAAAAAAAAAATAAGGCTGTATAGTTCAGCTGGTTTGAAACATTATCGTAGTTAGTCCACTCTTTTGATATTGAAATGGAAAATCGTGCAACATAAGCCAAAGTTATTCTAAAAGAGCAGGTATATTAATGGGCACAATGCTTGAGAGCTTAGGTTATTTTCTAGTCTAGTCACTATGGTCTGCATATCATTGCCAAGGCGATGAGCTGGGTATATGCTAGTCATGCACACCCGACTAGAATCACTCTTAATTGACTTTTTTTATGGAAACGTTTCGCTTTGGGGGCTACTGCTGATGGAAACGAGTAAGAACAACTATTTGGTGTCTGAGTATACTCATGAATACTTTTGAATACTTTTGGCGCTTGGCACGTGGGTGGCCGGCAAATGCGGAAGCGGCACTTGAGATGCTACACAAATGACAGGCAGACAGTGGCAGAGCGAGAGAGATAGACGGTGAGGGGGAGGGGGAGAGAAAGATACTGTATATGTTAACTTATAGTTCCATATGTCTTACATCTCTGAAGCAAATTCGCAACGCTTTTAATTTTGATTATCATCATCAAGTGGGTGTTTTTTTCTTCTTCTTCTTTTTTCATACATATATATATTTATATATATATAAATATATATTTTGTTCAACATAAATGAAAATATTTAAATGGCAGCGCAAAAGGCGCACCAAATCTCAGCATTCGCATCAGTATCGGTGTATCTGTATCTGTATCTGTGTATCTCTGCACTTGCCGCTGTGTGCGAGCAATCGAATCAAGAGACAAACTGGGTAATTGGTTCATTATATTGTAGAAGCCAACGACATCCGCTCGTTAATGTAAATTACACAATAATTTTATTTTATTATTATTATTATTTTTTTCGATTTTCTGCTTTCTGTTTGCGCTTCTCTGGCTTCATTTGCAATTTGTTGCCGTTACATATTCAGATGTTAATATCGCATAGCTTTAGTTGTACAAAACAAAAAAAAAACATGCATTTTACAACACCGTTTTATTGCAAAAAGTCACATAATTTAATTTAAGCAAATTTTAATATATGACTGAATATTTAACTGAATTTTAAGGGTCAATTTTTTATTTTATTGCAGTCAATTGCACTTAAAACGTAGCACTTTTCCACACTGTTTTTTTAAATATTTCCTCGAATTTAAAAATTTTATTTATTTTATTATTTTCAAATTTTTTTTTAAATTTTATTAAAATATACTCTTTTTTTCTATTTTAATATGAACTTTAATAAAAATTTGTTGAACTTGGCATTTCGAATTTTATTTTAAATTTAAATATCAATTTAATGATATTATGGCCGTTTCCAACACTTCTTCTTTTTAACACGTAGTTTACCATTTTGTTTAAATTGTAACACGAGCTTATGTAAACGATTGTATAATGTTAATAAGAGAGAAAATGGAATTTAAAAAAAATTAACTCGTTAAAGCCAAAGCAGTTAAAAACCTAAATTATACCTTATCTTTCAGATAAACTGAGATACACATGGGATATATAATTAACTATATTAGCTATAAATTATAGCTTTGTTTACATTTATACTTTGCAAATACTTAAGAGCGCGAAACTTGGAGCAAAGTGTGCATAGTAACAAATGGACGGACAGACTGCCTTGGATATATTGACTTAAATATTCTATAAAGATATGGATATGTATAGATATATATAAAACGTATATTATTTAATATATAAAGATATAGAAATGATATAGGTATTCAAAGAATTATGATTATTTCTTTAAGAATTTCTAACTGGATTTGTAAAAATTTAGTTGAGCTCATACACATTTTATTTTATTTATAATTTAAGTCAATCGAACTATGCGAGTTTTCACTGTATTCTAAATTTAATAATAGCAATAAAAAACCAAAACCCAAAAAAAAAAAAAAAAAAAAAAACAAGAAGTAAAATAAAAACAACAAAATTTTGCTTCTATGCAAAGAAATTCCAATTTCGAGCAGAATAAAAGAAGAGCATAAATAAATTGAAAGAATTCTCGCCGCCTGCTCTTAAGACACGGCCGCAGATAAAGAGTGAGCCGCAGAGCGAAAGAGAGAGTGACAGCGCGAGAGGGAGCGATAGGAGAGTGAGGGCGAGAGAGCTGCTGATAATGCGAGCGGCAGCAACAAAATGTGGAATACAATGGGAATTATCAGTGGACTGCGTGATATGATTATCAAAAGGTTTCTTCTCTTCTGATTGTTGTTGTTGCTGCTGCTGCTGGCAACGGCATTTCTCAATACACATGCTACATATGTAAAACAGTTTATTTGCCTCACACACACACATCTATAACATATGTACACATATACATGTATATATATATATATATATATATATATATATATATATATATATATATATATATATATATATATATATACACATTATTTTCGACGTGCTTTGATAGTCCAGCGGAATAAATAAATGCAAAAAATATAAAAAAAAATTTATAAAAACAAAAACAAAAGGAATGAAATAAATAAACATTGTTCTTAATGTTGCTAAGGAAAATGTCACGTTTTAACAGAGTTCACTCTATGAAAAGCGTAAAGCAGCAGAACGTGGGGCGCTAGTTAGGTAAGGCGAACTTGCAAATACCCTGTAGTCAAATGAAAAACCAAAAAACTATACAGAAAACCATAAAAATACATTCTAAGCAGCCAAGAATTGGAAAACAAGAGCAATAAGCTTGATTAATACCCTGTAAGTATGCTAAAAGTCAAACTTCACACTGAAAAAAAAAAATTGTAAAGAATATAAATAGCTAATACCCTGTTTATAAAATGATTTAAAATTACTTGGCGAAAAAAAAAAAAACAAGTTATAAAACAAAAAGCTAGAGTAATAAACAATTAAATACCCTGTACTATTTTTCGTACTACTTGTGCACAGTTATCGATTTAATTTATAAAAAAAAACCTATTTAAGAAATGTAAATGCACTTTCCAACAAATTTTCTAATATAGGGTATGTGCATAAGAATTTTATATATGGTCTATTTCATTCATGGTACAGATTATCTATTGAAAACCAAAATACGTTAGTCGTATTTTTACAGGGTATATGTCTGGGTAGATGTCTAGACACAAGGCATTTTAAATAGTCGGAATATGTATATACATAAAGATAATTATATAAATGCTTGAAAATATGTATTAAAACTGTTGTTGTTATTTTACAGGGTATTTGGCATTTAAAGTGAAACTAATTGGCAAATTCTTACAGTTAAAACTCTTAAGTTTGTGTGCTGTGTGGGTGTGTGTATTGACACAGTGGAAATATTAGCTAGATTAAGTCTGAACTAAGTAAGCTAAATGCTAACAAAACAATATTAGTTCAATTAAGCTCGCTCGTTAGCAAACTGCATTCACAGCTTGCAGATGCAACAAGTTGGCAGCACTCCAAATAAAAGAAGGAAAGAGAGAAAAGAAAACAAAACAAAAACAAAAACACTTTCATTGATAAAAGAAAAAATAAGCAGCGGCAGCGGCAACGGCAGCGTATAAAGATCAACGGCTGCTGCTGCGGCTGCTGCTATTGCACTTTGTCTTGCGGCTTTCGTTTTACACTCTCCCTCTCGCACACACTCACACACACAGACAAGCACGCACACTTGTGCATATACTTACATTTGTTTGTCCAAAGTAGCTGGCAACAACAACTACTCTGGCATCAATCAGCCGCAAAGCCTCGACGTCGACAATTGAGACTAACCAACATTAAACTGTAACTTCCTCACACGCACATACACACATACACACACACACACACATACACACACTCTCACACATGCGAACACTTTTTTCTTATATTCATATACATATATTTATTTTTACATGACATGTGTTGTAAAATTTTGCACTAATTTAGTTCGCTTCTGCTGAACAGGTTCACTAAATAACACAACAACAAAAAAACCAAATAAAAAAAGTGTACGAACAATTTTTAAAAGCAAGGATAACTGTAAACACATTTCAATTGAGTTGCGCGCGCGCATTTTAAGTCGCAGCAGCAACAACAACAACAGGCGGCAACAAATATTGAATTAAATATACGAACACATACATACATGTGCATATAATTTTAAATAAATAAAGAGCGCACAAATTAAATTTAATAAAATATACGTACACACACACAGATATGTCTATGCATATGTACATAAGCGCTGTCTCATGTTGTTGTTATTATTATTATTATTACTACTATAGTTGTTGTTGTTGTTGCTGCTGCTGCTGCTGCTTCTGCTTCTGCTGTGGCGACTACTTCGACGATCACAAACCGTACGAGACGCACGAAGTGCACGACGAACGATCTGACACGCACGAAATGCAAAAACGCACTGAAAATGATATTTAAAAGAGAGTAGCGACATTTTATTATTTACGAATGCTCCACGCATTTGGTCATCTATGACAAGCCAATTGCATTGGAAATGCTTAATGCGCTCATAGAAACATCCAAATGTTTGCATATTTTTCGTCTTAAATGCAATTGTAAAGTAATTCAATAAATTTTAAGTACAAAACGAAACGTAAGAAATCAATTCAAATTAAAATCAAAATAACGCAAATACTCTAATTGGCACTGTTATGCTCAATGGGAGCTGTTAAGCATTTATGCCAGCATGACACTCAACCGTTTCTCATGTGTTATCAAGGAACACGGTTCAATAAGGGATATGTAGTGATATGATACTTCATTTCGCAGCATAATCTCAGCACCTGTTATGCTGCTGTTAATAACAGATAACGTCAATATAACAGCAATTTTGGCGCGTAGCCGTTGAATTCAAAATACATTTACATTTCTCAGATCGCGGGTAATTAAAAGCTGTGCGCTCACTTAAATGTTGAGCATTGTAGTTTCGAAACATTTCGAAATTACAAACAACTTTGCCACTATTGTTGTTTTCTCTTTTAAACTTACCGGGTTACTAACACAGAGTTGCTATGATTAGATAGGCAAAGATTCATACAGTTCCATGACTCCAACACGCTCTATACTAAGTAGCTCAATATTTCAGCTATGTTCAAATTAACAGCGCATAGAATAGAACAAACTCACACTGCTGCTTTGCCCGTTGACGACAAAATTATTTAAGGATAAATATATTATTGCCTACAATAGTTTATTTAACTTTTCAATTACAGTGATAATTTAATATGATAATTTTATTAACTCATTATGATTTTATATATTACAGAAACAATAGTTCGTGCCTAAGGGTTAACTGACTCCGTTGCTCATATGAACCAGAGGCTTTTGTCGTTAGATTACAAAAAAAAAAAAGTTTTAATTGAGGTTATTTTATCAATTCCGCAACCTTTCTAAGACTAAAAGGAAAATGAATTTGCCGGTGACATTTCGTTTTCCTTTGACTAACCAAGAACAGACACTAAGAGCACAAGAACGAAACAAATCCTCAGGTTTAATCCTTGAACTTGCCCAGAATAATGTCCTTATAGAAGGGCACGCAGTTCATGCGAACGTTGAGACGAGCGCAGAGCAGAAAGATGCCCGACAGCTTGCGATGTATGGAGTAGATCTCCTCCGGGGGCGGACAAAGGCGATGGGCCACCATCGTCGGCACCAGAGCCGCCAATCTCTCGGTCGTGTTCTGTTTGCCAAAGTCAAAGTCGCCATCGTAGCGAAAGATCTCGCCCAGTATCATCACCGCATCGACATGCGCCTGCTCCATTTGCTTCGTCTCGTAGCCGGTGAGGAAGCCCATCTTGCGCGACATCTCGAGGACGCCGTCGCGATTGTTCTGCGCCGCGCTGATGATCACCTGGCGATAGTTACGGATGAAGTCGTGCTTGTAGAATCGCGTCGACCCAAAGTCGATCAGCATCAGGCGTCGACTATTCACGTCGTACAGGAAATTCGACCAATTCGGATCCGTTTGCATGCACTCGATCTCGAAGAGCTCGCGCAGGCAGAGCTTCAGCACCGAGGCGGCGATGTGGGCGCGATGTTCATAGCTGGAGAGCAATTGTAGGTTTAAGAGAGATGAAAGTGAGGTTAGAAATTATGAGCGGATAAGTAAAATTACATGTGAACTAGTTCAAAAGCTTCTATCTCATATCAATGCAAATAAGACGGACAAAATTACACCCAAGCGATTGGCAGAGTTCCAAGGAACCAGTTAAGAGCTGTATATGAAAAATGAACCAGCTACATGTAAATCTATCCTTGTCTAATCAGTGAGTTCAGTTGAGCGAAAAAAATTACATTGGATAGCGAATCCATAAGACGTAATGGCTTTTGAGTGTTTGTTACTGAAATTTTAAAATGAACGAAATCAGTATCGAGACAAAAAAAAAAAGAACAAGTGTAGAAATAGATAAAAAAAATGCCTTAGCTAAGTGTAAATGGAAAGAGTAAAAATGCATAACATTTGCTTCATTTTCTTTCGGAACTAGTGAATAATGAACCAGTTCGGTAGAACTTGCTGGTCAATGGCAGTAGCTCAGGCAACTGTAAGTCGAGTTCAATATAGTATAATGCTGGTAGTTCTTTTTCATTCGGAACTAGTGTATGATGAACTAGTTCTTTTCTAGAGCTTGCTGATCAATGGCAGTGCCTCAGGCAACTGTAAGTCAAATTTAATGTAGTATAATGCTGCTATAGTATAGTATATATATAATGCTAGTTCTTTTTCATTCGGAACTAGTGTATGATGAACTAGTTCTTTTCTACAGCTTGCTGATCAATGGCAGTGCCTTAGGCAATTGTAAGTCAAATTCAATGTAGTAAAATGCTGGTTCTTTTTCATTCGGAACCAGTGTATGATGAACTAGTTCTTTTCCTAGTCAATGGCATTGCTTTAGACAATTGTTAGTGAAGAGTACAGATTATTTATGTCATAAAAAAATAATTTATTCCATTTCGGAAGATGTTAATTAGGAACCAGTAGTTCATTAGCAAGACCTAAATGTGAATCTCACACAGCACTCACCTCAGCTCAAAGCACTTGTCGAGCGGCACGCCCGGAACTAGTTCCGTGGTGAGCACACTGGACGTGGTCAGCTCGCGAACCACCTGCGGCACATAGTACTCCTTGTAGGGCGATATCATCTGCCGGAACTTCTCCGTATATTCGGCCTCGCGCGCATAGTCGACCTCCCATTGGAGCTCGCGCTTGGCCACTCGCACCACATTATCGATGAAGAAGCCCTGGGGGAAGACGTCCCACACCTTGAGCATGCCGACCAGATTGTCGATGTCGCTCTCGATGCTCTGGGCAACGCCGGGATATTGAATTTTGATGGCCACCTCCATGCCGTCGAGAAGCGTGGCCCGGTGCACCTGGCCAATGGAAGCCGCCGCGAACGGCTTGTCGTCGAAGGTGCGCAAACGCTTGCGCCATTCGGGCCCCAGTTGGGTGGTCATCACGCGCTCCACCTGCCAGTCGGGCATATAGTCGGCCGCCTGGCGCACACGCTCGAATGCCTTCGCCAGCTGCGGCGACACCACGTTCGTGTCCTGTATGCTCAGGATTTGCCCAATTTTCAAGGCGGCGCCGCGCACCTTGCACAGCGTGTCCACGATGCGCTCCGCATTGGCCGGACTGAGCAGAGCGTCGCGCATGTTCGTCGATCCGCCCAGGCCGAGAGCGCCCTTCGTCAGCTCGTTGATGGTGCCCAGGCCCAGGCCGGCGAACAGGCCGCCAAACGAGGCCATCCGTCCCAGGCGAGATGCCGGCACCCTCCGCTGCTTGGCCACCTTGCTCAGCTCCGGCAGCGTTGAATCCGTCGGCTTGGCCGGCGGCGCCCCAGCTGCAGCAGCTAGAAACGTGCAACACGTCAAATGCAGACCATGTTTCGAGATAAACGGAACTTTCGCTCGGATCGATTTCATTTCGAGGGAGGAAACAAGTGGAACAAATGGAAGGCCGAACAAATCGAAAATGAAAACTGGCAAAAAGGTGACTCGATTGGATATTTTCAGGGCAGATAACTGGAAGCGGCTGGAGCTGTCATTGTGACGCTAAAATTATGATGTAAATTGCGAATAAACTTTAAAGGAAACAAATGGAATTGGAACACAGGGAATGCATATAGAGATTGACTCGAAATGAGTATAGAACTCACATCAGCTATTGTGAGTGATAAGTAAAGGAAACAAATGGAATTGGAACACTGGGAATCCATGTAAAGATTTTCTCTAAATGGAATTGGAATACAAATAATAATATTTCTCTCTATATAAAATTAATTCTCCTTGAGATTGCTACTTATCTTAATTTCAGACAACCATGTGAGACAAATGGAATCGGAACACAGGCAATGTGCACAAAGATTCGCTCAAAATGGGCTTGAGAGTCACTTTTAGAAAGTGAGACATAGAGGAAACAAATGGAATTGGAACACGGCATGCATTTTAATAAATTCACCCAAAATGGAATTGGAACTCGGACAATAGTGTTTCTTTCTTATTAAAATAACCTTAACCTCAGAGAGCCTAAACAAGCCAATGGAATTGGAACACTCGCAATGCATTTGCAGTTTCACTCGAAATGGAATTGAAACACGATAGGAAGCCCGCTTCCATACGTACCCTTTTTCTCGGCTGTCTCGGCCGCAGTGACCGTCGAGGTGCCGGCCACAAAGCGCATCAGATTGTCCACATATTCGGTGTCCTTGGCCAGGATGCCGTCGCCGGCGACGGGCGTGGGTGGGATCGCCGCGGCCTTGTCCTTTGCTGGCTGCGGCGGCGGCGGCGGCGACGGCGACGGCTCGCTGCTGGGCAGCTGCTTGGCTTGTGTGTTGGGCGTGCGTAGGCTGACGTTGCGATTCATGTTGCGCTTGGATAGGATCTCCTCGAACTCGAGCAGCGTTATGGACGAGATATCCACAGTGGCCGCATCGGCGCCGTCCAAATGGCTGCGACTCGAACGCTGGCCCTGGCCTGACCTAGCGCCACCAGCAGCTGGTCGACTGTCTGCAGCGCCACTCGATCCGCTCGGCTGCCAATTGAGGCGCTGCAGCGTGCTCAGGTCGCAGGGCAATTTCGTCTCCAGCAGCTGGCAGATGCCGTGAGCAACAACGTAGCCCCGTTCACCGGTCTCCTGGAGCAGTTTCTGTGCCTTTTGCAAACGATCTGTCGGCTGTTCGCTGGCCTCACGCAACGCGTCCACCGTCTGACTCACATTGACGGCGATCAGCTCGCGCACACTCGAATTGCTCCACAGATGCTTAGTCAGCGACAGATGCTCGCGTCCGCACGCCTCCGCAACTATTTGCAGACCGCGCAGCACGCCCAGCACGTCTTGCGCTGACCGTGTCATCTCGTTTGACCACTTCTCCCAAAAACGAGTGGGCGCTCAATTCTCAATTTTGTCGCTCTTCTCGTTGTTTCTGTTGCTTTCGTGTTTGTTTTGTTTGTTCGCTTCTTGCCGGCTGTGGCTGCTGGCGCGGGCGTCTGGTTACAACTTTTCCTACACTACAGCATCTGTGTGCGCTGTGCACATTCAATGTTGTGTCTAAATTACAAAACAAAAAATATTCTGTTATTATTCCAGTTACGTAAACATAAATAAATAAACTTGCACGATTGTTGCGAAATTCAAAATCAGCTGTTCGCCAAATAAGTTTAGCTCGTTCAATTGCACATGGATCATGGCAGTGTTGGCAAAAGCTTAAGTAAATTTAACAGCTGTGTTAACGTTAACATAATTTCATTTGTTTCATATTAATAAGTTTGCCTGTTCATAAATGCCTTAGTAATTTACTGTAAATAAATTTAAGTGCCAAAAGAAAAAAACTGGTTGTGTTTAGTTATCTAAATTCGAGTAGGCTAAATTGCCAATTTTGATATCAGCTGTTGCTTCAAAATATGATTTAATGCAGTGTTGTCAAAAGCTAACAGAAGTTCAGATGTCTATGAGCTCCAGCTGCTATTTAAATAGTTTATAGGTTTATTTAATTTCTAATCGTGTTAAACATGTTTTAAATTTTATTAAAGTAGATTATATTAAGCTGCTATAATATTGAATGTTTTAAACTTTAAATGAAACTGAAAATGATTTTACTCAAAGTGGCGCTGTTAATCATACGGCGCTTCAATTGAATTAGGTTCGCAAGCACAGGCACATTTAAATAGCTATGTAATGAAAATTGAATGAAATCAAGAAGACTGTACTCAAAATGGCACTGTTAAGCAATTGAAGTGGCTCCCAAGCACAGGCACAGTTTGAATAGCGATGTGATGAAAAGGCTTAATATTGTGAATGAAACCAACTACATTGTACTCAAAATGGCGCTGTTAAGCACACGACGCTCAATTGAACTGGCTCGTAAGCTCGGGCACATGTCAACAATTTGAAATGTGCGGCATATTTTGTGCAATAAGCCAAAATAACGATGTTAGTTGTCATTTGCATGGCACTTTAGAGAAGTTGCTGCACAATCGCGGCCCCGACGTTGAGGACAGGCTCACAGATGACAATGTACTGCTCGCCGGCAACGTGCTGTGGCAACAAGGCGCTGCGCCCCAAAAGCAGCCTCTGGTCCAAGACGATTTGGCGTTGCTTTTCAATGGGGACTTATACAATTTGGATGAAGAGAAAGTGGCGAGCGAGGCGGACAGTGCCTGGCTGCTGCGAGAACTCAGCCAATTGCAGAGCAATGACGATGCGCCGCTGTTGGCGCTGCTGCAACGACTCGAAGGTCCCTACTGCCTGATGCTGTACAACAGGTGGGTATGACACTGCACTATACCCTGTAGAGCTGAACTAATCCAGCCGCACTTGCAGAAAGGAAAAGACTCTATACTTTTGTCGCGATGCCCTGGGCAGAAACTCGCTAATCATTGAACGCCACGCGAACTGTCTGCAGCTGACGAGCACGTCGTGCCACGTGGCTGGGCACACGGCCACAGCTGCCATGGAGCTGCCACCGCTGGGCCTATACAAGCTGCACGTGTCGCAGCTCACGCAGTGCTGCCTGTATCCCTGGCAGCCGCTAAGTGAGCAGAGCCAGGAGCAGCTCTCAGCCTTGGAGGCGGCCATGCAATGGAGCACACGCCTGGAGCAGCCCATTGCGCCGTCCTGGCTGCTGGACAGCTCGCCGCAGGTGAGCAGCTACGATCTGTATGCGCTGGCGGCGGACCAACTGCCAACGGAGTTGCTCTACGAGCGACTGCTGCAACACGAGGCCGTGCAGCAGGCGCTGAGCCGCCTGGACGAGCTGCTGCAGCGTTCGGTGGCAGCGCGAGTGCTGCATACGGCGCCCGTTTGCCGGCTGTGCGCGGCCAGCTGTGGCCGCTGCGCGCACGCCAAGATCTCCATACTCTACTCGGGCGGTATTGACTGCAGCATTCTCGCCTTGCTGGCCGACAAATACGTGCCCCACACGGAGCCCATCGAGCTCATCAATGTGGCGTTTGAGCGCGTGGCCGCCGCTGCGGATGAGAGCTGGGCTGTGCCGGATCGGCAAACATCGCTGCAAACGCTCGTCGAGCTGCAGCGCCTGTGCCCGCACCGCAGCTGGCAGCTGCTGCCGGTGAACGTCAGCCGAGCGCAGCTGCAGCAACAGCTCGACGCGCACATACGCCAGCTCATCTATCCGCTGCGAACGGTGCTGGACGAGTCTCTGGGCTGTGCCTTCTGGTTCGCGGCTGCCGCGGCCCGCTCGACGGGCCGTGTCGCGCTGCTCGGCAGCGGCGCCGACGAGCTCTTCGGCGGCTATACGCGGCATCGCAATGCCTGGCGCCGCGCGGCGGCCAGCGGCAATGGGCGCGAGCTGGCGCTGAGCCGGGAGCTGGAGTTGGACTGGCGGCGCATACCCGCGCGTAACTTGGCGCGCGACGATCGCATCATCGCCGACTGCGGCAAGACGGCGCGCGCTCCCTTCATCGAGGAGCATTTGTCGCAGTTTGTCCGCTCGCTGGCGCCGCGGCAGCGCTGCTGCTACGCCCTGGCCGAGGGCGTGGGCGACAAGCTGCTGCTGCGGCTCTACGGCCACAGCCTGGGACTGCGCGACGCGACGCTGCTCAAGAAGCGCGCGATCCAGTTTGGTTCGCGCATCGCCGACAAGAAGCAGCAGGCGGCGCAGATCTCCGATCATCTGCGGTTCGAGCTCAGCTGACCGCGGTGAACTGTTATATTGCGAGAAATGTATAACAGATTGAGTGTGCATCTAGTTATAGCTGAGGTATAACAATAAGTATAACACATTAAGTAGAAAATAGATTGTAGCTCATCTAAAGACGTATAACAGTTTGCAAAATATTGTATAACAGATTGATACTATTATTCTATCTTAATATAAGTTGCATATGCATTGTATAACAGTAAGAAAAAGGTGTTATAATTCTCATGAACTTCCGTGTATAACAAATTGATAGCAATGCCATAGACAATGTATAACAGCTTAAATATAATTTAAATGTACAAAAGTTAACTGAAAACAAAAAGCAAACAATCGTATAACAGGTTGAGTATATCTGTCTGTTAGACAATGTATAACAGCTTTAATATAATTTAAATGTATAAAAGTTAACTGAAAACAAAAAGCAAAAAATCGTATAACAGGTTGAGTATATCTGTCTGTTAGTGAAGACTTAGATTTTGTATAACAGATTGACCATAGCTCTGAATATAAAATATATCGCTATAGCAGATTGAGCACAACTTTGAGTATTGTATAACAGATTGTTTTAGCTTTAGAGTAATCAAAAACATTGTATAACAGTTTGCTCCTAGGTACGACAACAGTTTAGATGTATTCTAGATTTATGCTGACTTTGAGCATATCTGGCCATAAGTGAAATTTATTTGATTTTGTATAACATTGATTTTAGCTTTGGCCGCAGTAAGAAATTATATAACAGTTCCAGCATTTTTGGCTATAAGTGTGGATTTTATAGGTATATCTTTAGGCTGTGTATAAAAAATGGAAAGCGCTTGATTTATACATATTTACAGAATTTATTCAACTCTAAATAAAAATATTTATTGATTCATTTTATTTTTTTGTAATTGAAAAATTTTAAAATAAAAAAAAAAATATTTTATTGATTCATTTAAATTTTGTTTGTAATTGAATAATCTTAAAATAAAAAATATTTCATTGATTCATTTTAATTTTTTTGTAATTAAATAATCTTAAAATAAAAAAAAAAAATATTTTATTGCTTCATTTTAATTTTTTCAATTGAAAAATCTTAATGATTTCCAAACGTTAAGAGCACTTGGCATGTTAAGCTAAGCTGTGGTTAAATGTTAAGCGGCGCAAATGTTAACCAGCTGTTAAGCGTAACAGATCACTGTAAATAGCTAGAGGCCGTTGTTCAAGTGCAGCGCAGACTTCAAGCAAACTTAAACTTAGACTTATATATATATATACATGAATATATATATATATATGTTTATATAATATAATATTCTATATTACAGTTGTATCTGGCTTCGCTTGCAGTTATCAGTTTCAAGCAAAATAATGAACAGCTGCAAAAAAAGTTTGCAGTTTAAGCGAACTGAAATGAATGCCAATTACAAAGCTGAAGCTGATATATATATATATATATATCTTATTAAAAAGAACTATGTATAAATAATATATATATATATATATATATATATGTGTATATTACAGCACACCTTAATATGTTTAGTACGAACCGCTCTGTATACAAATATATGTACAAAATTCTTTGAACAAAAAAAAAAATATATCTGAAATATATATATATATATATCTATATATATACATATATATATACTAGTTATTTACAATACAATTGCACTATATTCGCTAGCTGCCTGACGACGACTACTTGTGACTGTGACGCCCGGCACGTTCCGTCGCGGGATCGACCAGCTCCCAGGCGGGTCGGTAGCAAGGCGTGGCGGAGGCGGAGGCGGCGGCTGCACCCTTGGCGCATTGGTCGCACAGCAAATGCGGATTCTGTGAGGTGTTGGACTTGTAGCCAATCGATGTGTATCCCCGGGCATAGAGACTGCAGTAGGGCACCTTGTACATGTGTATATAATGCCAGATATCGTGGTAGCTCCATTCCAGCAGCGGATTCAGGCGCATCATGTCCGGCCAGTCGCTGTCCGTTTTCTGCAGAAACCAATTAATATTATAAATGCATTGCGAATGAGGAGGCGCTAGTTGGGTTGGTTACCTGCATGGCTTTCAGGGTCTGGCAGTAGGGATCCGTATGCCGGCTGCCGACAAAGACGGCCTTGATGAGCGGCATGTCCTTGGTCATTTTGGTGAGCGCCACCTTTAGTGAGTCCTTGTATTTGATCAGATGCACCTTGTAGCGATCCACACAGTGCTTGACAAAGTCATCGATCTCCTCAAACGAATCATCCGACTCAATGTAGAGCATCGGTATGCGGCCGCTATCGATCTTATGCTCCTCGCAGTAGCGCATCAGCAGGTCCAGCAGGACGGTGCAATCCTTGCCGCCGTTGAAGCAAAATATCAACTGGACGACATTGTAGAGCATCAGGGTCTGATCGAAGAAATCGTAGGCGTTGCGAACGCGTCGCTTGATGTGGGCCCGCGTGTCGTCCGTTATGGCCACGGGGCACATGGCCGCGGTGGCATTGGGATCAACGTCGCCACCATTATTATGGCTATTGGACATAATACCGTTGAACTTGTTGCTAATCTTCTGCTGGCTGTAGGCTGTATCATCAACAATGCTGCTGGACTTTGTTAGCGTGGCGTGCTGGGTCTGTATGCAGCATTTATGCATTTTGCTCGCAGTTAGTCGAAAGGATTGCACCAGCTGCAGCCGCGGACCCGTGGACACATAAGCAGCCTAAATAAAATGCGCCGTTACATTAGCTATTTCACAAGACGCTGCTCAGCTTTCTCCAAAGATGAAGATGCAGAACTGAGCGCGCGCACGTGTGTGCGTGTGCAGAGTTGCTTTTATATAATAATTATAAACATTCAACAAAAGATTTTCCGTTATCTGCACAGCAAATTACATCACATGCACACTTTACACACACACACGCGCGCACACACAAGTGCCAACAGCTGTGCTGCGTTACCTACGGCTATTTAAATGCGGAATGTTACTGGCCAGCACGTTTAAAATATGCAATTAATGTTAATATTGCGTTTATTTTTTTTTTTTGTTGGTTTTAATCTTCAATAAATTTGAAAAAGTGCTGCCACAATGTTCGAGCGCAGGAAAACAGCTGTTGCGCGCGCACTCTGGCAACGCTGCGATGTGCAGTGATGAAAAGTGTGATCAAAATTTGAATTTGAATTTTTACGTTGTTTTTCTTCTTCTTCTTCTTTTTTGTTGTGAAAGCGTTTTATTTTGCATTGCATGACATTTTCTTCTTTTTCTTTTGTTTTACATATAACAAATGTGTGTGTGTGTGTGTGTGTAGCTGTAACAGAAAAAAACGATACAAATACATTTAATTGCTATATATATAAATATGTACGTATTTTATAACAAATGGGCACTGTTGGTTGTTGTTGTTGTTTTTTGTTTTTTGTTTTCTTTTGTTTTGTTTTTTTGCTAAACATCCAAATTGTCGAGCACGTTGTCAATGAGTCCTATGACTTTTTGCCTAAAGCGACGATTCTGCTTGCCGCTCATTTCCTTTAGATATGGATGCAGACTGATCAGAAACGAATAATCCGCATCGGGCTGAGCGAGCGTCAGCTGGCCAGGCGTTGGCGCTGCCGTTGCAGTTGCAGGTGCAGGTGTGCTTGCACCTGGCGGCGTTGTTGACAAATTGTTGTTGTTGTTGTTGTAGTGCAGCTGGCTGGCGCTACCTTTGAGCCACTCGGTCATCGTCCAGTCCAGATCGTTGCGCAGCGCCGCTGCCATCGACACCGGCAACGTGACCAGCGAGTGCTGCGCGCCAGCTGCGGCCACAATTTTATCTGCGCTCTGTTGTTGTTGTTGTTGTTGTTGTTGCTGTTGTTGCTCCACTTTGATGGTTTGCAGTCGCAGCGCCGAGACGGCCGCAGCCGCCGCCGCCTCGCGCGTGTGTTCGTTGTGCTCGTCGTGCGACGCTGCCGTCTGCTCGTCATCCTCGCGGCTGCCATTGCTCTCTTTGGTGTCCTCCTCCAGCCGAAGATGTTGCCGCCCGCGCTCCTGCTCCCGTTCCAGTTCCAGCTCCAGCAGTCGCATCTGTTCGATACGCGTCAGATAGCTGGCCGCCGCTGCCGCCGTTGTCGTGGTCGAGGTGCTCGGCTTGCGCAGCACCATGCCGCCACTGGGGCTCGAATTCGCATTGGGATGCGGCGGCTGGCCACGCGGCAGCTGCTTATGACAGGCGCGCGACTTTGTGTAGGGTATCAGAAACTGCAGATACTTGGACAGATAGTATTTGCGCTTGCCGCGACCCGTCTGGGTGCGCGCCAGCTTCAAGGATCGCAGGAAGCTGCTCCGAATGGTGCGCCAACGCTCCCGCAGATCCTGAACTGCAATGGAGACGATGCAGACATTTAATACGCATTTCCCAGATTCGAAAAGATGCGGATACACTTTCGGAATGAAGCGAAGCTTAGCAGTGAAAAATTTGGAGTTAATTCGGAGTTGTCTAAGCCGTATCACAGAATGCTAATGGAACAAGCCCAAGAAACTAGTGAAGCTCTCAAAATGAGGAAATTCGGAATGAAAGTAAATTCGGAATGAAAGTAAATTCGGAATGAAAGAAATTCGGAATGAAAGTAAATTATGAAGCTGCAAAATTCGGAGTCGAAAGTGATATGATATAGAGTTATTGAGTCAAGACTTAATATAATGTTCGGAATGAAAGGTTTCTCCATTTCTTTGATTCCGAAAAATACTCCGAATACTTTAGTTATACGACATTCGAAGTTAAATGAGTATTCTGATGGAGATGAACTATTGGAATCGTAAAGAGCAAATACATTTCGGAGTTTTCGGAATAGGAGGCACAGTCACAAAATAGGCTGGGCATACGCCTGGAGAGCTACTGCGGCCTTTTAAAATAAAGGAATATTTGGTAGTCAAGCAAGTTTTCGGAATATCAATTCGGAATGTAAAGAATGTTTCTGAGTGAGCTTAAATAAATGGAAGAAGGGGAAAAAGTTAAGGCATTTAAGTTTATATTCTCAAGAACAAAACTAATTTTCTCCGAATGAGTTCGAAAGAGGTAAAGAAATAAACTTTGTAAATTCGGAATGAAAGGATTTTAATGCGAAAGATAAATCTGAACCTATTAATGTAGTAAGGTCAGGCCTACAAAATACGGATTCCAACTGAGTTTGAGTCAAGGACAGCGTTCGAAATGAATGAAAGTCCAATAATCTAGAGATTTAGAAATGGAAGTATTCAGGAAACTGAAAGAAAACGATTGAACGAGCTGGAGCGCATCAGAGGGAAATATCTTTCAAAGTAAACGAAGACAGAAGAGTCTTGAGCTGAGCTATATTCAAAATATGCCAGAGTCAATGCTGTCTCTATCTCCCTCTCTGTCCCTAATTGAACGGTCAGCCTTAACCTCATTTACGCATTGCATGCCAACCCTAACCTAATTTCGTCATTCAATCCTTTAGCAAGACAATTGAGGCCAGTGCTGCACAACGCACGTATGTGCGGACCAACCGCTGAGCGGAACCATCAAGTGGAACTGAATTCAGCTGATGAAAATGAACATTTAATTGGCCAATCAAAAAAGCTCCACGGCCGGCCGCCCATAGGCGGAGAGTGCTGCATAGCGACAGCCGGGTGTGATCTGTGCGGCAACAAGTGTTGGCAAATGCCGCCAGGTGGCGCACAGCCATGGGCATGCAGGGTATATGCGCAGCGCTGCAGTTGCTGAACTTTTTTAATCGTATGCCAAAAGCGGCTGCCCCAGCAGCAGCAGCAGCAGCAGCAGCAGTAGCAGCTGCAGCGGCAGCAGCAGCACAAGCAAAAAATTAATTGCATGCAAACGTCGCGCGCAGCTATTGCTGTGTGTGACACAGTGACACACCTACAAAGACACACACACACACACAGGCGCATGCAACCTAAGAGGCATTTAAAGCGTTGAGTGCAAGCGAGTTGGCACGACTACAAATTGCGATTGCATTAAACACACACACACACACACGCACACACACGCACACACACACAAATGAAAGCAAAAAGCTTGCATCATAGGCGCGCGCTAGCACACACGCACACACACACTCGCACAACAAATGAGCACGCAATTGCAAAAAAAAAAAAAAATAAATAAATAAATAAAAAAAAATCAAGCGAATATGGAAAATGGAAATCTACAAGTGCAACGCACACACACACACACTGACATACACATATATGCACCTGAGTCCTTTATTTCGTTGGCCACATGCTGCCAGGCCTTTTGCACCTCCTCCTTTTTGCTGTAGCCCGGGTGCGTGTAGTTCCAGAGGCAGGGCTGATTCTCGACCAGCTGCACGAATTTCACATTGAAAACGGGATCATCCTTGCGGGCCATGCTCCTAGCGCTTTGCAACACTGACAAACTGCACCGTTACAATTGCAGCCAAACACATGACAAATGAAAGTAGATGAAGAACGAGCAAAAACAAAAAAAAAAACAAAAAACCGAATTTGCGCGCGCGCTTTTGTCTATCTCTGTCTCACTCTCACGCTTAATGAGCAGCTGTGAATGCCACAAAACGGTATCAAAATAATCTGCGTACAAAAAAGTTAATTTTTTTCCTATTTTTTGTTGTTACTTATTTTAAGCTGTGTGCGTGTGTGTGTGTGTGTGTGTGTATTGGGCAAACACAGCAACAACTTGTCGCAACGAAAGCGCCGAGAAAACTGAAAAAATGAAACTGAGCGCATAAAGCTAACAAATAAAAGCTGCAACGTAAACAATGCCGAAACGGTTTTGCGGCAGCGGCGGCTGCTGCTGCTGCTGCCGTTTGCTAGAATCAACATCAAATGCAGCAAAACTCGGCGCCAGCAACAACAGCGGCGGGCATAGCAGCTGCAGCGTTAATGATTAAAATAAGCTTGTGTTTGCCCACGTGTGTGTGTGTGTGTATGTGTGTTCGAGTGTCTGCTTGCAAAAGCTTTAACGCTAACGATGACGTCGCTGGCGGCATTTGTTGCACACAAACACATACACACACAGATATCGCGAAATGCATTTACATATCTATAAGCTAATAAAAAGGCGCCAATAGCTAGCAATGGCACTCTACAACACTGAAAGCGCACAGTCAGCTGGCTGCTAACTCTAAGCAACACAATTTTGCAGCAGTTGCCATTTTAATATTTATTTAATAATATTCCGTAATTTTTGGCATTTAATATATTTCATTTCATTTTATTTACATATTTATTTCATTTATGATTTGATCTTAACATCAGTCAACGCAGTGGCAACGCTCAGTCAGCCGGCAGAGCACATATGTATAACACAATATTGCAGCAGTTCTCATTTTAGTATTTATTGAATAATATTCCAGTTAGTTAAGTTATTTTTTGCATTTAAAATATTTCATTTCATTTATGTTTTTACCATAACAGCAGTCAAAGCGCGCAGTGGCAACGCTGCGGCTCACTAGTTCCGCCGCTGGTTCCGCACAGCGCATATGTAACACAATTTGTGGCTGTTTTATATTTGTTTTTAATAAATTCACTTCGAGGAGAATCTTAAATGGCGGCTAGTGGCAAGGCAATACTTAACGCACCGCTGCTGCAGGGACTCAAACAGGTGAGCGAGACTTGCCAAATCTTTCGTATTCGTATTCAATGAAAATGGTTCGCTTGCAGCTGGTGCGCTCGCTGCACACCGACTGCGCTCGTCTGTCCAGTTTCCGGTCGTCGAGCGAGGTGCAGCCGCTGGAACAGTACCCCGAGGTGGAGGTGCTGCACAATCCGCCCGAATGGAAGTACGTGGAGCGCCTGCTGCCGCCACGCTACGTGCCCCAGCCCGTCGCGAAGCCGGCCTATCCGTCCGGCTGGCAACCGCAGACGGCGACTGGCCAGGAGCGCGGCTACTTTGTGGCGCGCACCAAGAATCACATGGTGCCCGTCTATCTGAATACGCGTTTTCGCGGCCAGCGTCGCCTCACAATCGTGCGCCACATCCAGGGCGACATCTGGGCGCTCGAGCGCGATCTGCGCCAGATCGTGGAGCAGGCGCGTAACGGCAAACTGTGCGCGACGCGCGTCAACGAGCTGAGCGGCCAGATTCACATCCACGGCGACTACGTGGATCTCTTGCGCGAGCACCTCAAGAGCCAGGGATTCTAAACTAAATCTAAGCATTTGTTCAAATAAAACATTTAAGCGTTACGACTCCAAGTTTCCTTTCGGCTGCTTCCCGCGACCCAGCCAAAAAAAAAAAAAAAAAAAAACAATTTTCAATTTTCAGCCATTTCAAGTGAGTTCTTTATGCATCTTCCCTTCGCCACACACATAATCATCATAGATACGTTTCCCTCTCGGATTGGAAACTCATTTTACATCTCCCAACTTTTCTTATGGATCTATGTACAGCTGTGGGAAACTACTGCGCCTGGCCTGGGGGCAAACACTAAAAGTTTTCCAGCACTCGAAATTTTATAAAATATTTTTTTCTTTTTGCAATTTCCACACATTTTTCACTTGGTTGCGTGAATTTTAATACTAATTTTTTTTTTTTAATATTTAATGAGAAAAAAAAAATGATTGAATTTTATTTTGTGTAAGAATCTGATGTAGATATATATACAGATCAGATATGGATATATATAAATATACAGATCAGATATATATATATATATACAAATTTATATAGATCTAATATATTATATATATATATAAAAATCCGATATAGAAATATTTATATATATTCTAGTTTATACAGATCTGATATATATATATACAGATCAGATATAGTTATTTTTATATATATTTATATTTATATATACAAATCTCATAAATATATATATATATCGAATTCATGGATATATATACACATAAATTATCTGATGCATATATAATTCTGATCCGCTTAACATGGACTGAGATTTTTGCAGCAGGGACAAAGCCAAACATATCGCTAAATATATATATATATACAATTGTATACAATATATACATATATATATATATATATATACATAAAATCATATATATATATATATATATATATACATATATATTGCATATCGTGTTTAATGCCAGATTTTTGACTACAGATCGAACTTAAGCTTAAGCATGGATTTGCATTTGTTTCTGTTGCCGTTTCGCGCTTTATCAACTAGACTAAAGTGTGTGTGTGCGTGTGTGTGTGTGTGTGTGTGTGTGTAGTGTTTATGATGATCATGATCATGATGATGATGAGTGCAATCATCGTTTAACAGTGCGCGACTAATGAACATTCCGGTTAGTAGACGATGCTACCTTTCGCTGCCGTCAGGTGAGCTTCTTGTTGCGCGTCTGGCCAAAGGCAGCCGAACGCCACCGTTATCCATTGGCGCCCGCCATTGCGGCGGTTGTCAGCGGCACACCAACCAGATTGGCCGGCGGCGCTGTCGCCGCCACTGCTGCTGCTGCTGCTGCCGCCGCCGCCGCTGCCGTCACATTAGATGTCGCTGAGGATGAACGCTTGAGCGCCTTACGTATTATCGTCCAATCCTCCATGATGTCCTCCTCGCGCAGCATATAGACAATGTACGGCCCGGTGACAGTGACCGCCTTTTTGCGTCCCGGTCCACGCACCTTGCTCTGTCGCTTGTCATTGCCCCAATCGTCCCACGAGATGTCCACATTGTGGCGATCCTCCTCGAGGCGCCGTATGCGCTCCATGAGATCCTCGCGCAGATTATCCACGGCCATTTGTTTCTCGCTCTGAGACGAGACGGGACAAAACGAGCTTTGAATCTCACAGCAAATGGGCCACAAACAATGCCAGTTACTCACCTCGAAGTGCTGGGCGGCTGCCTGCTCCTCGGACAGGTATTTGTGATCGATATTCTGCAGGCGGAACTTGCGCAGCACGTCGGCCACCTCGATGCGCGTGCGATAGACCTTGTCCAGTTCCTTCTGGGGCTGGACAAACTCCTCGGAGCGACCCGAACGCACATCGGCCAGCTGCCGTTCAATGTGATTGATGCGCTCGCAGTAGTATTGCTCGCGCAGCTGACTAAACTGTCGATCCAGGCTGGCTGCAAGACAAAATTTATACACGAATATATAGTAAATAATTATTGCTTTTGATTGGCGCCAAATTGTACCCAAGTCCTCGATGTGTTCGGCGCGTCGCAGCTCGATTTCGCTGGCATCCATTTCGGAGGAATCATCGGAATCGCACTCATTGGCCTCCTCCTCCTCGTCGGAGGTGTCGTGCGCCTGGCTGGAGTTTGAGCGCTCCGACTCCGCGCCAGAGACGTCGCCCTCCGCATCCGATTCGCCATTTTTCACTGGCATTTCGCCGCGCACTTTCAGGGGAGGGAGGGGCAGAGATAACTGCTTTTTTTTTTGTACGTCTTCCTTCTCGTGTGCTGTTAGTGCCTGTGCGTGTGTGTTAGTAAAAGTCGCAGTGTGTGTGTGTGTGTGTGCAAGCACTGCACTCGATTAATTTAAGAAATAAACAATATATTCTTGAGCAAGTTTTTTTCTATTCAACGAATTGTATAGAAATTTCAGTCGCTAGCAAATTTTGTTTTGTACTGCATCTGCAAAAAGTGTTGGCAGACGACGCAAGGCCAGGCAGTGTTGCACAGCGCACAGCTATCGATTGTATTCTATCGATGTATTGCCAGCTAAGTAAAGCGCATTTTTCAAATTTGTCATGTTAAAATGAAATAAAATTGAACGCGCTTAATTAATTAACTTAAATTGTGTAATTTAATATATTATTTTTTTATTTGCACTGCGCAAATTCCATTAAATTAACGTAAATAAAATACCAAATATTCAGAAAATACGGCCACACGCAGCCGCCAAATCAACAGCTGACGTATGAGTGTGAGGAGAAAAAAATTACGACGAGTCGAACGAGAAAAACAAATACAGGCACTGCCGTTAGCTACGTGTGATTTTGAATAACAAGCGTGATCAAATTATATTATACAGTGCCATTAGCGAGCCATGGAAACGCCGACTGCCGACGATTTGCTACAGTTTCGCGACTACAGCGCAACCAACAGCGGCACACCAGCGCAAATCAATGTCAATTCGCCAACGCATGCGGCTGGCGGCGTTGCGGGAAGCGGCGGCGGCGGTGGCGGCGCTAATTATAATGGACAGCGTCAGCGCGGTGATCCTTTGTCCGATCTGATCTACGACATGAGCAACTCGGCGCAAAACATTATTGGCGGCGGTGGTGGCAACAACGTCAGCAGCGGCGCTGGCGGCGGCGGCGGCGGCGGCAGCGGTGCCAACGCATCGTTTGGCCCAGCGGATGGCGGCGCTGCAGCTGGCGGCGGCGGCGGCGGTCGTCTCTCCTTCCTGACCATCGAGTACTATCAGCAGTTCTTCAATGTGGACACGTACATGGTGCTGGAGCGCATTGTCAACTCCATGATACCCAAGCGCGCAGCTGCCAACTATTTGCGCATGAACATTGGCGAGAATCCAGATCTCTATGGTCCCTTCTGGATAACCACAACGCTGGTAAGTATCTCTCTCTCTCCCTCTCTATCTCTCTCTCTCAATATATGTGTCTTATTCCCTTTTTAGATCTTCTCGATAGCCATCAGTGGGAATATAGCCAGCTACTTGCAGCAGGCCAATGACAGCTACCATTGGCATTATAATTTCCATTTGGTCTCCTATGCGGCCAGCTGCATCTTTCTCTATGCCAACATCTTGCCGGCCATTCTCTGGGCGCTCTTCAAGTACAGTCTCAAGCCAGTCGATGCCGCCGATGCCGTGGAAACGGATAGCGTAAGTCTAAACTCATTTATATACATATGCCTCTCACTCTCTCTCACTCTCTTTCTCTTTCTATCCCTATCTCCCTCTCTCTCTCTCTACTACAGGCCAGCTACACGCCGAGTCTGTTGTCGCTGATGTGCGTCTATGGCTACAGTCTGGCCATCTATATACCCGTCTCCATACTCTGGGTGATCAACGTGAGCTCGATATTATTTCTTTCCCATTTCCGTCTCTCACACACGATTTGGTTTCCCTTTGCAGATTTCGCTGCTGCAGTGGCTGCTCGTGATCACGGCGGCGCTGCTCTCGGGCACAGTACTGATTGCCGTGCTGACGCCGGCGCTGCGCAACTCGCAGTATTCGCTATTCCTTATCATTGGCATTCTGGGCGCTCACATTATTCTGGCTGCTGGCTTCTTGCTCTACTTCTTTCACAGTCCGCCGGAGGCAGCGGCATTGGTGGCCAAAACCACGCCGGCGCCCCTCATCAAGGCAGCCTTGCCGAAGCTCTCCACCCAGGCTGCCAATCTGCCCGCCAATCTAACGGCCTAAAACGCCACCATTCCAAATAATACAATAACTGTTTTCGTACATTAAGCCCCACATTATAGTTACCCCCCCCCCTTTGTCTGTCTCTGTGTCCAACTCCCCAACGAGCGCGAGCAGCTGAATAAATTCTTGTTAGTTAAGTCTGGCATGGCTTCGGTTAATATATATATATAAATAGATATATATATATATATATATATATATATATATATATATATATATATATATATATATATATATATATATATATATATATATATATATACACGTTTTATATGCTATTATTTCTATATAAACTAAATTTGTTACAAATTTAATTATTTCACTTTCAAATATCTAAATTATTAAGAATTATTTCAAGTTGAAATTGAATTTTGTTTGATTTGAATTATTTTGTAAATTTAATTTTGAATATATATATCATATATCATATATCATATATCATATATCATATATCATATATCATATATCATATATCATATATCATATATCATATATCATATATCATATATCATATATCATATATCATATATCATATATCATATATCATATATCATATATCATATATCATATATCATATATCATATATCATATATCATATATCATATATCATATATCATATATCATATATCATATATCATATATCATATATCATATATCATATATCATATATCATATATCATATATATTCCTTAAATCAGTCAAATCTTTTTTTTTATGTGTGCGTGTTTTTGTAATATCCTAAGAACGTATAGTTAAAAATAATAATAAAAAAACAAAAATCTTGTATTTATATTTCGCAAAAAGAAAGCTTTTCACTTGTGCTTGTGCTGTTAGCGTGTGTTTACTGTACTGCATAGAATTTAGGCTCGTTGCCCGAAAATTCCAGTTGGAATTCGACGCAAAAAAAAAAATGTGTGGCTTCGAGCATCACTAATTTCCTAATGGGCGCACGTGCACACACCCACACACCCACACACACACACACACATACATACACTCACACGGAGGTATGTGTATAGGTGTTGGTATAGAGATCCAGGCAGAGAGCATCCCTTGGGCTGTTCTATCAATTGGGGGCTGAGTTCGTTTGCAATTTTTTGGCTGTCAGCTTGAATATTCCCACACGGAACTGCACACAAACACATATATAATATATGTGTATGTATGTAAATAAACAAATGAATACATTTGTGTGTGGTTGGTCAATTGCGCTTTGGAGCTATCTAAATGGAATCGCATAGGAATCTCTATCCATCAGTTCTTTTATCTCACTAAGTCTTTCGCTCTCTCTATTTTTTCTCTATTTCTCTTCTATTTCTTTTACATTTCTTCTCTAATTTTTCTCAATTTTTTCTCTATTTTTCTCTATTTATACTCTATTTCGATTTCTATCTCTATCCCTATCTTTATCTCTATCTCCCTCGTTTTCTCCCTTTCTATCTCTTCTCTATTTCTTCTACGCATTTTTTTTCTTCTTGATTTCTATCTCTATATATTTCTCAGTCTCCATCTCCATCTCATCTAGGGTATCATGCGTCGAGCCATTCATCATTCATCTTATGTATTTATGCTTGTTATATATTCATGGTATATGCATGCAAGTCCTCACCTCATCAAGCACATATGTGCGCATACACATAGTTCATCAACTAGCCAACACTCACGCACTCACAACGACACCCACACACACTCACATATACACTCACACTACACTCACACTCACACTCACACTCACACACACATACGCAGAACATTTCTCAATTTCGAATGCAAATATTCCAGCATCCAACGCATCGTTGAATTTGTCGCTTTCAAATGCTGTGCATCAGGGGGAGTATTATGATTTTGGCATTGTCTTTGTAGCCAGCTTAGATATTCTATAGTTTATACATATTCCTGCTCAATATAAGTTTTTATTTAGACCATGTGTGAAAGACCTATAGATTCTACGAAATAAATTCATGAGACTGACTACTTCACATTCCTCACATATATTTTGAATCCAACTCAAATCAGAGTGCTAAATCT
Organism: Drosophila mettleri; assembly: GCA_035047625.1. NCBI lineage: Eukaryota > Metazoa > Arthropoda > Insecta > Diptera > Drosophilidae > Drosophila > Drosophila mettleri. The sequence continues at coordinate 4,315,352 of JAWNPI010000068.1, read as the reverse complement.
ATATGATTGATTGCCTGCAATTTAGTTCATGTATGAAAAACTTTTAGATCATTTAATAAATACTCGAAGGAGTGATTACTTTTGAGTCCAAGAAAATTCTTTCAAGTTTTTTTTAATCCTATTTAAGTCAGAGTGCTAAAAGAATTTAGTTCTAGTATGAAAAACTTTTAGATCATTTAATATATACTTGAAGGAGTGATTACTTTTGAGTCCAAGAAAATTCTTTCCTGTTTTTTTTTTTTAATCCTATTTAAATCAGAGTGCTAAAAAAATTTAGTTCTAGTATGAAAAACTTTTACATTCTCCAAAAATTCTGCATATAAAATGCTAATTTAGTACATGTATGAACCACTTTTCTGTGCTTCGGAATATCATCCTAAGACTTAACAAATGTAAATTTAATAGGGACTTTAACATTTATTTGTAATCTCATTCAAATTGGACTACATTACGATACAGCTGTCATAGCATTGTTGGGTTGCAAATTTAGTTCATGTATGGAAAGCTTTTTATTAATCGGAAATACGTTCTAAAACTAGCGCCTAAAAAATATGATAAAAGGTTTTTATATATCTAAATAACGTTTTGTCTAAGTCGTACACAATTTTCTAGTATTTTAAAATACATAGATTTTTTTTTTGCATCACTTTTTAGCTCAAGTTATTTTTACAGGGTATTAAAGAGCCGATGTGTTGTGGTGGTTTAATGCGAGTTTTTTGTTTTGTTTTATATTTTGATTATTTATTTTCAGTTGCCTTAGCGTCGACAGCCCTGGCGCAGTGCGTGCGCGAGAAAGAGAAAGAATGAATGGTTGAGAGAGAGAGGAAGAGTGCCAGAGCGAGAGAGGCAGCATCGATAGGTTTGTTCTTCGTTCTGCATTGCATTCGTCGTTCTCTTTTCACACTACGCCCTGAGTGTGAGTGGGAGAGCTGCATTGGCTCGAGTTTGCCCGTATTCATGCATGAAAACGTTGCCCAAGTCGGTGCGTGGGGTTTGGCATGTGGATCTATGGATTATGTGGCGTATACATAATGTGAGCGAAATCATCAGCTGCAGTCGGCGATTTGTTTGCCTGCGAAATTGCGAATGGTGCATGCATAATTGAAGCAGCAAATTGCAAATGAAATTCATTTTTATTTTCATTTTTTTTCTCCTCTTTCATTTTCATTCAAATTGAGATTGATTTGTGGATGAATTGCGAAACGTAAATATTTTACATTAAATTCGACTTTAAAATTTAATTAAATTTTCTATTGCTGTGAAAATGTGTATTTTAGATAGAAATTTGGAAATTTTGAAAATTCTTAAGCTTGGGCTGATTGGCAAAGAAAAAGTTAATCGATCGATTTTTAGATCAATCAAACACAAAATAAAACTCAGCGGGCAGTAGATCGGTGAAAGCTGACGCTTTTATCAGTCAATAAATTAGTTAATCAATCGGTCAATCAAGCTAACACCTTCAGTCAGTCAAATAGGCAGTTGATCACTTATTTAAGCAGTCAATCATTGGGTCAATCGGCCACACAGTAAATCAATCAATTAGTCAGTTAATAGGTCCATCAATCAACTGGTCAATCAATCAGACATTTATTAGTCCACCAATCATTCAGGCAACCAGTAAGTCAATCAGTCAGTCAATCGTTTGTCAGTCAATCATTCAGTTAGTCAGTCATTTAGTTGATTAATCAGCAAGTTCATGAGCAGGTAATCAATCATGCCCTCTGTCAATCATTCTGTTCGTTAATCAATCGCTCTGTCAATTACTGAATCACTCCATTCGTCCAACCATCAGTCAATCCATCAATCAATGACACATTAATGCTGTCAATCAGTTAATCACTCAAATAATCAATTAATTAATATATTTTAGATTTAGCATAAGTGCAATTAGTGACTCAATCAGTCAGTCTGTCAATCAATCAGTTACTCTTTCAGTCAGTCAATCATTCAATACACTTTAGATTTATGGCAAGTTAAAATTTAACTTCATGTTTTTTTGTTGACTGCTTCGCATGTGCGTAGAGGGGCAGCGTGGTAGAGGGACTACCCCTGCGATGCTCACGCGGCGTACCCTTAATGGTACTCGGCTGCCGCCGTTGCGGAAACGGAAGTCACTCGACATTTTTTTTTTTTTTTTTTGGAAATTAGCTAATGTGCAGTCGTTCGAAAGACATTTTCATCTGCTTCTTATTTGGGATTTTTTTTTTATTTTATTAAAATTCGTACTCTCAGCTATTAGCCGTGTGTGTGTGTGTGTGTGTGTGTTGGTGTGTGTGTGGCCCACACTTTGAGCCGCCCTCGTTATGCATGTGAAGCGTTAAAATGCCACTTCAGTCAGGATATGTGCGCATGAGGCTGCGGTTGGGTGGGCAATGCCAGCACCACCTGCACCACCAGCACCACCAGCACCACCGCCTGCCACCGGGCAGCAGCTGCAACTGGCAGCCACAAAGGCTGTGGGCGGCGCTCTTTGCAAATGCAAAATGCAAAATGCAATTCACAATTTCCATTTGACCTGTTGAAATAGCGCCCCGGGCATGAAAAGGCTATTAAGCAAGTCTTAGCAGAAACACACTATATATGTACATGAAGATACCATATACTCTATATATATATATATATATACCATGTACTCTATATATATGTATATACATATTTCTGATTACTTTTCAATGTTTCTTACGTCGTTTAACATTTGCTTGCGGCGGCAACAGGGAATGAGAAAAAAATGCTCAAAGTCTTTGCTGACCAAATAAGAGCAACGCAAGGGAAACTCCAATGAAAGCAAAACTATTTAAAATATTATCTAAGATATTAAAATGAAGCTAATTGTATTTAAATAATCGAAATTTACAAAAAAAGTAAACAAGAAATTGTGATTAAAAAATAAATGGAATAAATAGTTTTTGAAGAGTACAAAAAATTATATAAAAAATTTAAGAATATTTAATTTATTATACATATTAAATATTAATATTTTGCAATTTTTTTATGTATTCCATTTATTTTTAAATTACAATTTCTTGTTTACTTTTTCTTGTAAATTTCTATTATTTAGATAACATTTTAGCAGAAAATTGAATAAATAATAAAAGTAGTGAAAATACATTTTTATTTAAATTCCGTGTTCAAATATCCTTTTCTAAACTCTATTCAATTTTTTTTTCAACATTTTATGTTTTCAAATATCTTGAAAATTTTTGTTTTAATATTTATTTGATATTATATTCATGTTTTTTTCATAATATTATATATTAATAGTGTTTTTTTTTTCATTTTAATTTATGTTAAATTTTTTTGAAACTTTTAAAAATTTTCTTAAAGTTTATTTTTATATTTGTCTCATATTAAAAAAAAATATTGCAATTTTTGTCAAAACGTTATTTATTTATTTATTACATTTCCTAAAATGAAAAAATTATTAAAATATTGATTAAAAAGTTTTCAATTTTATTTCTAGAAAACAATTTTTTAGTTTTAGATATCTTAAAATTTTTGTTAATATTTTTTTTTTTTTATTCTTGAAAAGTTTTGTTTTAATTTTTTTAATCCTTGTAATTTTATTATTTAAGTTTGATTGCAAATTTTTATTGAAAATTTGTTCTTAAAACTTTTAGAATATTGATTAAAATAATTTTTAAAATTAAATTTCGAATCAAACCATTTATTCTTAATGAGATAATTAATAGATAATGAGACCAACAAATCTGTTCAGATAAGTCGTAATAGCTTCAGGTCGAATTAAACTGCGAATCGAAGTGTGAATTTGTTGGAAATAAGTTCTTAGCCTTGCTGCTTGATTCGCTGTGATTGGAAACGGGAGGAATCACGGATCAAAGGGACATTCGTAGGGATTCGCCCTGGTGCAATCGAGCATGATGTGAAGTGGAAACAGGAACTGGAAATTGGATGGTTGCCAGGGCTACAAATTGTCAAATGGATTTCCTTTGCCTTGGCTAGCTGCAAATGTAATTTGGCCCCACGAGAATAGGCGGAGGTGTGGGAGGGGACGCTTTAAGGTAGTCAAGTCAAGTCAAAGGTAAACAGCTGGGAAGTATGTGAGGGCGGCTGCCTCTGGTAGGGGAGGACGAGTGCGTGGACAGCCGGCCGGCGCTCTTTCGGGGCGTGTTTTTCGTGTCTTGACACAATTCCGAATGCGCCCGCATATTCTCGTCGATGTGTGTGTATCTTGCGTTCAGGATATGCGTACTGCAATCGCCGGCCGTAACCCTAGCATCCCCGCACCCAGCCAGCCACACGGCTACGAGCTGCTCCAATTTCCAGCTGAACGGCAAAGTCTACAACGGCGCCGTGGCTAAACTCTACACGGCACGGCCCCTACACAGGGAGAGCTTTGAGCTTTCTTGCCTGTGCGGAGTTGCATTGATTTTGTTGCACCACCCGACCCACCCAACCGCCGCCCTGCCTGCGGGCTGATTATGTATGCAGCTCAGCTTTTGGCTTAGATAAGACGCACAGCAAAAACAAAAGTAAAAAAAAAAAAAACTAACGTGAAATGAACTCAACTGACCCACCCACAATCAGCTAGCGCCCAGCTCCCCAAAGTGGTTGAGTGGCTGAGTGGTTGAGTGGTTGAGTGGTTGCGTGGCTGGGCTTTCCACGGCACACGAACCGCACATAATTTCATTATTTATTTTAATTAATTGAAATTGTTCAAAAAGCATTCGCCAAGCCCTCGACCCACCCGCAGACCCTCCAGCTACAGCCAGCTACGGCCGCTTGACCCGAATGTTTGCCTGCGTTCCCTAATTGCAATTGAAGACCCACCACAGCCACTTTGCCACCGCCCGATCTCCTTTGCAATGGGCCCAGCGATAATCGGCTCTCGAATGGGTTTTCCTATCTAATTATAAAGTGAAAAGCTGCAAAAGACCTTATCTGTACGTTGAGATTATCAGATTAAGATTATATCTATAGACATATATATATATGAATGAGTGTGAAAATGAATGTATGAGTCAATGTATGAGCGTGGGAATATATGAATGTATAATCATAATCATAGATCTTTATTCATCTATGAATGCATGAATGTATGAATGTGTGAATTTATGAATAGAATAATGAATGTATGAATGTATTCATTTATAAATGTATGAATTTATGATTAATAAATGTATCAATATAATTATCTATGAATATGAATAAATGAATGAATAAATTTAAAAATTCATATATGCCTGTATGTAAATGTATTTATTTATGAATCTATAAATGAATATATGAATATATAAATGAATGTAAAATACATATGAATGAATGAATAAATGAATAAATGTGTGAATATATAAGAATGAGTGTGTGAATATATTCATGAGTATGTGAATATATGAATGAGTGATAGAATATATAAATGAATAATTGAATATATGAATGAATTTAGGCATGAATAAATATATGCGATATATGTTAATAACTTAGAACAAAAACTAGTCGATAAAACAATAATTTATATATGAATGAGTGAATGAATGTATAAATATATGAATGAGTTAATGAATATATGAATGAATTTAGCTAAGAATTAATATGATGTATGAAAACAGTTTGCAATAATTTATATATGAACGAATTAATGAATAAGTAAATGAATGTATGAATATATGAATGGGTGAATGAATATGTGAATGAATTTTGGTAAGAATTAATATGATGTATGAAAACAGTTTGCAATAATTTATGTATGAATGAATGAATGAATATATGAATGAGGGAATGCGTGTATGAATATATGAATGAGTGAATGAATATATGAATAAATAAATGAATGAATCGGCAAGAAAAAATGTACGCTTTATTATGCGATTCTCATGAACTAAAGGAGTAGATATATTTACAGGCTTCAAAGCAGGCTTCTCCTTTATGCTTTCTCCCTATCGCTCTCTCGCTCTCTCCCTCTCTCTCTCTCTCTCTCTCTCTCTCCCTCTCCCTCTCTCTCTCTCTCTCTCTCTCTCTCTCTGTGTATTGTGTATACAATCGTTGATCTCACTATCTTGACACTTGCTGTGCTTTGCCATCCTTTACTGTCTGCAACTGAATTGCTAAATCAAAGCAACTCAAAAGTGAAGGATAAAACTTTCGCTTGTGCGTGATAAAGTGAGCTTTAACGATTCCATTGGGTTAGCGCTAACGATCCCGCCATGCATGCAAATTGCACTGCTGCGGTTGCTATTTGCAGGCTGCGCCGTATTATCTGGTCGACCATTAATTAGTGCCAACTACAAAGCACAACAGCCGAAGCGCCGTGTGATGAGGTCTCTGTGTGTGTGTGCGTATGTGCGTGTGTGTGTGTACTTTCAATTATATTCAAGCGCTGATGCGGTCACACTGCAATTGAAATGGCGCCATATTAGAAAGCTGTGCGTGCGAGTGTGTGTGTGTGTGTGTGTGTGATAGCAATTACACAGATTATATGTGCGTGGTCCAACGATGGCAGAGCATGTGTGAAAGAGACAGAGATGAGAGATGAGAGATGAGGACTTATGTAATAATATATGTAATGATATGTATGTATGTGTGCGTGTGTCTGTGTGCCTGGTACATTGTAAGTTATCTAAATGCATTTGCAAACACACAAATGAAATCGAGTTGTGCTTTGGAGACTTGGCCCAGTTGCAGTCGGCAGCATTGCGGCGCAGCTTTGACTTTGCTCTGTGTAGAGTTGGCGCAGCTGAAAGCTATGCGAAGAGCTTCGAGCTTTGCGGGCAGCTGCCATGTAGGTGCCGTTCGTTCGCTGCTGCTCGCATTGTTGTAGTTATTTTACCGTTTGTTTGTGTTTCTTCGTTTTTCCCTTTTTGTTTTTTTTTTTTTTTTTTTTTTGCTAGTTGTTTTTGGCTCGCGTTGAAGCGCAACTCTCAACACAGGATACGTTGCGGCCCGCTGCTGCTGCTGACGTCGCAGTCGCTGCTGCTGCCGTTGTTTTGGTGGGCGCGCTGCGCTCTCTCTCTCAATCAGTACGAGTCAAGCAGTCTTCGGCGTATCCAGCAAACGCGGTTCTTTTTTAAGCGCGTTTTATATTATTCTACTCATATAATTTATCATTTGCGTCGCTATATGATTTCTCCTTGTTTCCGTAGTACACAAACAAACTAACAAAAACAAAAAAGAAAAAACTAATAAAATAAATAAAAAAAAACTGCAGCAACTACCAAAAAAAGAAAAAAAAAAAAAATGAAATAAACAAACAACAGCTAAGCCAGAAAAGAAGCGTCGAGCAAAACAAAAGCGCAAACAGAAAGCAGCAAGAGGAAGCAGCAACTTTTAACGCCAACTTCTCTAATTCGAGCTCACGCGACGAGCGCACACTGTGGCCGCCATTGTGTCGTTGTCAACGTCAGCGCCAACGTCAACGCCAGCGCCGCAGTCGCAGTCGGCGCTGTTTTTAGTACGTTTCAAGCAGTTCCTAAGACCGGAAACTTTGCAGATCAGCAAACAAAACACAGAAATTTGTCAGAATTTATAAATGAAAAGTCTATTTACAAGTTAGTTGTAGTATATATATATTGCAAATCATTGAAGTACTTAACTTATATTTGACCTACTAACAGAAAAAATCTATCTATTGATATATATATATATATATATACTTTTTTTTCATAAAAAGAGTCTTGAAAACCTGCAAATTTAATTATAATAAAGATTATTATTTATATATATATATATATATATATTTATATATACATATTTTATGTATTTTTTAATATAAAATAATATTTGTTCTCATGTATAATTTCAGATGATTGAAAGTCTTTAACCAAAAGTCTGCACTCAGCAATCAACAAAAAAAAAAAAATTAATGTATATCAAGAAAAAAATATAAAATATATATAAACAATTTTATGAAATTTGGAACTTTAATAAAAAAAATATAAAGTGAGAAATTCAAATAAAAATAAGAGACAAGAAGAAGAGAAAAGGTTCCAATACATTTTCCACGATTCATTTGTATTACAAATTTTTTATAGTGGTCGGAAAAAAATAGGAAAAATTGAACAAAGAAAACGCAATTGTAGAGTTGAATAAAAAAAAAAAAAAAAAAAAAACAAATTGTGAAGAAAATAATAAAAAAAAATTTTTTTTAATGTAACATTTTTTTTTTAAGTGCGCAAATAGCTAGATGATAGCTTTATAGATCGTGTAATCGAATAAGAATTATAAAATTAGTGTTTCGGGTTGTTACATCTGTGCTCAAGCGAGAAGAGAAGCCGCAAGGTAGGTGAAGACGAAAAAGAATTAAAAAGGGAAGAGGAGACAAGAGGTCTTAAAGTCTATTCCAAATTTGGCAAAAAGGATACTGCAAGAAGCATAAAAGAAAATGAAAAGAATGTAAAAGGAATAAAAAAGGCGATCAAAGATCAAAGAGTCAAACGGAAGAGCTAAAAGTAAGAAACAGAAGACGGAAAGAAGGCACAAGAAGAAAAAAATAAGTCAGATAAGACGAAAAGAAGGAGGAAGCATATAAGGGAAAAGGCAAGCGAAAAGAGACGATAGTCGGACAAAAAAGTAGACGAAAAGTAAACTTAAAGATAAAGAAGACAAAGAAGAGGCGAAAAGCAGGCGATTTGGAGACGATTTACCACGAGTTTTTTTTTAAAACAAAATTTACAGGACGCGCACTACGCAGACACGAATCTAGATAAAGATAAGGATAAAAGTAAAGATATACATCTATTAATAATGTATATGTATATATAAAATTTAAGATAAACAAAACACCAAATAATATAAATTATATAATACGATTAAATATATTTACATTTCATAACAGAAAACAAAAAACAAGACTTGAAATTCTTAAAGAAATTAATATTTATACACAAGATTAAAAAAAGAGTAAGAAAAATTAAGAAAAGGAGACACAAAAAGCGGTAAAAGAAAAATAAAATAATACCAACGGACTTCCAACGATTTCAAAATACGACGAAATATTTTTAGAGCCCAATTAAAAATAGAAAAAAAATTCCGGTTAACAACAACAACAACAACAATAGCAGCAACAACAAAATTGCCAAAACTAATAAAAAATAAATTAAAAAATAATAAATAAAATATATAAAAAAAAAAATAGTTTAAAGAAAACTTTTCATCCAACAAAGACAACAGCGAGCTACAAGAATTTATACAGAAAGCAGAGAGATTGACTAAGGAGCGAAAGCACGAGCTAACTAGAAAGAGACAGCTAACGAGCAAGCAGAATAAGACAAAGAGAGAGATAGATACAGAGAGAGAGAGTTCAAGATCTGCTGCTAAGTGATATTTTAAACCACAAAATATCAGTTAAGGACAACAATTTATAAGGTAAGTAAAGTCCATAAATATAAATATATATATATATATATATAATATATATAGATATATATATATATATAATATATATAGATATATATATATATATAAATAATACTAAATACAATATAAAATATATGAAAATATACAAAATATAAGACTTGTTTGTATATAAGTCTTATGCGAATATTTTTAGCTGTGAACACATTGAAATAATACGCTTCTAGATGCTTCTATATATCCATATATTCCGTTCAATTATGGCGCACTGAACGCATGCATTGGAATTAGGTCAAAGCATATATCAATATAAACATATACATATATATATATATATATATATATATTTAAGTATATATATATACAGATGCTAATAATAACAGTCACTGCATGTTCCATTAATTATTGAATTCATTGAAAACAAATAAGGACAGCTCATGTCGATTAAATTGAAACGAGAGTGGATTTATTATTTGACTAGAAATTTGACCTGAGGGGATCTACAAAGGAAATTTACAAGTCTTTAGCGCCACTAGAACTTGGATAATATATTATTATAAATAAATAAATATATATATATATATATATATATATATATATATAATGGACAGTCGGACAGACTGATAATGAATAGATGTTAAACTAATGAACGGATTGACGGACGGATGAACAGATAGATGGACTGAAGCAAGGACGGATGGACGGACGGATAAACAGACGAATGGACGGATACATGGACTGAATAACGGACGGATGGACAGACGGATGGATGGACAGACGGATGGACAGACGGATGGACAGACGGATGGACAGACGGATGGACGGATGGACAGACGGATGGACGGATGGACACACGGATGGACGGATGAACAGATAGATAGACTGAAGATAGAACAGACTGAAGCAAGGACGGATGGACGGACGGATAAACAGACGAATGGACGGATACATGGACTGATTAACGGACGGATGGTCAGACGGATGGATGGATGGACAGACGGATGGACGGACAGACGGATGGACGGACGGATAAACAGACGAATGGACGGACAGATGGACCGATTAACGGACGGATGGACAGACGAATGGACGCACGGATAAACAGACGAATGGACGGAGAGATGGACTGATAAATTAAGACCGGCCAAACTTGGTATATCAAATGAGTTCTTCGATCTGTTCAAGAGTATACCTTATAGTATATTATATATATTATATACATAAATACATATAAAGTCCATTAAAGCTTAATTCGAATTCAGGAATTTACAAATTGAGCTTATTTGGCATGATTAGATTAGCACACAGATGATGACATGACACAACTTGAACGTGACTTTAAATATAGTTCGTAACTTCGATTGCCATGCCACCAAAAGGTATCTACTTATTATTTCTAATCAAACTCTAGGCCATATTAGATATGCAAGTGTTTGGGGGCTGATTTCAGAGACTTAAATCAAAATGGACAGACATTGCAAGCAAAGCCAATTCACTGACTGAGCAAGCAAAATTAGTGCTAGATTAAATATTTGGCACTGCGTTTGCATTCCCCCGAGCTTTTTGACTGGCTGGAGTGATGGGCCTGCAGCAAAAAGGGTTAAATTGCATATTTCACTCTGCATCTCTCTCTCTCTCACTCTCTCTCTCTTGCTTTTTCTCTGTCAGTCATGTATTGCTTGTCTCTTTCACTGCTTTCATCTAGCCATCACAGTCGGGCACATACGCAGCATTCGGCTTTTGTTGGCATATTTACACTTCAACTCATTCGGGGAAGCAATTTATGCATTAATTGTAATCGTCGATTGTTATTCATCACAACGATGATGATGATGATGGTGATGAAGTTGCTGGAGCCAGGACTGGCCTTGGGATGGTTCCCTTACCGGCCCCAAAGCGCCCAAATCAAATATTCCCTCCATATTGAGCAAGGCAGTGCAATTGGATCGATTTTCATATTGAGTGGCATTTGCTAAAAATAATGCAATTACCTGCAATTGCAGTGCGGTCCTTAATCGTCGATTTACCCATTTGCTCGATGCATTATTCACGCCATGGCCGAGCTCTAATTCAATTTAATAGCAGACGAACTGCAGCTGTCTATTGACATTGAAAGACTTTTTGATTGCGCGATTATGAATCGAACTCTAATGAACCAGTTCAAACTGAGTTTGATTCGATTTGCGAGCATTTATTGAGAACTGTTCAGGCTTCGACTTTTTAAATATAAAGTTATGCATTTTTGCTGAACTTGTTCAATTGAACCGGTTCCGGTGATTGAGATAATAGGTTATGCAACTCTGCTGAGCTGGTTCAGTTAGATATTGAACTGATTTAATAAGTTTATATATATATATATGAAAGATTGAACTGAGTCAGAAAGGATTGATAATATAATCAGAGACTTGCTGAATCAGTTGAGTTGCATATTGAACTATTCCAATGAGGATTGGTATATTATAAAGTAAGCATAAATCTGCTAAACTGGCTCAGCTCTATATTGAACTGGTTCAAAAAGAATAGCGGGATTCGAAAGTATTCAGAGATCTACTGAATCGGTTCAGTTAGATATAGAAATGGTTGGTGAAATGGTGCGGTTTGATATATAAAAATATAAAATATAAAAGTAGCTATTTAACCGGTTCATTGGAGCAAGCAACAGGCCAAGTTATTCTTGAAATCTTGCAATCAGCAAATTAAGAAACTGAATTGAACCCAAGAAACTGAGCAAACCGAATGGGGTATATTAAAATGGAGTAGGCTTCATTCGTAAGCAAAATACTTCTCGATAATAGCTATAATCAGGAATGAGCCGGTTCAAATGAGTTCTATATACGGTTCTATATACTTGAGCTATATGAAAAAGTAGACAGAAGCTCTATCAATTTATGTGCAGTTCGTATATGCATGTGAACAAGTTGATGCGGTTCGCTGAGATTTGGTTCATCTTGGCTTTTAGCTATTGATGCGAATAATGGTTCAGTTCGGTTCAGTTCAGTTCGTTTCGATTCAGTTCAGTTCTGTTAGGTTTATTTAAATTGATCATTTTGATAATTATAGTATTAATAGCTTCAACTTGACTCTGTTCGCTCACTAAACCGATTCGTCGTTCATTACCGGTTCAGCTCGTTGTTATTGTTGAGTGCAGCTGAAAAGTGTTGTCTTTTCGGCCACAAAACGATTTTATGGACAACGCCTAAAAGCAGGCAGCAACAGACGAGCGGCGTTGCCTAGCCACGCCCCCGCCAGCCGCCCCGCATAAGCGCGCTGGCATAAAATTAAAAATGAAACCCGATTTCTCACAGCTTTTATATATATATATATATATATATATTATATATTATAAATATGTATACTTGATGTATTTATATATATATATATTTATATGATATATGCAGCTGCCCCTATTTGCGGCAGGCTATATACTTGCAGCTGCGTTGCAGCATCCAAAAAACTGCACAAAACGAAGTTGCCAGAGCAACGGCGCCTGCTCTTTGTTACAAACTGTATATAAATGTCTCTGTGCGTGTGTATGTGTTAACTATATACACACACTACCACATACACACACACACACACACAGACACTACCACACACATAAGTGGCTGAAAGCTCTTGCAGTTTTCTTGCGATTCGCTCGCCCTCCCTTATAGTGTTAACTGCCTACAATAGACAGCAGCAATCAAGGCAGTCAGCAGCTGCACCACCCAGCACCACCCTGCACCACTCACTCACTCAGTCACTCACTTAGTGTCCATTAAAAACTCTGTTAAGCTGCTGCTTAGCGTGCACCTGTTAGAAATTACATTTTGCTAAATTCAAATGTATCTCAACTGTGTGTGTAGCTCAAAGATACAAATTGAGTTTAATTAAAAGTATCTACACATTTGCGCTTTAATCTGTAGAAATGCAGCGGGAACTGTCCAATAGTAATTAGCTCGAGGAAAAGCGGATTACATAAATGTATCTGCAAGATACAAAGCACACGAATGTATCTCAAAGTTGCACAAAGTATCTATATGCATTTGCCCAACGCGCTAGCTGGGCGTACAGCATAAAGTATAAGCAGCTTTGCCAGTGACAGATACAAACTATCTTTGAGCTGCTATTTGAATTACAAATAAGATACTTTCCATTGGCATAGCAAGAGTATCTCTCTGTGTGGGTGTAGAGTAGACTTGAACCAATTGTAAAGGCGACTTTAAGTATGAGCACGTATCTCAGAGACTTTAAAGTGCATCTCTAAGTGTAGTGCTTGGTGTATCTGTCAGATACTTAAGAAGCTATGCATGCATATACAAATATATATTGTATCTTTAAGATACATGCTCTTTTGGCTTAGCTAGCTAAGCTCATACATATATTAGAACAATTTTAGTTTCAGCTATCTGGAGGCATATCGTATTACTTACAATATATATCAAATAGGTATCGATATGATATCGATATTGTATTTATAAATCTCTCTTATATGTACAGTTTATTAATAGCTTATCGAGTCGATAACTCTGGTATATCTATGAAATGAGTATGAATTACTAACTTTTATCGATAACTGATTATATATTTAATTCACTTAGCTGAGGTCTATCGACAGCTACAATTCACTCATATCTATCGAATAGATGAAGCTTGTTGATGCCATATCGAAAACTAAATCTATATATAGCTCTCACAACTCTATTGTAACGGCACATATATCGATAACTCTCGTATATATTGCGAATGACATAAAGTAGATTATACCTATATATTATATACATACATAATTTACCTATTAGCTCTATGGAACAGCTCAATTACTTACCGCTTAAGTGCGATGAATACACTTTATCGATAGCTCATCTTATCGATTATTTTGCTGCTTAAGATATACGCTGATTGATTAACAATCCATTCCACGAGTCAAGTCAACTGCTTAGCTCTATAAATGTGCCAATTTCTTCCTAAAGTTTCTTACCCTTTTTGCTGCAAATGGTCTTAAATTATTATCTGGGTAGAGACATTCGTGCAGATGGCAAATCGCATCTAGATTTGCTTCTCAGAAATCATTCGCTCTCTCTCTCTCTCACTCTCCCTCCCCCTGTTAGTCGATGTGTTTTCTAGCAGCTTTTCATTCAGTATTTGTGAAAAGTTGGAAAATGCTTCAGATGAAGAAAGACACAAAAAGTGTTGCCTGCATCGTTTTCCGGGTGGTTGGGCGGCTTGGGCGACTTGGGCGGTTTGGGTGGTGGCTGCCGTGGGGTGGTTCTGCCGTAAATGTTATTATGAACTTTTTTCTCTTCAGCTGCTCGGCGCTTTCTTCAGCAAACAGAATTAAGCTCCATGCATAAGAAATTGAATTTGAAAAAGAGTTATTTAATTTTTCCCTTTACGTTTCTTTTATTTTATTTTTTTTTATGTTTTGGCCCTTTGTTTTCATTTGCCGTTCTCTGTTCTGTGAGCATATTTATTTTTGGCCAGCTCATCGAAATAATTGCCATTGAAATTTAATGAGTTTCTGTCCAAGGGCCCAAATTGCATTTCCTCAAATGAAAATGCCTCATTTAAGTCAAGGCGAGGTTCGAGCTTATTATTTTCATTTTCCTTTTGGTTGCGCGTCCCTTAGCCTCTTGGCTTCAGATTCGACTTTGCGTCTTGTGCGCGGCAAAAACTTTTCACTTGCCAATTTCAGCGATTTAACAAGTTGGGAATTCTAAATGGAATGTAAAAACTTTTACATTCCATTTTTTGTTCGTAAGTCTTCGATAATAGAATTTTCACTCGCATTATATTGTTGAGAGTATATACATCGATTGATATGGTCACAGCTATCGCTCTTTTATATATTTGAGACTAAATAAACTGAGTTTGAAATTTTGATGCTCGCTCATTAAGCTAACAAGAGAGTATATTATTTGTAGCTGTTTCTCAGAGCCGCAACTCAAGTATTTGCTGTCTGGAGGCTCATCATATAACAAGAATATGATGAGCTGCAATGTGATCT
This sequence comes from Drosophila mettleri, assembly GCA_035047625.1. Classification (NCBI taxonomy): domain Eukaryota; kingdom Metazoa; phylum Arthropoda; class Insecta; order Diptera; family Drosophilidae; genus Drosophila; species Drosophila mettleri. The sequence goes on along the minus strand of JAWNPI010000068.1, from coordinate 4,300,060 downwards.
TTTTATTTACATTTCTTGAGCTTTTTTTTCTCTTTAAAAAAACAACAAAGTTGTTCTGCCAAAAGCAATCGAGGCATCGAATTGATAATGCTAGATCCTTAGTTAATATATAGTGAGATAGAGATAGAGACATTCTTGGGCCTTAGTGCGCCAGATATATTCTATATTGCATAGATCTCACTACCGATACTTCTATTAAGCTGTGTACGTGAAATGCCAAGACTTAATTTTCAAAATCTCTAGATCTGCTCTAAGGCTCGATTTTGGATTTGTGAGCAATCGAAAAAGTTATGCCCTGCTCAGTATTATTAATAAACTCAGTTAGTTTTTAAATAAAATCAGAGTTAAAATTCTCTAGGTAATGATCATTTTATGAGTGTGGGAATACCTCTAGTTCTTGTTGAGATTATACAAAACTTAAGCCTAATTTTGATAAATAAAATGTCTCTATATAATGGCTAAGGAGTGGTTTGAGCTATGCAAAGAGCTTCGGAGCGCAAATAGGCAGTGGCTATGATGCCACTTTCGATAAACGCAATTCAGCTGCCATTTAAGCTATCGATTTTAATCTATTGATAACAAGCAGCAATTGAAATATTCATTAGGCTTTGCCGTTGCCCAGAAATATTTATACAATTTATATATGCTTTAGACATTTGCTGAATCAGCCTAAAAAGTAATTACTTCTCATCAAACACACACAGACAAATTTATATACATATATATATAAATGTAGAATAGATGTAATTGAAAATTGTTATTGGTTTTGCGTTTGGAATTGAATTCCATTTTGATTATTTGCATTTGATTGCGCTTGGAATTTGGCAATTTTACTAATACTCGAGGAGACTCCAACATGGCCGGGGCATCCATCAAATGCACTCAAATCAAGCAATGCGGAACGAGGCCACGCCCACATCCGGCCGCCTCGCCGGCTTTTAGCCGCAAACAAAACTTTGGCTGTTCGAGCTAAAATCATATTGGCTATTGGAAATTGGATATTGCATTTCACATTCCGTTCGCTATTTGATATATATATATATATATATATATATATATATATATATATATATATTTGTTGGCAAATTGGGCTTTCCTTTTTGAAGTTTTCTGTTCATTTTGGCCGGCAAATGAAAATCAATATGACGCATGCGCTTGCAGTGCTCCAACGTTTTTCCAATCCTCAATCAGATGGGTGTGCGGGAGTGTGTTCCGGAGACACACAATTATATGATACTACGGATATGATAGGAATGTCATTGCGGACTTTAAAACCAACTGCAATCACAATTGCTCGACTCGATTTCAGCATAAGTTCAATAGGCAGCGAATATGTAAAGCTAACGCTGTTAAGTCTTTATTGAAGCAGGGAATGTTAACATAGAAAGCTCAACTTGCGGATAGTTGCAAGATAGCATTAACAGAGTACTCTAGTCAAAATAGTTTTAGATTCTATAAAATTTTAACATCTAATAACATATGTAGAGCCCTTTTAAGCTAATTACTTTAAGCTGCTTCTGTTAAGATGATTATGTTAGGCTGATAAGTTAAAGATGCTAGAGTGTAACCCGCTGTTAAGCGGGTTGAGTTGAAGATGTCAGTCGAAGACTGATAAGTGTGAGCTGCTTAACATATGAATGTTTTGTTGGCCGCAGTTATCCTGGGACTGTTAGAAATTTATGATACTGAAAATGTCAAGTCAGTAAAGATAAGCTTCGAGGCATATCAAGTTAAAGAACAGCTCTTCATTCTCTTTCTTTATCAGTCTCCCTCTCACGCTCGAGTACATTTGAAAAGATTTTCCATATTGTTTTTCGTTTATTTCTGTTTTCACTTTTAATTGTCAGCTCGTTTTCTTAGCAACTTGATTGAATTGCCTTTCACGTCCACTCTAGGCGGGTAATGCCCGAAATAAGCCAAGAAAAGCGAAACAAAACAAATTGCAAAAGTAAAAGAAAAATAAACTTTTTTAATTAATTGTTTAGCACTTCATCTGCGCCGAGAACTGTTCAAAAAGTTGCCAAAACGAGAAATTTGAAATTAAAGCGGCAAAACGACGCAGCGAATTTGACATTGTAAAACTCTTTAATGGACGATGCTCTTTAAGAATCATGGCATGGTTGACGTTTGCATAGTCTATAAAATATATAGATATACAAAATAGGAATATTAATAGGAATAGGAATAGGAATAGGAATAAGATTTGGAATAGGAATAGGAATAGAAATAGGAATAGGAATAAAATTTGGAATAGGAATAGTAATAGGAATTGGAATTGGAATAGGAATAGAAATAGGAATAGGAATAAGAATAGGAATAGAGATAGGAATACGATTTGAAATAGGAATAGGAATAGGAATAGGAATAGGAATAGGAATAGGAATAGGAATAGGAATAGGAATAGGAATAGGAATAGGAATAGGAATAGGAATAGGAATAGGAATAGGAATAGAAATAGTAATAGGAATATAATAGAATAGGAATAAGATTTGGAATAGGAATAGGATAGAATCTAGAAAATTCTAGTTGGGGATGTCTGACTGGGAGATACCCTGATCCCAGCTAATCTCCATAGCGCATTGCCTCTATTATCAGCAATACTTAAAAGCTTAAATCCCAAACTAAAGTTTCAGTTGACAATTTAAGCACAATTCCATTTAATTCGAGATTCTTAGAATATTAAATTCTGCATGCATTAAAATTAATGGAAAAAAGCGCCAGAGTGGCGGCTCTTCTGCTTTGTGTTTTTTTTTTATACCCTGAATCCATTGAAAATGGAAATTTCAGGGTATAATGTTTTTGTGCAAATGTATGTAACATGCAGAAGGAGGCGTGCCACACCCCATAAAGTATATATATTCTTGATCAGCTCGACGAGCTGAGTTGAACTAGCCCTGTCCGTCTGTCCGTCCGTCCGTCCGTCCGTCCGTCCGTCCGTCCGTCCGTCCGTCCGTCCGTCCGTCCGTCCGTCCGTCCGTCCGTCCGTGTAAACACCTGGATTTCTGCAACCACAAAAGCTAGAGACTTCAAATAAAAAGCAAAATGCTCGATAATACCATACGCTGTACGAGTTTATTTTTTTTTTTCGATAACTCGTCCCATTCCTTTTTTATCGATAACTATCGAAAATATCGCTTTGTTTTTGAGGTCTGGCGTGCACACCGTTAAAGATAGAATCGTGCACTAAGTTGTGGTTGATAGCTATATTGAATCCGCACATTTTGTCATTTTTGGATTTTTGATGCCACGCCCCTTTCGCCCACAATTCAACAAAATCGATAACTCACGTATATCAAATACTAGAGACTTGAAATTTGGCAAATAGGTACATTTAGATGTCATAATCATGCCCCGAAAATTTCATTAAGAACATAGATCGAGAAAAAAAGTTATTAAACAATAAAGTTTCCATAGTACAGCCTCTGCTGCAGTCGCAATACTGCGCAGTGAGCATATTACGTACACGCATATGTTTGTGTGTGTGCATGTGTTGTTTACTATTAATGAATAAATGAAACTTTTTATGATTGGTATTACAGCTCAATGGATTCAGGGTATCTCTTAGTCGAGCAGTCTCGACTAGAGTTTAGTTACTTGTTTTCTTTTGCTAACTTCTTTACTCAGCGGACTTTAATTAAATTTTCAACATTTGATCTCTGTCTAGGATCGATGCCAGACTTTTTTATGCAACACATTTTTTTTTTGTGTCTGCTCTATCGATAGCATATCAAATGGGTTTACCATGTTTTCGCCCGCTGCATATGTCTGCTGTATATGTATTCTAAAGAGTATAAGGCCTGGACTTTGCTTTATTTTTTATATCCCTTTAGAGTCTATGTATAAGAGAGTTCGTACCTATGTTAGGTATGCTTTTTTGTCGGACAAGTACATGATGTTGCCGACATGCCATACAATATTCTAAGCCAAATTTGTGAATTGTGCCTGGTAGCCTGTCAGCTCTCAGTTCTCAGTCTCCTGTCCGTGCTCTCCCCTTTGCTCCCTGCCCCCAGCCCTAAGCTCCCACTGCTCGTGTCCTCTTTGGCCAAGGGGGCTGTTGCGGCTGCAGTCCGGATGCTCTGTCCATTTCAATTAACGTTCGCTGCCCGCTCTCGAGTGCTGCTTGAATTTTGAATTTTTGCAGCCATTGTTGTTGGCCGCTCGTTGTTCACGATGTTGTTGTTTGTCAGTTTATACATTTTTGATGTTTATAAAAAGAGAGAGCGAAAAAGGCCGTAAAGGAGGCAGCACGGCGAGGCATTGACTCGGTCTCTCAGCTGACCGAATGCGCTGCACGCCAGCAATCCGACGTGGCGAATCGAATGATAACGACTGCCCAATGCTCGCTCAGTCTTCAGAAGAGACATGCATCTAGTAGATTTGCAAGTGAGAGTGTTACTATTATCGATAACTTTCTATCAGCCTCTGTCACAGTTATCGATAACAGCTGAATGTTGAGCTGGTCAATGCCATTTCAGTGTGCCTTTTGCTTATACAAATTCTAATGGGTTAAGACTGAAGACTGAAGCTGTTCATATGAGTGAAGCTAGTTTCATTCGAGTTTATTTTTCTCTGTCTCTTATATGGTCAATCTATATCTGTATCTAAGACCAGATAATGCTAGGATATGATTGTTTGTTCTTCTCTTGCTTAGAGTAGGCCAGTAGGGCATTTCAGCAAGCTAATATGCTCACATTATGTTGAGTTATGATATTATATATATCTAAATATATAGCTATCTTCCATATTTCTCCAGATATTCTCTTGCTCAAAGGACATGGCCAGTAGGGCATTTCAGCAAGCTAATATGCTCGCATTTACAATTTATAATGCAGCTTCAATAACAGGGGGAAAAAAAAAACAAGTCTTTGGCTAATGCCACTGGCAGCAGCTTTGGCTATGGATTTGCATGTTGCTGTTTGTGCTCCCCCTTCTCCTTCTCCCTTTCCTTTTCCCTATCCTTCTCCTGCTGCTGCTGTTGCTGTTGGTGGTTGTAAGGGCTGGTGGTTGGGTGGATTTTTTGGTGGTTATGTGGCTGCACTTTGGGTCCAGTGGTTGCTGTCGCGCAGGTAATGAAAGTTGCCAGTTCGGCTGGGCTATTGGTGGTGCCGCTGGATGCTGCTTTTTGTTCGGTTTGCTTTGGTTTGGTTTGGGTGACTTCGGCGCGTTGTTTGTTAAAAAACTTGTTTTCATTGCATCAAAGTGCACTTCAACTGCATTTAATTAAATAAAAGCAAATGCTGAAAAAAACCCCTTTGCTACAACTCAAACGAAACACACACATTTCTACTCCTCCTTTATGATTTCGCGTTTCTTTCTGTCGCTTTGCAAAACTGAAACTTTTAGCTAATCAAAGAATTCCATAGAAAAAATCACGAATAATGAGATGTTTCAAAAACGAAATGAAAATCTAAAATGCTGAAAGCAAAAGCCATTGGGTGCGACGAGCATGATTAGAAAACATCTTGTAGAAGGTACCTATAGCTCATAGTGCTCATATAGGGTATGCTTATCACAGAAATAGTCTGTCAAGGAACGTTTTATAAGCGTAAGCTCCATTTGAATATTTTCTTCACATATGCAGCAGATACCCTCCAGTGAGTGTCTAAAATGCTGGCTCTTTACCCTATATTTATTAAATTTAATTATGTATTTAACAATTGGGTATATGCGCTTTGCAGATACCCTATACCGAAATATTATTAAGTATAGCAAACTCAGGTTTGAAACAGCGTTTTCTGGGCCCATTCAGCTGGCACTGCTTATAGAGAATACACTTAATTAAAGTATCTTCAAAAAATATTCTCTCTCATCTTAAAGGCTGTATATATATACTATATAGTCTCAAAGATACAGTTTGCTATTCATGCATTTTCGGTTCATCTTATAAATATCTATGTAACTTATGCTCGATTCTGAGATATTTACTGCGATGCTTTGTGATGATTGTCGTCTCTCAATGACAGAAAAAACTAGTTCAAGACTAAAACTATTTTTCATTAAGCTCATAGCTCAAAGTTTGAAAATTTTTATCGATTGTTTACTCTTTAAAAGTATCTTGTAGCAATAGAATAAAAGTATCTTATCTGCTTACTTAAAAGTTATTCTAATACATTTATTGAATTTATCTCAAGGTTGTAAAACTTTTTCAAAAAGTATCTCAAACATAAAAAAAATATTATTTTAAAAAAACTCTTTATGGCAGCTGCTGTAGTCTGTAGTCCGCCTTGAAATGTATCTTAAACATACAATATTTGCTTTTCATGTAATCAACTTATCTTTTATTTGACATTAAGTTTGGCTAAGTTTTTGCTAGTCTCATACTCTGCCCAGGGAGTATGCGGCTGGCAGTCTGTCTTCATGACAACGCAGTTAATGAACTATCTATAAATATCATACTTAGCCACATTCTCAGCTGTTCTGTCATTTACCATATATATATATATATTATCTGTGTATCTATGTATAACTGTTTCGTTTTTCATTTTTATTATTTTTTTGGTTTTCTCTTTAAAGTTGAGCTTAAGGGTGCAACAACCCCTTTGTCATTGCTTGCTGCTGCTTCCTCTTGTGCTTCTTCTATTTGGAGCAACTTTGTCTAAATAAGTTGCCCAAAACTTTGCTAACCCCACCCTCGCACCACCGCGTACCAGCAAAAATAACCATCTTTAAATAGTCTCCAACACTACAAACAACAATAACACTGAACAGCTTCTCGTCCACCCCTCGCTACGTTCAATAAATGTTAATGTGCAATTTTTGAAGTTATTTCTGCTGATGGCAGGTACATTTTATGTATGTATAAGATATACGTATATATAAATATATATTACTATCACTAATGCTGCTTTGTTGTGCCATGTAACACGCACACACACACACACACACATGGACATACACACACGCTGCAATTTATGAAAGCCAAAAGAAAAGCGCAAAAAAAAGCATTTTATGAGCTAACGAAATAACAAAAGCCGGCTCCATGCGTGAGTGTGCCGGTGTGTGCTGGTGTGTGTGAGTGTGTATGTGTGTGTGTGTGTGTGTGTTTGTGGAGCTTACCCACACACGCACCCACACACCCTGCAGGTTGCCACGTCGACATCACATAAAAATGCAATGAGGCAACATTTTTTTTCCTCCTCCTTGTTGTTGTTGTTGTTGTTATTATTATTATTTTTGTTGTTGTTGTTGTTGCTCCTTTTTTGCTTTCTGCCGCAAATTCAATTTCCGCACATTGTGCGCAGCTCCCCAAAACGAAAAGCGAAGCAAAAAACTTTTAACCCACCCGCAGCTTCAGCGCCCCAAAGGAAAACCACCCAACCACACACACACACACACACATAGATGGCTGCTCTCGCATGCAGAGCTGCGCATGGCAGCTCGCTCGTTCACTTTATATCTCTCTCTCTCTCTCTCTCTTTCTCTCTCTATGTCCTCTTTCGCTCTGTCTCTTTCTGAGCTTTGCTTCCTAGCCAGGATGCGAGCAGAACTGTGTGAAGCGTGTATTGCGCAATCTATGGAAATCAAAACAACGCCCCACAAATACACACACACAAACACACACACACACACACACACACACACACACACACACACACACACACACACACATAAAAGAGAACATGAATGAAACGGAGAGCGAGTTGGCTTTGGAGTGGTCGTGGACGTTGGTATGGGGGCCGGTTGGGGCGGTATGAGCGAGCAGGTGTGTGGGGCCCGCCCGCATAGACAAGTTGGCCACCGGCCGGCAGACGCTTTGCCAACAACCGAGCCAAAGCAAAACAACATACCCCTCCCCGCGCACCCACCGAATGCGGCACGCCTCACCGCCGCCCACATACAGTATTTTGTTTTTTGCCTTTTGGGTGGCTGTTGGCCAGGCGCTTATGTTGTACATAGGATTGTGTCAGAGTTCAATATCCTGCATGGACACAGTGCCTGCAGGTGGAGCTGAGCAATTGCTCAGGTGACTGAGAGCGACTGGGCGCACGGAAGCGTTCATGTGTGTGTGTGTGTGTGTGGTTGCACGTATTTATGATCTGTAATAAAAATAACAAGTTTCATAGAATGCGATAGAAAGAGTGATTGAGGGAGAGTGACAGAGAGAGAGAGAGCTCCACTTAGTGTGAGAAAACATTAGAAATTGAAATGCTTTAAGCTCTGCCGCTGAATTCTGTAATTTCTGTCGCTCTCTCTCCCGCTCACTCTTTCGTTCTAACTGCCCCCTTCCGTATCTCCCTCTCATAAGTATATTTCTTATTTTAGCTTCAACATGCCACAGCTAGCTGCTGCGATCATCAATAAGAGAACGCGCCCAGGCTTGAGCTGCTGCTACTCCAATTTCCCTCTTATAAGATCTATGCGAAATTGGGCCTCGATGATCATCAAAAATAGAAAATGATCTGAGCACTCTCTGCGTCTCTTTCTTTCTCTCTCTCTCTGTTCCTTTGATTTTTGTCAGAAGTTTGTCTCTTCTTCTTCTTCTTCTTCTTCTTTATTTTCTCTTCGTGTCTCTCAATTATCTTCTGGCTTTCTTTTTCTTTCTTTTTCTCTCTTTCTCTCTCTCTATTTTTCTCTCCGCTGCCTATATATATGTATCTATCGTATATCAATCCATCATCTATCTTTCCCTCTCTTTCTGTCTCTCTGTCACTCGCTTTTCCTCTGTCTTTGTCATTCTTCCTTATTGTCTATTTCTTGTTCCATCTGTGTGTCTTTCTCTTTCTTCTGCCTTATTCTCTCGCTCCCTTTTCCTGTATCGCTCTCACTCTGTGTATATGTTCGCTATAATTAGCATTTCTGATCCGTGGCGCCTAAGGCTTTTATAATTCTTCAAGAAATCAATGCAAATCTCCGATCACAATTCTCCATGATTCTTGTGTTCTGGAAATTGCTCTGATAATACGATCATCGTATGACAGTTTAGCTGATCTATTGTTGCTTACCTAGATAGATTCTGCTTAAAGTTGAGTAATTGCAATTGCAATAGTTTCTTTTGTTAGTAATATTTTCATTATTAGACTCGCCAAATGGGTGACTAATTAGGCGCTTTCGTTAGATCTAGTTAGGTGTTTGGTGCATATAATTATACAATGGGCCCAGGCGCTGGCTCACCTTTTGTAACGTCTCATTTAGCACGCGGACAACCCTTAGTCCGATCGAAGCGGACGCGAGGCAGGGCGAGGCTAGGTGAGGCGAGGGTTGTTTCACAGCATTATTGTTCAGCTGGCAGGCTTCACTGTAATAGCTGAGCCGCTGCCCCGGCCACCGCGGCTTCGCTCGTGTCGGACGTGGTCCATTGCTGATTGGTTGGATTGTTCATGTGGCTGGCATTTCGATTGATATCAATTCAATGCTCTGCTCTACCTGAACGCCCTATGCAATTTGGAGTACATTGAACTCCTGTCCACCGAGATGAAATGAGGGGGAGAGACAAATATACAGAGTGGATGTGTGTGAGAGATAGAGAAAGGGCGAGAGAGAGAGAGAGAGAGAGCGAGTAGCTCGGCAACATTTATAGCAAATTTCGCGAAAATGGGGCGCAAACTAATTTGCTATCAAAGGCAACTGCGAACAATTGCCAGGGGCGTCAGCGCAGGGGAGGGATTGCTTGTTAGCCAGCATACGTGTTAAAGCGACACCCAAAGCTCTGCTATTTATGCAGCATGACGATGCCGTAAAAACTATAAAAGAAATATTATTTCTAGAGCTGCAGTTCATAGACCATAAAAACTTTCAATGAACAAACTCAGGCAATCCTTAACCACAGCTCATCAGTTTTTAAAGTTATCGATAACATTTATATGTTAAAATATTAAATAAATGTTTGCCATTTTATTATATCATGTATTATCTTATATCTTGATCATTAGTTTTTAATTTTTACATCTGGCTTCGACAATTTTTGGCATACCTTTGCTAGGTAACCCCTCTCCGCCAATTTTTAGCTTCCCCTTGTTGGGTAACCTCTTTCCGCCACGTCTCTGTTTTCATAAAACATTGCATTGCATACAATATTGGCAAACCCTAGTGCAAAATGTCAATAAGTCGCTGTTCAACTAGAGATTTGACAGCTGTCATCCGCAGTGGTGCAACCAGCGGTGGTGGCAAAGAATAAAGAAACAAAAAAGTGTTACATTCCCTATTTTGTCTAGTTTCAAATGCAAATTGATTCGTTCTGGTCGATGTTTTTCACGGCAACAAGAAACGAGTCGAGCTCAAAACGGGTTTTGCAACACTGTTTTTCACTTAGGATACCAATTTGATGCCCTGTGTCCATTAAAAGTGTATCAATGAGGTAGATTGCATTCATATTTATGTGAGAGGCAGATACATGATGATGAGCACATCTGCTCTGTAGAGTCTTAAGTAGAGTCAATTAATATATGCAAAAGACTACCTAAGGCTACAGAGCACATATATCCTTTTATACATCCTGCCCGATAGTACTATAATATGCCACATCGATTTATATCGATAATCAATTTTGGCTAATCTCGCACAGCTTAAGAGCTGTTGTAAACTCTGCTGGAATATTTTTCGTATTTGCGTATGATTAACTAGGGTATTTGCTCGTCAGGCATTGCCCACTAAAATATTCGTACTTGTTCGCTTTTGTTTTTGTCGCTGTCAAAACTTGAAACATGTGAAAGTCGGAGAAATGTTGGGAAAATGAAGACATATGGTCATATTTTATATGGCAGGAACAAAGCAAGCCAAAGCAAAACAAAACAAAACGGAAAAGAAAGGACAAAAAACATCATGAAGGGGTTGCTGCCTGCCTCAAGGCAAGCTCTTGAACCTGTTTTGCCCATTGTTTTTCCCCGCTTTTATAACACTTATCCATTTTCATAGCCGTGTAATATGGGAAATTCTGGCATGTAAATTGCAGCTTAGATTGCATTTTCATCACGGGGGTATTCCAAGGCGGCCAAATGGGTTTATTTATGGTAAGACTGAAGTCTATAAAAGGCGCAGATCTGAAATATTATGGGAAATAAAAACACATGGGAAATGTGAACCAAAAATCAACTGATTTTAGATATAGATGAGAAAAACACAGTTATTACAATGGGGCTCCGTAAATGTTTTTCACACCACTCGAGTGCCCTCGGTTGGTGTCAACAAATGCTTGAAGCTATGTACTGCGGCCGGACTTGTTAAGGATATGCGAGAATTTCGATATCTTTTATCTTTGGAGACGACACTTAATGCGTGCTTGGCAATGGCAATCGAGCCCACTGCCATCCCGCTGTGCCCAGCCACACAACCACTTGACGCTCCCATGCTCAAGGCCCAACCACCCCCCCAAAAAAAAAAAAAAATATCACAAAAATTAAACGAATTGGGTCAAAAGATAAGCGGAATTATCTTCAAGAGCCTATGCGAAAAAAAAAAACATGAAATGAGAAACACTTTCCAAGCGCCAAAAGGGCGACAGTGAAAGAGCTTGAGCAACGGGAGAGAAGGAAAAAAGCAAAAAAAAAAAAGATGCAAGCGGTTGCCACTCCAGATGTTGAGCAACCACCCAAACCACCCGCCAGCGGTAAAACCACCAACTGATGTTTAGCTTGACTGCGTTCAGTTGGCTTTTTCCTTTGTATGCGGCTGCTGCTGCTTCTTTCTCCTTCTTCTTCTTTTACTTGTTCTTCGCCCCCGCGGGGCTACTTTCTGCTCCAACAACTTTTTTTTGCTCATCTTCTCTGTTGTCAACTCAAAACGTTGAAATTTCATTATTTATCATAAGGAAGCTGTGTGTGTGTGTGTGTGTGTGTGTGTGTGTGTGTCTGCGTGCGTGTGTGTGTGTACGTGTGTCCGATTAATAGACTGCTGCTGCAAGGTGCCTGCTCTCAGTTCTGCATAAAGCACAGACAGCCGGCTGCCGGCTTAACAGCCGAGCGCTCTCTCTCTCTTTCTCTCTCTATCTATCTCTGACTGTCTCTGTCGCGCTCACAATTTCTATGACTCTCATTTGCTTATTTGCTATCCTGCTCGCTTGTCTACGTATCCTTATTGCGTATCAGTCCTTGGGCAGGGGTTGTGTTTCGTGGCTATGCCTAAATTCTCTCATTTTTCTTTGTCCAAAAGCTTTTATCCAGAAATCATTTGGGTGTTCAGTTATATATATATATATATATAATATATATCTACATTTATATAAATATATATAATATATGCACATCTATTTATATGAGCTTGTCTGCTGTATTTCTGGCTGGGCAATTATTCTTAAGTTTATTTCATGAAATTTTGTAGAGAAATTAGAGTTGTTTTTGCTTCCAAAGTTCTATATAATTATTTTATGTTTACATTTAAATCTAAAATTGTAGCTCTTGACAATAAGTTCCTAGTCTGGCTCAGAAGCAATATATTTAAATAATATATATATATATATATATATATATATATATATTTTTTTTTTTTTAAATTCTGAAATATAGGAAAATATGAAGGGAATATAGGAAATTTTAAAAAATTCTATTGATCAAATCTATTTTATATATCTCTTTCAACTCTATATAGCTCTTCAAAGGCAGTTTTATATTACTTATATTTAGGCAAGTTTCTAGCGCAGGGATAATTTCCCTAGAGGATCCATTGAAATATATAGCTATATCAACTTTGCACGATCTCTTAGGCAAAGAGCATATGGATAGATCAACTTAATTGATAATATGCTAAATGCTGTTTACACGTTCAGGTTGAGTGTGGCATTTAGAGAGCTTCTTCTACATGATGAACGCCAGATGGTACTTAATCTGCTTTGCATATCAAAGCACATACATATCTACATATGTACACAGACTTACATATATACATATATTATATATATACACACATATATATACATATGTATATATACACTTGCATAGCCTGCATATGACAAAGTCGACACACCGTACCACAACCACCCACCCACTCGGACGAGCTCGGTCGCTCTCGCTGTCTCTTTGACTCTGTTATCCCTGGAGAGCAGAAAATAATTTCGATACTCATGTGTGTGCGAGAGCGGGAGCGCCTGCTTTTCGCTATAGCCTGCTCGTTTGCGCAAAAGGGTGTGTACCAGCCGGCCGGCGATTCATTGAGTGCCGGTGCAAGCGAGACGGCGCATGCAAAAGCAGCTCACCGTGTGGTTGCTCGCTCGCTCGCTCTGCCTCTTTCAGTGGCTTGAGCTCTCTTCTGTGCGTGTGTGTGTGTGTGTGTGTGTGTGTGAGCGCGCGTGTGGTATGGGGCGTCGTTAAAGGATACACTGGATACGGAGCCGCGACCGGCGGCGCCTGCTTTCTGTTCAGTCGTACGTGTTCGTTCGTTGCTTTCGTTCGGTTTTGATTCCATTCGGTTGTGTTTCTCATTCGAGAACATTCATTTATAATTTTTTGACTCCTCTGCACCAGTTTTTGTGTTGTATTCAGTTACAAATTTATTGTGTTCTACGTTTTTTCCAACTAACAAAAAATAAATAATAATAATACGAAAAAAAAAAAAAAACAAAAAACACAGACACAACTGCAACTACAACAACAACAACAACAACAACTGCAACAGCAACGGCAATAACTCTGTGCAAGACTCTCTGTGCAATATACCAGATGATATATATATTTAGCGATATATGCATACATATATATATCTATCTATACTAACTATCGCAACTATCGTTTCGTTACGTTTCGCTTTTAACACTCGTGTCGGGCAAACATAAATTGCAATACGTTCAACTCGATTGAAAACCAAGCTAACAGCAGCAGCAGCGACAGCAACAACAACAACAACAACAACGCATCGATTGTGTTCCTAGTCAAATTTGTTCCATTTTTTTTCGCTTTTTGTTACACTGTGCAAAAGACAAGCCAAGCAAGGCAACAACAACACCAACTACAGCTATAACTCAAACAACAACAACAACAGCAGCAGCTAGAACGTAAAGCGTGCGAGAGAGCGAGATAGCAGTTGCCAACGCAACGTTTGAGCGAGCGAGTGCGAGCAACACTTTTGCAATCAATAGAGCCAAAAAAAAGTTCTTTTCTTGCTGCTTCTTCTGCATCTTCGTAAATATATATATAGAAATATATACATACATATATTTTTTGCTATCTATTTTTTTTTGCGACGTGTCTGTGTCGACTTTAACGTATTGCAGAAATCTGTAAGTATATAACAGTTACAACAGTGCTTAATGTGTGCTTATGTATATACATTTTTTTCTGTGTGATTATCAACTTTTTTTTCATGTGCTTCGCTTGATAATTTTTTTTGAAGTGTTAAAGTGAATATTCAAACCATTTAATTTTGTTGATATGATCTGAATGATCTATGAATTTCTTTATATAAATATGTACGTTATCTTTATATAACAGATTTCTGTACTACTGCTACTGTTTGTATGACAGCGTTGCAATGGTATGACGGGATCATCGTCAAAGTTCGGCCAAGAAAGCTTAACAAATTGAGAAACTAAAAGAGAGAATGAAATAGAGATGGTGTGATAAAGATAAAGAGAGAGAGAGAAAGAGGTAGAAATAGTAGCCGCGTGATAAGGAGAGAGAGAGAGAGAGAACCAAAACGAGTTTAAAAAAATATCCCTCGTTATCTCCACTTTTATTTTTAATCTTTTATCCTCGTCTCTCTCTCTCTCTCTCTCTCTGTCTCTTTATATTGTTCTCTCCTTCTCTTGAAGATCTTTCTATCTCTTTCCTATTTGCATGTGCATAACAATTTCAGCGGAAGGGTCTCCCTCATATTCTCTTTCTTTCTCTCTCCTCTCTCTCTCTCACGTATTCTTCATTTGCTGTCTTGGGTCAGATTCAGTCATGTTTCTGTCTGTGTTGCCAATTCCTCTTGTTCCCTAACTCCCTCTTTGTCACATTATCCTTCTCTCTATCTCTATCTTACTCTCACTTTTACTTCTTTCCCTATTTTAATTTATTATTTATTTTCTTTCTCTCTTTGTCTTTCTATCTTTCTATCGTTATCTCTCTTACCCCTCTCACTCTAACTAACTTTCAGTTTTATTTCGGTCCATTTTTTATTTGTTTCTCTCCTTGTCTTTCTTCCTTAGAGATATAGAGATGAGAGCGTCTACCGCTCTCTTTCTTTCACTCTTTTTCTACCTCTACCTTATCTGTCTTTTTTTTTTCCTCTCTCTCTCATCACTCTTTCTCTCTCGTTTCTCTCTGTGCCTCTAGTCTCTCTCTCTCCCTTCGGCACAGCTTCTTTCCGCTCTTCTCTCATTCTTCTTCAATTTCCACAACTCTTCGCCTGTTCTCCGGCCAGCTGTCATAGCCGTGTCTTCCCCCACTTCCGTGTCATCCTGTCCTCTGCCCTCTGTCTAGTTCTGCTCCTTTCGCTTGCCGACTTGCTTGGCACCCTTGGCCTCGCCAAGACATGCCCTGACCCACCTCAAGGTGCTGAACGACACACATTTTAAATGAGGTCACAGATATCGGCGCAAAAGTGTCAATTACACATTTTTTTCCTTTCTTCCTTCTTTCTTTTCATATGCAGAGCTCATTCACACACACACAGGGTGAGAGAGAGAGAGAGAGATAGAGAGAGAGAGAGTGAGAGAGAGAGAGAGACACGTACGCAGCGTCGTTGTCTTTGACAGGGTCGCTGGCCGTTGGGGGTTGTCAGCTGAAGGAGTTAGTGGCTGAGCTGGGTGGCTGCTGAGATGCAGCTTGCTTGATGCAGCCATATTACAGCGTAGTTAAGCTATGTCTCTGTGTGTGTGTGTGTGTGTGTGTGAGTGCTGCTGCGCTTCCTCTTCCCCGCCTCCCGTCTCTTTGGCCACTTTATATATTTCCTTTGTTTTGAGTTTGTTTCCCCTTTTTTTTATGGCTTTGACTTTGATTTTTTTTTGTTATGTTGTGTCAGCACTTCAAGTGGGTGTGTGTGTGTGTGTGTGTGTGTTTGTCTTTTGCCATAGCCTTGTTGTTGTTGTCCTGTTGTAGGCCTAGTCATGCCTTACCTTTAAGTTCATTGAACGCAACAGCTGTTTGCAACGCGTGCCACATGCCGCATGCCACATGCAACAGCAAATGGCAACCACAAAACAGCAATTCCCCGATCTGCTGCCTTCTGGAGCGAAACTAGACAAGCCCAGCAACAACAACACGATTATGAGAAACAGCCCAAAAACACTGGCCGTAGCGCGACGAGTTCATTGACCCAGGCGCAGCGTAGTCAAAGCCAAGCGAAAATCCCATAACGAATTCTAAGCCGAACAGCCTGTGTCCTGTGGCCTGTGTCCTGTGTCCTGTGTCCTATGTCCTCTGTCGTCGTCCGGGGGGTATGCGACGTGCCGCTTCGTTTGTTTGTTTGTTTTTCGCGTCAGGTTTTTACCCTATTTTCAATGCGGTCCCTTTCTATATACATTTCTAAGCCTTGCACGCAACCAACCAAACAAGGATCTACACAGAAAAGGGAGTCCTTTTTCCTGCCACTTCCCTTGCGCGCTCTCTAATGCGCCTGCTCTCACTCTCTCTCTCTCTCTCTCTTTGCTGCGCTCTTTGCCCGTTTCTAGCTTTCCACCCCTCAACGAATCTCCAATTGGACCAGCAGCGAGAGTTGCGCCACTCCAACTGGAGTCGAATGCAGACCTTTTAGAGCAATACTTTGTCTGTTTCGAAGAGGGCAAAGTTGATTTGATTTATGATTACGTTTGCAAACTGTTTCCTATGCAATCTATTTTGCCAGGAAGTCTCAGACGGTTTCGAATACTGCCCTTAGTTTTTCAACTGATTTTGCTTTTTTCAATATTATTTTCTTTAAGGTTTGACGATTAGCAAAATATTTCCTATTTAAATCTTATGAAAATGTTATGTATGCACATCATTTAAGCTGAAAAACCTTCTAAATTTGTTAAAAAATAAAAAAAAATGTTATTTAAAAAATATAAATATTTTTAGAAATTAATTTTTAATAACAAAACTAATTCTAAAAAATTTTCGAAACTAAAAAAACAATGAAAATAATGATCTAAAACCTTTTAATGAAAAATAAATAAATTTACAATCTCTAAATAATAAAAAAAAAAATGGATGTCAAGATATTAATAAAAGGACAATTCAAAATTTTTTTACAAACAAAAAATGCTTAAACAAATTTCAAAACTAAGAAAAAACTTAGAACAAATTTTCCAATTCTTAAAAATATAATATATAAATAAAAATATAATCTTCGTTTTGTTTTTGATGTTAAGCCAGGGCAAATTTATTTATTTATTTCGTGTCGCAAGTCAAGCGCTTCAATGAATGTCTAGCAATTCGCAAGTGCTTATCATTCTTATACAATTTTGCAGCTTAAGCTCATTTAATTTAATATTGTTGCAAAATTGTTAAAATTACATTTAATGCCAAGTTAATTTCTTTTAAAATTAAATTAATTATTGACAGAATATTCCATGCCCAAATTAAAATTTGTAGGGCTTTCAAATGGCTGCCAAAGCTTCGATTCTGGTTCTAATCAGGCATACTCCAAGCTGCCTTGCGTCTCTTCAATTCACTTCATGGAGAGCTAAACAAAAGCTGGCGCTAAAGTGCACGTGTGCTCGACTGCTTGAGTGCTTGCATGCTGTGGTGCGAGTCACCATGTACCGCTGAGCCACTCAACAAGAGAGGGAGAGGGGGGCAGAGAGAGAGGGAAAGGAAGAGAAAAACAATTTAATTAAATTCCAAGCCATTAAGCAAAGTATTTTTTTGCTGACATACAAAAAATTTGAAAATCATATGAGCAGCAGAAAGAAACTTGATAAAGAGATTTGAGGCTTTTGGCAACTGCCAGAAGTTAGGGCAAGGGGTTGCTCTAGGTTCTACATATCAGTAAACCCCCCCCCAAAAAAAAAAAAACAAAAAGAAAAACAAAACTCGATGAGCATTAGCTAAATGCTTTGCTTTATGCTTTTGGGGTGACTTCAGTGGGCTGTGTGATGAGCTTAGGGCCGAAGGGCGTATTTATTCCAAGCTTCTATTTTATTCGATTTATTTTTTTTTTAATGAATTTCTCTAATTTGGAACTCCTTTCATTTGCAGATTGAGTACGTAACGAGCGAGCAATCGAACAGCTAATTATCATTTATCAGTGACGCCCAGAACAGGAGAAAGAAGCGATTCGATACGAAAGATTTTTTAAACTGCAACCGAAGCAAAGCGCAAAAACCAAACACCACCAAGCAAAACCAACAAAACACAACTATTAACATAACAAAAAACAAGAAGACGAAGAAAGAGAAGACGAGGAATATAACGAATAATCATATTTAATCGTATATACAACATTATAATAAATACATATACCATATTATATATGTATAAACACAACTAAGTTCCATACGAAAACAAAAAGATACCAAAAGGAAGAAGCGCAAATTAGTAAAAGTAAATAAAAAAAAAAAAAAAAAAACAAAACAAAAATTATTGCTATCTTTTTGCATTTTTGCAATTTTATATAAAAAACAAAAAAAAAAATAAACAAAAACACAAAAGGCAAAACTTAAATACTCAAGAGGCGGAAGAACAAAAATTACCAAATAAAAAAAATATTAGCAAAATTTACTCTTTTATCTAAAAATACACTAAAACAAAAAATATTACTTCAAACTTAAATTAAATTTTAAACTTTAAGCAAAGCCAAAGAACGGTTAAAGACATAAAAAAAAAAACTTAAGATAAAATACTATTTTTTTTTTGCGATCGTAGTTGATCTAAAAACCCAAAAAAAAAGAGAGAAAAGAAAGGACACTTCATAAAGAGTCGCAGGAGAGAACTGTGCAAGAAAACAAACAACTTCGCGGGACTTGTGCAAAGCGCAGTCAGAGAGCTGTCTCTTTATAAATAAAAATACTAAAAGAAGGAAGAAAAAATACCAAGAAATAAGTACATATATTCTATAAGTATAACCAAAGCAGTGAGATTAAATACTAAGCACAAGCAAACCAAACAAATACCGATTACCGAGCGCAGCCAAAAAAAGGAGGCTGTTAACAGAGAGGCGCAGCAGTAGTAGCAGCAACAGCAACAGCAACAGCAACTGTTGACAGTTAACGGGCAGCAACTGTTAACGGTTAACGGTTCAGACAGTAGACGCGGCGTCATTAACACCAACACCAAAATTAACACTAACGGCAACAGCAACAGTAACGAGAACATGACCAACGCCATGGATATTGTTAAAAACGGTAGCGCCAACGGCTCCGTTGACGGCAGCAATGATGAGTCGCGTACCAATTTGATTGTCAACTATCTGCCACAAACCATGACGCAAGAGGAGATGCGCTCGCTCTTCTCAAGCATTGGTGAGTTGGAGAGTTGCAAACTGGTGCGTGATAAAGTCTCAGGTAATTTGGGTAAATATTAACCAAATTTTTAACTATTCTACTGCACTAGCCTTAAGTCGTTCCATTTGTAGTTGACATTTTTTATTTTGTAGTTTATTATAGCGCCTTACACATGCTCATGTTAAATTTAACATGCAGTCTCTGATTCTCAATAATGCATAACATTTTGCTTTTGATAAAGAAAAAATTACAGAATTGATTAACATTCGAAAGGAATGTCAATTTCAGATGGTAAATTTACAATGAGATTTGAGAGTATCAGGACTTCCTTCAGATTCTGAATAAAAGCCTAATTATTGAGAATTTCCATTCAAAAAACGGCTTCCATCGGTACATATTTTGTACTTCTTACAAACGAAAGTTCGTATCCTGATATAAAAAGCTATGATTCACTTGGTAAATTTATAATGAGGTTTACTCAACGTAAAGTTCTGGACCTCAAATTAAAATCTTTGCTAATAAATACTCTTTAGTTATATTTTATGATATTCAAAATGGCTTTGTATATGAAATTTTGCCTGCAGCACGTGGTATATTTACAAGTTCAATTTATCAGGCAGCTTTGACATATACAATTTCTGTGTTATGTTAAGTTATAATTTCAATGTATAAATATAAATTATTAAGAATGTACTTTCTAAGCCTGGTGAATTTACCAGGCAGTTTATAGCCAGAGCTGTGTCTTGAATTGTGTTTTTTTGGTTTGTCTTGAGCTGCAATTGAGATAAGTGTTTCTCATAAGATGTTAAAGCGCTGTTAGATTTATTTTATGTTATAGTCTTTATGAGTTGAGTTTTTTGTATGCACAAAGCTACTGACTAGGCCAAGATAAATAAATAAAATTGCGAAAACAATTTCGATTGATTTACTTTACAGTCTTGCCAGCATCATTGACCGCACTCAATCCGGCTCTGCAGCAAGGTAAGCGCATCTGGTTGATCTTCACAAACGTATATCTAAATATCTATATATATTGTTAGGTCAGAGCTTGGGCTATGGATTCGTAAACTATGTGCGCGCCGAAGATGCTGAGAAGGCTGTGAACACCCTGAATGGGCTTCGATTGCAGAATAAGGTTATTAAAGTATCATACGCCCGTCCAAGTTCAGAATCAATAAAGGGTGCTAATTTATATGTATCGGGTCTTCCCAAAAATCTATCACAACCAGACTTGGAGGGGATGTTTGCGTCGTTTGGCAAAATAATTACATCTCGTATACTCTGTGATAATATTTCTGGTAATTTGGCGATAAACGCTGATCGATAGTAGATCGATAGATCGATAGATCGATAAACGATTCATATTTTTGTGTTTTGTTCCACGTAGGTCTATCGAAGGGTGTCGGCTTTATACGCTTCGATCAACGCAACGAAGCCGAACGCGCCATACAGGAGCTTAACGGTAAAACCCCGAAGGGCTATGCCGAACCGATAACCGTTAAGTTCGCTAACAATCCAAGCAATAGCGCCAAGGCCCAAATAGCCCCGCCCCTAACCGCCTACTTGACACCGCAAGCGGCAGCAGCCACACGACGCCTGGCCGGTGCCCTACCATCAGCCGGACGTATCAGGTGCGTGCCATCCATTAAAAGCCCAAAAGTCAACTCTGAAATCGGGGCATATGCTTAGATATATACATGTATATGTATATACATATATATATATACATTTATATGTATGTGTATTTAAATATTGTTAGTCAGATCGTTAGTCCGAGTTATCCGCTTGTCTCGCATCTCTCACACGCAGCTAGAGCGCAAAGCTAAGCCTAGGCCTATATTATCTGTATTTATATATATATACTATATGATTTCTTGATTGATTGAGCAATATTTGTGCAATGGTTATATTATATTAAATATTATATTATTATTCGATCTAATTTCTTTTATTATCATTATGGATTATACATGAATTTTACATAATATTCTGTTTCAAATTTTTATACCTACCTCTTATGTCGCATATTTCGGTTTTCTTTTTTCTTTTATAAAAAAAAAAAAAAAACAAAAAACAAAAAAAAAAACGAAAAAAAAAAACAAATTTCTCATCATTTTTAGCATTGGAAAAAGTCCCATGTTAGCGATTAACAAGGGTTTGCAAAGGTGAATTTTTTTGACTTATTCATTTTTCACACACACAGAGACAAATACACAAACACACTTACATATATATTGATTTAATGCTCGTTCACCAAGTGAGAAGAGAGAATAAAATGTTTTTTTTTTTTTTTTTTTTTTTCTTTTAATTCTGTCTGTTGTCATTAGAGACTAGGGTCGCCATGAGAGCTGCAGAGTGAATAAATAGCAGCTAAAAAAAAAACGGTTTTTGCCATAATGTAATATAATATTATATTGAAATTGATATATGGTACAATGTTATCGATAGCTTAGACAGCAGCCATTGTCGATAACTACTCTAGGAAGCAGTTCGTGTTATCGATAACATGCTGTCAGATAATTACATGGATTCCCTGCCAGTCTGTAGCTGCAGCATTGAAAGCTGTGCATGAAGCCCAAGCTCGACGCTCTGTGGCGACACGCAGCTGAGGTTTTCAGAGAGCTTTTAGCTCAGATGAGCTTTAAGTCATAAGAGTTATATTAACTCAGCTAAGTTTTTGGGTTTTCTGAGAGCATATATGTTAGTTTTAAAACTTAATGACGTAGGATCAGAGAGCAGCACAAAATTCTCTTATTTGATAAATACTCAAGTCAATAAGTAACTCAAACCCAAGCCCAAGGCTTACAAGAAATTATTTATATAAAACTTTTTCAAATTTTTGTATGATAAATGGCATTTTCAAATTGGCTCTCAATTTCTCTATTTTATATTCAATTTAAATGTAATGAGCTGTAAGAATATCTTCGGCTGAAGCCATGGGCTTCTACGGCGGCTTTGCCTGAGGCGTCAGGGATAGGGATTGTGAGAACTTATACTAATGATTATGTATCATATAAGCCTTTCCTTAACTTCTTCATCATATATAATCATATATTAACATACATATAAAGCAAAGGCTAACATGAGTTCCAATCAGCAGTTTGAGCTGCTCTACAAGTATTTTTCAAAAGTCAAATGAAATTTCATTGAATTTAATTACATTTGAATTGTGAGCGAGTATGCTGCAGTCGGTTGCGCCCGACTGCAATGTTTTTTACTTGTTTGATTTACAATAAATGAAGAAATGAAAAAAAAAGACAATACAATTTCAATACTAAATGTTTAGCTTTAATGTTTGTGTGTAAATGTTCAACAAAATACCCCAAAATACAATTTGATTTCCAAAGAAAAAAAAAAAACACTTTTAGCTCTATAAATTTATATATGTTTTTGTTCCACCTTCTTTAAACCAGATTTGCATTTAAATGGTCGCATTTTGTGTTCTTTAAAAGTTTGATTCGAGTTTCTGTTAGAGCGCATGAGTCGAGTTTTTAATTTTGATTCGAGTCCCCAAAAAAGATCTTAAAATATATATATATATACATGATTTTTACACTATGTAACATATTCTTTTAACTAAAAGTCTGCTTTTATTTCATATAAATTTATATACATATATCTGTGTATTTTTTGATTGAATCAAAGTTGCGACAATTACATTTTTGTGCTTTTAACTGAACAATCAATTGGGCTAGAGCATTGCGAGAAAATATGCAATCAAAATGAAAAACTTTGCAGCACAGTGTAATGGTGGCTAGCATATCTACTAATAATACCATTATGAAAGCATGAAAACATGAAACTATTACCAAAAGTCAAATTAAACGACAAGAAAATGTGCGGTTAGCCGACGTTGAAATACTCTTGCAGATTGGGTTGTATGCCTATCTATAAATCCGTTAGTTTAAATTAAAGCAGTCAATCACTGAGCTTGTCGGTCAATCCGTAAGTCAATCATTCAGACCATTTTTCTATCAAATTCTAAATTAAGTAGTCCGCCTGCAATCAGTAAAATTGCCAATCACTCAGACTCTATGGCCATCCATCCATCTACTGATTAATCAGATAATCACTATAAAATCATAATAGCTACATTTTATATATAGTAATTCATCAGCTTCAATCAAACGCAAGACTATTTAAGAACAAGAAAAATTCAATTAAAATTGGAAAACTTTAAAATATATACCCAGCCATAGCATTTACTATAGTTTTCCTAAGTGTTTTGCTCAAGGAGGGGCTCGACACGTCTCGCTATGACATATATGTATATGTACCATAAACAACAAACTGAAAAATCAAGTACCTAAACGTGTCTCGAATACCTAAGACAACTAGGTAAATGCCTGAGTCTAACTAATTGATCCATATGAATTCTCTTTCTCTCTCTCTCGCGCTGGCTCTCTGGATGTCTGATGTCTGTGGACAGATACTCACCGCTGGCTGGGGACCTATTGGCCAATTCGATATTACCGGGAAATGCAATGACCGGCTCCGGCTGGTGTATATTCGTCTATAATCTGGCACCCGAGACCGAGGAGAATGTCCTGTGGCAGCTGTTCGGACCCTTCGGCGCCGTGCAGTCGGTGAAGGTCATACGCGACTTGCAGACCAGCAAATGCAAGGGATTCGGGTTTGTGACAATGACCAACTACGACGAGGCCGTGGTGGCCATACAATCGCTGAATGGCTATACACTGGGCAATCGGGTGCTGCAGGTTAGCTTTAAGACTAACAAAACCAAAACCACTTAAGGTCAACATCTAAGCGAGAATAACAAACTGAATGTAACTTTCCTTTCCGCTCTATCTATGATTTGAACTTCTCAATCTCTGCTTCTCTCCCACTCGCTGTCTTTCTTTCTACGCAGAGTCTTTTTGGATGTATGAACATATATAGTATTGTAAAATGTTTGGCAGTTATGCAACACTGTGGCGAGTTGTAGTCATAATTGAAATACACACAAACACACACACACAGACACATTGACTATATTATATATATTTTGTATGCTTAACGAAATTATTATGATTGATTGATTGATGAAGCTACTTAAATGAAATCTTAGCGAAAATTTAGAAATTTATTTTGTTTTCTTTCGCACTACATAAATCAATTTTGTCGTTTAATATACTAAAAAAATACTAAAAATACCAACATGCAAAATACCTAAAACAAAGCTTAAAAGAGGCAAACACGACATACAAACCGAGCACACAAACGTGTCTAACCGAAATACATCATATTATAAAAAAATGCTGACGAAAAAAATACTAAGAATAAATGAATTTTTTTCTGATTTAGTTTTTATTATTATTATTAAATATTAAACTAAATTGAATTATAATATTATATATTAAAAAAACAAATACTAAACTTAATTGAATTCCATTTTTTTTTTCTTATTTATATATATTAAACTAAATTGAATATTAAAATTACTTAACTAAATTATTTAATGTTTATTAAAATACCAAAAAAAAAAAGAAAAAAAGAAATAAAATATATAAGAAATAAAACAAAATACAATTATAATTAATGAAGAAAATACTTAAAAGAGAAAAATACTAATTTGTAAAGAACTTATTCAGAATACAAGAAAAGAAAAAAACAAATGAAACGAAGACAAAAATACTATGCACATTTGGCATATACCAAATGCTGCTTTCAATTGCTATATATATTGTATTTGTATATTGTGTTCGTTATGCAAGAACTTAATTAACTCAATTAACTTAATTAAACTTAATTAAACAATTAATTAATTCATTAATTCTAATATTTAATATATGCTTCTATTCCAAACAAATTTGTTTCAATTCGAATTCGCATTGATTTGGAACAATATATTAATGAACCCCATCAATCCGATGCACTGATCCACTTGCGTTCAGTATCAATCATTGAATACATCAAACCGTAAATCATGCATACATACATCATACATACATTCATCATTCATTCATCATTCATACGTATAACTTATAATCATTATTATTCTATATATGTAAACGTTTTAATCTGATTTTTTTCGTCGTCGTCTAACTTAAAATGAAAAATACCAAAAAAACCAAAAAAAGAAAAAAAAAAAAACAAAATACAAAATACCAAAGTATATTCAATATTGTATGTGCAAAATGAAATGAAAGAAAACATTATTATATATTATATTACATTATATTATTATGCCTACTTATTATTCCATTTTTATATAATTATATCTTATGAATAAAACACAAAGAGAAACGCAAAGAAAATCAACCAAACTTAACTTAAAAAACAACTAAAAATACCAAAGACCTTTAAAAAAAACACACAAAAGCTAATTTGTGTCAACTATTCAAAAACTATGCGAAAAGAAAAACAAACAACAAAAAAACAAAACCAAATTTGTTTCTTTTTTTTTTTAAATAAACACACACACATACAGATACAAGCAAAACCACAGAAATTTGGCAGCACTGCACTGAAATCCGGCAACGTGGCATGACATGCAGCTGAACGACAACAATAATTAAGGTTCTGTTGTAACAGCAGAAACTTGGTAACGTCTGCTTGCTTGGTGTCTTTCATACCTATGCTTGCTCTAACTGAAGTGCAGTAACGTTGCATGTAACGCAGTCGATTGCTCAGAATTGGTTGCGGCTAATATTTAGGCTACAGAAAATTGGCAACGTTGCAGCGCATTTGCCATAATTTTTGTGCACCACTCGCAATTAGTTTCTGTTTTGCTCTGCATTACGATTTTATACAATTTTTTCGCCCATTTCATTTGGACATTTTCAATGAAAGACTTGTTGAGCTGCTAAAAACGGGTAACTGAAGTGCGGCAACAGCGCCAAAAGCCAGTTTGGCTTACAGACAAAAATTAAAAACAATACAAAATAAAAAAAAAAAAAAAAAAATAGGAAAAAAACAAACAACAACAACAGCACTCGCATAATTTTTTTTTCTATATTGAATAAAGCAAAATGAAAGTAGATAAAAGTTGAATGCATTGCGTTTTCCAACACTGCATTAGAAGAACAAGAAAAAGGAAGAACTCTAACCTACAAGATAGGTGTATAAGTTATATATTAATGTATATCTATATATATACATATATATATCTACACAGATATACCTATATATGAGCCTACTTAAATAGATGTCCCGCCCCTTGAACAGCAATCGATTTAAAGGAATACTATAATAATAAATTTTTTAATGCAAGAGACTTTTTCTTCGATTTCGTGCTTAAAGTACGGCCACATCTACATGGCGAGCGTGCACACTGAAAAGAAGGAGAAAAAGAATAAGAACAAGAGAGAATACTTAAGTTAGTTAAACGAACAACTTAAGCAAGGCGAACAAAAAGTTGAAAACACCAAATTTTAAATATATATATATATATATATATATATATATATATATATATATATATATATATATATATATATATATATAATAAATATATATGTGAAGGATGTAAAATTTTTATAGTAAAATTTATAATTATATTGAATAATATATATATATATATATATATATATATATATATATATATATATATATATATATATATATATATATATATATATATATATATATACAAAAGTTAAGGAAAGCGAAGGAAAAAAAAAACATGAAATGTGAAATACATTTAAAAAATACCACAAACAATTGGACAAGCCTAAAATTCGAACGAGCGTTAAAAAAAGATAATTACGAAAATGGTATTCGATGAACGATAAGCGATAATCGATAACAGCTACTCACTTAACTGTATGTATGTGTGTGTGTGTGTCAAGAAGCCGACGAGACAGTACATTAAATAAAACATAAACATAATCCACTCGATGTGCATAGAACTTATTGGATTTAATCACAATTAATACCAAATAGATAATACATATATACACATATATTTATATATATATACATAAAAATATCCAAAACTTTTGCCAGATGCCAGGTTGGCTCTGTGCCATTTTATTCAAGAAAGCAATATTAAAATGTGACCCGAGTTGGCTCTGGCCATGAAGCACTGAAAACAATGAATGGGTAGCAGACGAAGAAAGAACCAGTGCCACTGTAGCACAGCGAGCTTCGCCTAAAAACTTAATAGCTCAGATATTTTATATGTGTGGAGATTCGTATGAGTAAACTCTTGGCTACTTGCCAGACTAGTTTCACCTATGATGATCATAAATCGATAAGTTATCGATTGCCTTGAAGTTAGATAGTCCTATTTCCATAAATTGTCGATGATCTTGAATCTATGAATATTTAGATTTCTTCCAACTTTCAATTACTTTTGCAGTTTTCGTACATCTATGCCGATCTGATTTATCAATAAGCTATCGAACGGACATAAGATCTTTTTTCCCATAGCAGGTACCTAAGATATGTTTTAGTGTCTTTCGTTTTGAGTATATTTAAAGAAGACAAATAAATAGAAGGCAAAGAGATAAAGATTGATTTTCAATATACTTCTGATTCTGAAAAATCTTTAGCAAGCGATGAGCGCGGCTGTACAAATTGAAAGCCAAGCAACTCGGTCACAGAAATCACAGTGTGCACACATAAGTGTACGCTATACAATTACCTAAGTATATAGCTAAAGGATAGTAGTACATTAAAAAGAAGAAGAGGCGGCCAAGAAAATAACGATGATTGGATGGCAGAAAAAACACAGACACACGCAAAGCACAAATATATACTGAGGATAAAGAGTGAGGTTGAAGTTAAATATTGAAAGGAGAAAACCAATTTGTGAATGAATAAAAAATTAAAATCATAAACTAAGCATGAAATGCATTTAAAACTAATTTCAACAAATATATATACGAATTCGGGAATGCGAGGCCGAAGAGAACTTCCAACATTTGAACATTTTGCAACACTGAAACGCACACACATACAAAGCAAATTTAAAGAAAAACTAAACTATGATAGATCGAATACCGTTGTGCAATATGTTAATGATCAATGATAGTGCTAACAGTCGATAGTCGATTATAGATCATTGATAATCGATATTCGATAGTTGCTTATCTATAGCTATGTACGATAACTGAATTTAGTTGATAAGCACTTAGGCAATATACTAACAAGCCAAAAGCCGATGCCAGAGCATAGGGGCATATTTACACGGTCTAGATTAAATGGCGAAATGCAATGCTATGCCACGATGAGAATCGCCTAGGCAGGCACACACTGATGCCGCTAGCTAAAATGCTCGACTCTAAATTTAAGCAGTGATTACAACTATATATATATATATATATATATATATATATATATATATATGCTTGGAATCGACATAAAAGATCAGTCATTTGCAAACGTTTTTTTTTTATGTATAATCAAGGAGAAAAGAACATTAGAAAGAGACAAAACATGAAGAGAATATCTGGGAAAAAAAAACATGAGAAGATGAGTCATATACGTAGCCGCTTTGTCAACGGAACGCGCCCAACAAAAAAAAAAAAAAAAAAAAAAAAAAAAAGAACACGAAAACCAAAGAAAAACTCCAAGAAAATCAGAAGGAAAATAAATACAAATATATTTATATTAAGAACATATAATTATATAAGAAATTGCTACAGACACACCGACACCGACACATCCACATCCACACACTCCTATCTATTTGATTATGTACGCTATTTATTGATTGTCTATGAAGATATGTATATGTATTACTTTGTATGCACTCAGACTTGTACTTAAATATTTATTGGATTGTATTAACACTTAGTTTAAACACATCTTAATCCAAAAGAAAAAAAAAGAACAAATTTACTTACCAGATATATCTATAAATTTATATATTTATATTCTAGTAACAGTTAGATTCATATACCTCTAAAATATGTATTGGAGTGATTCCAGAATTTGTTTGCCTGCTTTTCAAATCAAAACAAACAAGGAAAATATCAACCCAGCCAGAGTTCTATTTAGATAGATCTATTGGCGATTGTGTGTGGGTAGTATCCGAGTTCTCTCTCTCTTTTTTTGTGTGTTTGAAGAACCAGAAGAAGGAGAAGACGAAGCAGTGGATAAAAGTGTTGCATACTTAGATGAAATTGCATATATCGATATATCGATATCGGTATATCGAATTAGCATATAAACTACAAGATTTACACACACACATTTAGATGCATATATGATTATTATATATATATAAATATATATATATATATATATATATATATATATATATATATATATATATATATATATATATATATATATATATATATATATATATATATAATATACATATATATATATATAAAGAAAAAAAAACGAAAAACAAAAGAAACAAACTTATTAACAGAATTTAATCTATATATCATACATACTTATAATTGATATGGATGTATGTATAATATTATACTTAATTGTAATTATAATTATTATTGTATTTGTATTTTATTGTATTGCCATGTATTAGTTTTGTTCTACACTCTTTTGCTCTTTCATAAATAAAAGAAAAATCAACCAAAAAAAAAAAAAACAAAAAACATGCAAATTTTTAACGAAATCGAACACATAACGAAATTAAGAAGAAACCACAAAATGAAAATGAGTAAGAAAAACCAAGTCAAACACAAAAATAAAATCAATGTGAATTTAAATAAAATGCCATTTGGATTTCTAGTTTTACTCGACTGAAGCAATTACAAACTGAATTTCCTTAAGTCTCTTTCTCTCTCTCTCTATATTTTGTGTTGATATGTTTTCATATATCTGTCTCTTTTACTAAACGGACTGTCTTTATGCTATTGCCGTTTTGCCTTCAGGGTTCTCTCTCACTCTTCATCTTATGTGTGCATCATGCGCCTTTTTATTGTCTTAATGTTCATGAACTCAACTCTGTTTTTTTTTCTTTCTGCCTTGATTTCTTTCTTCTCATAATTATTTTTATCTGTCTCTATCTTTCTCTCTCTCTCTCTCTCTCTCTTCCTTCCTCTCACTCTTCTTCTGACATTCAAGCAATAAACTCTCAAAATAGATATCTTAGAATCGCTTTTAGATAGAATATTCGTCAATTAATTTTCATTCCGCCAAAAAAAAGAAACAGCAGATTTGCCGATAACATGATTTATTTCCACTAAATGCTGTTAAAATTTGTTGATTGATTGGTTAAATAGGTAAGTGTATACATATATATATATTCATATATTCATATATAGGTAAATTGCAAATATCGTTTCATTTCCATTAGGAATACTTTGACTACATTTGAACATGTCAGATATTACGTAATACTTGATAACATGTACATATATATACATAGATACATATATGTATATATATATATTTTTTTTTTATTTTATATGAATCTATATACGTATATGTGTGTCTATATAGAAATATATAGTATGCGAATTGTGTTGGCACAAACATTTTTATCATTTAGGTACATGGAGTACGTATGCATTTTCCTTCTACACAAAAAAAAAAAAAAAAAAAAAACATTTCTAAGACTACGATTATTATATTATAGGTAACCATATAATAGGTAACCATTGATTAAAGTTGTACATTTATAACGATAATAGACAAATAGACATGAGATGGACAATGGGAATACGAACAAACAATCATTGACATTTCTATACTGATATGACTACAAATATCAGAGTAATAGCAGCTCTTTAAGGTAGTTGGGTATACATCGATCTATTTGTTTATACTCGGTGCGTAAGGTAGCTAAGTATGCATAGATCTGTGGATTGGACATGGGCTAGAAACGCAGCTGGGCCATTTCGAGTGTCTGCATGGTGTAGTGCTGTCTTTGATTAGACGCCCAGTTCGCGACTGGGCGTGGTTGTGGCCAACTGTCCAGTATTACTCCCGGCTGGTGGCGGTGCCACCAGGCTGGGTATCCACTTGTTCAGCATGGTGCGTATGGCGAAGGTCACATCATGATTGGCGAAACAGAATAGGAACGAGACGACAAAGCCCTGCAGGCTAACCAGAACCACGGACAGCAACTGATAAAAGCGATCCAGCTGGGTGCCGGCGTCGGGTCGGTAGGGCAGCAGAAAGTGCTGCAGGCCAAACAGTGGCACCAAAATAATCGTCGCTCGCACCGCCTTGCGTATGGCCAGCGGTGCTGGCTGCGCCGACTGTGGATGCAACTTGCGCACAATCACACGCAGCACATTAATCAGGAAGACTGCAAGAAATTATTAATCGTAAGACATGTCGGTGCTGTCATGACGCTGCTCAATACTCACTGAAACTGGCCAGCAGCGAGAGTGTGATGGGCACCGAGAAGATCCACAGGTAGAGGCTGTCATTGATCCAGCAGCTGTGAGGAGAGTTCATACGGTCAGTCGATTTTATCGATAAATTAAATAACTTATCGATAATTGTACGATGGCTGCTACTTGTTACTCACTGCTCATTGTCATTGACACTGAAATGTCTGGCAACGCCATAGGGCAGCACAAAGATCAACGGAGAGAGCCAGCTGAGCAGCTTGAACCAGCGCATGACAATTGTGTCCTTGACAAAGACCTGAAAGATTACCAAAATGAATACAACTGTTTATCAAATGAAATTTAACTATTAATAATGCATGTCATGTCATATATACCCTGTAATATGTGCTATATGCATGCTCTATATGTATGCCCTATAATTTGCTCTTTTATGTATACCCTTTAATAAATGCACGCTAAAATATACCCTACAATGTTTACCAAATAGTGATTACCATCCAATTTATACCCTATAAATCTAACAATTTAATGTATGTCTTATATAAAATATATCCTTGAATTCATAATATATATTGTGAACTTACTCCAATGTACACTGTGAGTACCTCAATGTATTACCTTTTAATGTCTACCCTTAAATATATACCCCAATAGAATATGTATACCATATATGTATACCCTATAATTTGTATCTTATATCGATATCCTACATTGAATATAGTTTCCTATTTCCTTTAATCACACCGTCTATATTTTATATATATAATATATAACCTATCATACAGATATTTAAATATATATTTTATATATATATATATACTCAATTATATTTGCCCGATGTTGTAGTCTACTTCCTGTAGTATATACCCCATTTTTTGTATCCATGCAATGCTAATGGAATTTCCTTTAAAATTGCAAACTTCTTGAAGCTACTTCGACAGTCAAGCATTCCGCAACCGGATATGAATGCCATGAATGCCCGATGGCTTCATGACATTTGGAATATTCAATTTGATGAACACGTTGAACAGTTGCAACACGAAGAAGGTGTAGAAGAAGCAAAAATGCTTTCACATAAATTGCGGCAGCTGGAAATCTCATCAGGAATTCCCGTAAACTTTGCGAACTTGTTCAGCAATTACTGCGATTTGCATATGAATGGGCGCACAGAAAGCGAGCAGAGAAAGGGGCAGGCGGACATACCACAACAAGAACCAGGTGCAGATGCAAGCCCTCGCAGAACATCCAGAAGTAGTTGACCAGCATGAAGTAGTGCACCACCAAGTGAAGAGCAATGCACCAGGGCTGCAACAGACAGATTCAACTTCAATTGACTTGATAGAGGTTGGCAATCGTATGGAGCTTACAGGATTCGCGGCTATTTGATCGGTTTGCTCGACGACCAGCCGATACCAGAGTATCCAGGCGATGCAGGTGCACGCGAGTGAGCCAAAGAGATGCACGTGTATCCGGATCCGGGTGCAGCGCAACGATCTGTTGGATAGAGCATCAGCATCAGCATCGTACGCTAGCCTGGCTAATTGCCCAGCTCGTACGTACTTGAAGCCGAGAAATATAACAATCGATATTAGCAGAGCCAACAGCGATAGCGCATAGCCCTTCACGTATAGCTCATTCACGAACTGTCGGAACTGCAAACTCAAAAATTATTAACACTTATTGAGAGGTTCGCTCTGCTGGCACTTACCTGAAAGTCATCATAGTCCACACAGCTGGTATAGTTGGACCACGTTTGATTGCTTACCGGATGCCGATACCAGGTACCATTCTCCAAACAGCTAAACACACATGCAGTTGGTCACATATGTTAAAGATATATTCATGGATATTATTATCAAGTCTATAAATTTTCTACGGCTTAAGCAAATAAAATAGTTCTTTTCACAGAATCGAAGCGGAACTCCATGGGTTAGGCATATGTCAAAAGGTATAAATAATTAGCAGCATTTGAATATGTTCATATGACCCAAATTTTTTACTTTTGTTTAATGGCTCATTTGAATTAGTTCTTCTATAATCATAATCTTCTGCTTTTTGACGGAGAGCTAGAAGAATTAGTGATGATATAGTGCATATGATTAAATAGTTTTGTGATTTGATTTTCGGTTACAATGAACTAAATCATTTTTCTTATGAACTGATTCACTTTAAGTGGTTCACTTGACAGGAGCTCACTTGTTCATTAGGTGCTATTGGCAACCGAAACTGCATCAACCGAAACTGAACTGGTTCATTTTATGTGATTTTGTTGGGAGAAAATTAATCTAATGTAAATATATAGCTCCAGATGCTTGACTTTTTATTTGGAGCTGTGAGGAGCGAGTGCTCTATTAACTGTGAACTAGTTCATTTGAGTCATAGACAATCTTATGATTATGACATTTGCTTGGAATTGGAATTTTTTATTATTGAAACCTATGCTAGCTGTGAGCGCACTACGAGTTCGTGTGATTCCATTTGAACTAAAACCCAAAAGTTAAAGATTGAAAAAAACAATAAGTCTCATTTCTGTTTTTATGAACCAAATCTGTCGTCTAGTCGTGTCATCTTTGGTATATGATTACGAAAATCATCAATTTTGGGATGGTCTTACTGCCTGAGTTTATGAATTGAATGAATGAAATGAATGCAATTTTCTATATATAGATCCTTGGTCGCATTTTGAATGTATTTTGATTTAAAATGAGAAGCTCATAAATAACATTGCATGGTATGTGCATATATGTATATATATATATATATATGTATAGATACATTATATTATATTAGGTTTGATTTGCTGGCAAGGTTAATATCGCATTGAACTCACGTTTTGTGTGCCAAAAACTTGCTGCTGAAGCCTTCGACAAAGTCCGGACAGTATTGACTCAATACGGTGCCAGCTGGTGTGCGCGGCCAGCAGAGATAGCCATCAAAATTCACGGGACAATAGAGAGTCTCCATTTCACTGGTTGCATTATGTGAATGTTGATTTGCAGCCATTGTCATCGAGCGTATCGTCGCGTAGAGCTCGTTCTCGCTAGCCGCTCGCTCGTCCACATCCTGCATATCAATCGTGCCCTCGTTGAGCACCGCCTGCTCCAAGTAGCGCGGCATCGTTGTGAATGTCTCCAGCATCAACTCCTCATCGCCGGAGTCTATCAAAGTAATGGCGACATGTGTGGCACATGATGAGGACATGAATATATATATATATATACATATACACACATATGTATGAATGATTGGGTTTGTGTGGAATTGTCAAATGACAATTGTCTTTCGGCAAAAATGTGGGATTTATGGTCTGTGTGCGGTGTTTGTTTGAGTCGGAGTGTCAAAGTGAACTGGGTTCATGTGATAGCCTCTTAGTGAGATTGCAGTTGCACCACCACTTGGTACTTAAGTCACATGGTACCTAAGTCACTTGGTACCTAAGTGTAAAATAGCTAGAGTGAGAATGCATCTACGTTTGATGGAATGATTATGATTGCAAGCTAGTCAAAATGTACCTACGAATAATTGTACCAAAAATGTACCT
This sequence comes from Drosophila mettleri, assembly GCA_035047625.1. Classification (NCBI taxonomy): domain Eukaryota; kingdom Metazoa; phylum Arthropoda; class Insecta; order Diptera; family Drosophilidae; genus Drosophila; species Drosophila mettleri. The sequence goes on along the minus strand of JAWNPI010000068.1, from coordinate 4,265,025 downwards.
CAGTGAAAACCTCAATGAAATTATACTACTGTATGAATGGAATTGTACCAATATGTGTTTGCATCTAAATCTGATTGTACCACAGAATAATTTGATATATTGTCATAATGTACATAAGGTATAAGGTACCAAAATCGGTGTACCTAGTGAGATTGTCGCTAAGAGTGGCTCTGGTCTATGTGTAAAATATGTAATTCTCAGTCAGAATGTACCTTTATATTCACATATTGTATCTAAGTATGTATGTGTGAAATATATAAATCTCAGCCAGAATGTACCTTTATATTCACATATTGTATCTAAGTATATATACTGTACCTAATTAAATATTGTGCCTTGAAGTGAATATTTCATTGTAATTGTAGCTATGGTACTTTCCAGCGAGTACAGTACTCAAGTGATACTGCAACTGACTCTTAGTATTATCTTATATGCTTTAAGTAATGTCTCAAATACCGAGCGTATTTTGTGGACCACATTCAGTGTGACCATAACATAAATAAGCCGAATGTGCCATGTGAACGTCCTTAAAAGTGTCTCTATAAATTTGGTAATTTGTGATAAATGCTTTCGGTGTGACCGTGTCAAGGACAATGAATTGAAATGTGAAACGGTTGCAGCTGCTACAGCAACTGGGAATTACCTGTTGTGTCGCCCTTGGGTGTATCATTCTGATAGCGATAGACGCACTCGACATACAAATGCCGCAGGAATATGCGTAGATTATCCTGCGGCTGTGGTGGCATTGTCAACGAGGCTGTCATGACTGTCTCAATGTACGCAGCCGTTGTCATAGCCAGTGCTGTAATAAAGACAAATATGAGAAGTGTTCTGCAAATTGCCTCTTTGACAATTATGTGTGCCTGGATGATTCTTATGCCTCGCAGGTCACAGGTTTATGCGGTTCATATATATATATACATATATATATATAAAAATTTTAATTAAATTATGTGAGCTGCACTTCCTTAAGATTAAATTTAATAAATTAATTTAGTTGAAAATTAACTTTAAGCTTAGTCATAGGTGCCATGTAGTACCTAGCTATATACATAGATATATAGTATTACCCTGGTCCGGGCGTCTTTTGTATAGAATTTCTATGACTCAGAATTCCTTAAATTATGTATAGAAGTAGCAACAGCTGTGACAGAGAGAAAGAGAGAAAGAGAAAGAGAGAGAAAGAGAAAGAGAGAGAAAGAGACAGAGAGCCATCAGATTGAAGTACGCCCAGGAAAATTTACACTGGGGCAAATAATATTAGCTATAGGCATTACCGAGTTATCTAAGGTTATTAAAGGTAGACAAAAAGATCAAGCAAGAGCAATACTTTATTCGATAATCATATTTCTAGAGCTGTGAAGATTATCGATGACAAGCAGTTGTTGAAATGCTCAATTTGATGAAGATTGGAAATTTCGGATTTGTTGGGATAAATAATTTGATAAGCCATATGAAATGACAAGGCTAAACGTTTTAGGAATTCCGTTTTATTACTAAATCCTTTCATGTAGATCGTGTGTGAACACGTTTAGTTACATATGAATAAGCTTCTTATATGCTTTACTAACACTGTTTCACATCAAAATTATAAAGAAAATGTTATGCAAAATGCTAATAGCATTTTAATCTATATGTTAATGTCAAATATCATAATAGCAGCATGAATAAAATATAATATGTATGTATGTGTTTGTGTTTGTTTACTATCTTGACGTTAGTCAACACTGTCAAAGCCAGAAGCTAGTTTGCTTATGGTAGAAGCTGCAATAAAATTAATATGTCAACTCTTTTCAAGCGTAAAGAGCAACCCACACAAGGAGAGAGAGAGGGATACCGAGAGAGTGAGGGGGTAGAGAGACACAATCTAACTGTGACACAAAGCGCTTTGTTTGCAATGTATGTGACGCTGCTGATGACCTGTCGTCATCTGAGTGCTGTTGCGTCTTGTGTTCTATCTCCTCTGTGCCGTGTCCTGTGGCTCTGGCCTTGCCTGTAGCCCGAGTCCTTCGCATCTGCATATGGAAGGACAGCTGCGAACGCGCTTCAATAAATCAGTTTATTGTCTAATTAATGAGCGCACATTTCAGCGCTTCGCCATTGGGGTATATGCAGCATGTAATTAAATTGCTCAGCAAAACCGATCGATGCAGCAGCGCAACGACAGAAAGAGACAGAGAGAGAGAGAGAGAGACAGAAAGAGAGAGACAAATAGGATGCAGAAGATAGAAGATGGCACGAATGCTTGAGTGAGCCCACTTTAGTTTTCTTAAATAACTTTGTTATGTTTTTAATCAAAACTCATTTCACATGATTGAGTTTCAGCCTACACAGATAGAGAGAGAGAGAGAGAGAGAAAGACAGGCAGATAGAGACAAACGCTTCAATTTGGTTAATGCATTGCAGCAAGCAAAAATCCAAAAACAGAAATCCTGAAAGTCACGGCCGAAATGACGTATGCTTTATATACATACATAAATATAGCAGCACTTGTAATAATATCACTAAAAGCGAAACTTAAAAATAGCAGCCATACTTACCATCAACTCTAGTATACGACTGCCAAATACCCTGTGCAAATTGCATCTATGCTGGAGATTAGAGAGGCAGCTAAACAAGGTTGGGCTCAATGATCTTTGAAAATGCCCAAGTCAAAGGATAGCAGAATTGTTGTCATTGAGTATAGGATATAGCCTATAGGGTATAGACTATAGGGTATAGCCTATAGGGTATAGAGAATATTATACTCTACTATGAGCTCTGCGCTCGACATCAAAGTAACTCTTTAGGCAATTGTCCGCTATGGTCATAATGTAGCGATAAAATGCATTAAATGTCAGCTGCATTGGTCCGCCCATGGCATGCTGGCAGCTGAGAGCCGACTGGCTCAAGCCAGTTAATTGAGTTATGAGACTTTGTTGCTTTCGTTATTTGCTTTGTTGCTGAGGCTACTGTTGTTGTTGCTATAGCAATTAGCTGTGCCATCAGTTTGAATGCCAGTTTAGCTAGCTAGCTGACAGGGAGCTGCTGCCTTCTTTCACTTCATCTTCTTTCATTGTGCAATTAAGGCGACATTGCGCATACGCCACGTGGAACAGGCAGTTAGATAGCCAACATGTACACAGAGACAAAAAGAGAGAGAGAGAGAGGAGAGCAGGCGCGAGCGAGAGAGACCCAGTCACGTACACGTATAGAAATCTCGATTTATAATTACGTACTCTCGTGCTAGGGTCCAGGAGCACGAAAGGTCTCAAAACGGCGGATTAGTTGCACTTAGATCAAATACATTTTAGCATTTATAAAGAAATTAAATTACAAAAAAATGTGAAGAAGCTGTTAGAAAAGCACACAGTATTTCCGTAACTATAATAAGAGCTGGCTTTAAGAGAAATTACAATAAAATATTAGGTGAGCTTGGGGCACTCGTCATCGTGCTTGTTGTACTAAAGTCAGCTGAAGTGTGGTTAGAGCTTGAGTTGAGATGAAGAGCTTATCTTACAGAATAAGAATGTCATTCTGGAAATAGAATGAAATTCTAGGAATCGAATGGAATATAATAAAATAAAAATTTCAAGAAAATAATATTAATCTCTATTAATATACAATTTATAAGTAGATAAGTCAGATAAAAGTGAGTGTGAGATATATTTTATGCTTTAAGAGTAAAATTTCTTCAATTTTAATTATGATAAAAATTCATATTACAAAAGAGTTCAATATAAAATATTAAAACGCTACAATTCGAACACAAAGACAAAAAGAATTGTAAAAAAATTGATCATTGAGGACATAGTTTAAAACTCAAGAAAAAATATTAAAGAGTAAAATAACTTAAGCCCTGACAATTTACGAGTTTCCAGAGAGAAAAAATGATAAACTGAAAATGGAGAAAAGAGTTTTCGCAATGAAAAACTAAAAAATTTCCCAGCAAGAAAGTAATGAAAAGGTAAAAATGAAAAGCTTAACTCTTATATAAAAGAAAATTGAGCAGAAAAAAACTAATGCAAACCAAAGCCTAGGCGTCTCTGAGGCCCTGCAGCTCATGCTGTTAGTTTCTTGTTACAAAGAGCAAAATAAACAATGACAAAGTGAACATGGCTCAGCGACTCCAGTTAGTCGTAGAGAAATTTTGGACATAAGCTTGGCCAACTTACAGATTGGTAGCAAAAGGCAAACAATGAAAGCAGAAATGAAGTGCGAAACTAAGTGAGCAAGGGAAACATCAATTCCTGTGCATGTATATATAAATGTGATGCGCGAGGAGTCACTATGCATATGTATGTATTCTGAGTAGGGAGGGTAAAAGTTACAAATTGTAAACGAAATACATAAATTTTCATAAATATTGAAAATTAATGGAATAATTTGCATGGCTCCAACTCGAGTCGAAGAAAATTTGTGACGCTGCATAAATTAAGTCAATATTGAAAATTATGTTTGCCAACAATATAGATAGATAGAGAGAGAGAGAGGTAGCGAGAGATAGAGAGAGAGAGTGAGGGAGAAGATAAATGGCCGCTGGCTAGATATACATAGATAATGTTTCTTTCGACCGCAATCGATATTTAGATGAAAATAATTATATGTACATATGGACTGGATACGGAAATGTTGCCTCATGATGAATTGTTGCCACTTGCTGTTGACTGAAATACACCATGGAAGGGTCGGGGGGGCGGCTGAAGGCGCGGCAAACAGCGTCAGCTGTATGTCGCCTAGTTAATGTTTGTGTTCATGCGGTAAACGATGCTAACGGCAGCAGCAGCAGCAGCGCCGCAACGGAAATTGAAACAAATACACACACAAACACACGCACTCACAGACATTTATGGCCAACTGAATTTGGCAACACGATTCGTTCATGCAACAATTTTTGCCCATATTTGAGCTTTCTGTGTTCTTCTCTTTTTTTTTTTTAAGCAATTATAATAATAAATGAGCTTAGCTTTGCCGAACGCTGTCCAGACGACTCCGATGTGTGTGTGGGTCATTTAATGCAATTATGCTAATGTCTGTATATGTATGTGTGTGTGCAAATTTTCTGGCTCATTGCCTGCCCAAAATGTATTTATTTTTTTCACAGTCCCACCATGGCGCACAATCGAAAAGCTTATCATGATTTAAATCTATGATTTTTCTTTTTTCCAGAGGCCATTAGAAAAGTTGTGGTAGAAAAGTTTGTGGCATATATAATTGCGTATACATAATTTATATATATACTTAATATATGCTTACAAGAGAAAAGCTTTAAAGATTAATTTTTTATGCTCTTGATTTCAATAAAAATTAACTAACCAAAGGTTTCATTAAAAAAAGTTCACTTAGGTAAGAGTCAGTAGAAGGAACTAAATTTAGATATACCTTCACAGAAGTACGCTCTGAATTGATATTTTCACGACAGTCTGTCTCTCTAGCTGTTCCTTTAGCTTTCTCCTTAGCTGTTCCACCATCCATATACTTATCTATCCTCCTGTATACTCCCCTGTCCATCGATGTACCTTCCCATCTCTTACACAATTTTCTATCCCTCCCTCTGTTTTTCTCTCTGTATACCAAGCATATCAGATATATTCTGACTGTCCACCTCCCAAAATCTTTGTGTAGTCAACTATACAGTTCGCTATATTTCCATAATCAGTCATCTAGAAAAATTTGAAAACTAAACCTTTGCAGAGCCTAAAGACTTTTACTTAAATATTTTCACATGCCGTGGTTGATCATTTTTTCCAGTATCTTATAACATGAGGTTCTTATCGATCTCTCTAACTCATGCTCTTGCTCTCTCTCTCTCTCTCTATAAGTATAAGAAACTTTTACACACTTACTTTGACAACCTCGTCTCAAATTGTAAAGACTAGTTAATTGTATCAGCTTAACGAATTCAAGCAGTTTTTCTCTTTTCATACCCTGATCCCATTAAAAGGGGGAAAACGGGGTATATTGGTTTATTTTACATTTTGAGCGTTTCCATATTCTTTATCAAAATTGATAATAACTATAATAGATTTAGCATATTTTGCTGCTTAACTCACAAAATGCATTTGCCTTGTAAATCGAAGCTATGAAAAAGCTTCAGTGTATCCCCCAGCTGGACACAGCCGCTTCGAGCTGTCTTGCTTCATTTGTATACATTTTTCGTTGAATATATTTGAAAATTTCGACCACACTACTTCATTGCTTTTACATGTTGTCAAATGAAATTCTGTTTTGGAAATTAATTCCTTGTGACATATTGTGACACATTTCAGTGGAGAATGAAAAGGCTTGGCTTAAAGAGAAATAATTGAAAAATGATAAGACTGGAGTGAAAGTTCAGTGTTGGCACATCAAAGAGATGCAAAGTAAGATGTGAGGTAGTCAAGTCTGCCTACATTCAATAATTTTACAGCATACTTTGCTCTACATCTATCTCCCTCTTTATCATACCTTTAGCCTCTCTCTCTCTCTCTCGCTTCCTTACCTTACAAAGTCTTCCTCTCCCCGTCACTACAAATCTTATTTTCAATCTTCCTTTCACTATAGGTTTGACTTTCTCTCTCAGTTTTGCTTCCTCGCTGGACTCTAGGCTCATTCTCAGTCTCAATCTTAGTCATTAACTCAGTCTCTCTCTGACTAAAAATCTCTCGCTGCCCCTTACTCTAAGTCTCACTCTTATAATCCCCTCTCACTTTCCCTCTGACTCGCCATCCATTCACTCTTCCCAACTTTTCGGTTACTTTGAGTTTAGTCTCAGTCGCATTCTCAGTCTCAGTCTTTGTCTCTCTCACTCTTCTATCTCTCTTTCCTTTTCTTTATCTCACTCACTCTCTAGCTCTTGTCATGTAATAATTTCGTGGTCAACTTTCCCCCTTTGGCCTACGCATATTTCTGTTTATTTAGATGATTTTCTGCTGCTCTTGTTGATGTTGTTATTTTTCTTTTCTGAAATTCTATAATTTGCCCCTACCTTGCAGCTAATTAAAGTTAGTTAAGTGTTTTTCTGCTGCTTCTCGAAATAATCATAAATGTGAAACAAATTCGTTTCTACTATATAAAAGGCATTTGCTTTTCTTGTTCCACAATTGATTTGTTCATTTTTAATTCATTTGGCTAATCATTATAAATTTACTCAGTGGCGAGTATTAAAATATTTTCCATGCATATTTATATAATTTTTCGCACATTTCAGAAGCAAGAGCATAAATATTGTTTGATTTGATACAATCTTTACTTACATTTCACGTGAAAAAACTTGTCTATATTTGCTTGTTGTTGTTGTTGTTGTGGTTGCTGTTGGCGCTTTGTTTAATTAACGCACAGCGCCCGCTGTGTGGTTATTTATTTATACAAATGATTCGAAATTTATCTGGCGCCAAAAACATATCACAAAACCCGATAAAAACAACAAAGCGAAAAAAACAGAAACGCAACTGCTCCACATCGGCACAGCCAGGCAAATGAGACGAACGAATCGTTCTCCCGCTGGCCCGGCCTGGCCATCTCGTGGCTGTTCATCATTTTCATATGCAAGCCCCAAAAAAAAAAAAAAAAAAAAAAACAAACCCCCATGCCACGGCACTCGTTGAACTGTTCGAAAGCCTGGCAAGCCTGCTTTATCGACGCCTGAGCAAGCGAGCGAGCAGTGACTCGAGCAAGCAGTGCACCCAGAGCAGGGGGGCCCCAGAGCCATGAAGTGTGCAAATGGCGAGCAACAAGTTGCTACAAAATTGTTTTACAGCTAAGATTTCACTTTGTGTGGGTGTGGATGAATGAGAATTGTGGTTGTGTGTGTGTGTGTACTTTTATGTGTGTGTGTGTGTGTACTTTCATGCCCCGTGCCCTTGAAATATGTCTTAAAATAATAATATATAGATGGCATAGCAGTGTGTGGCAAAGTTGAGCTGCTAGTGCACGACTTGCAGATACCCTAAGCTTATAAAGCTGCTCTAGCAAACATATGTACGCTTACATACGCCTTAACACACACATACATAAACATTGTTCTTGGTTTTATCTTAAAGCTAGGTTTGTATACCCTATAAAAAGAAAATTTTCATTGACTCATCATTTCTTTAATAATTTTGCACACTTCCGTCTCCCATTTTAAGCTAAAACCAAACCAACTATTTATTTACAGGGTATATATGAAGCGAGCGAAGCATTATAGCATTGATGTCAGCAACTGTACTGTGTATATGACAATAAATGAAGGGCATGCGAGCATTGAGAGCTCTGACTGATTCACCACGCAGGCAGGCAGAGTGCCGAGTCTTCGAGCCAAATGAATTGTTGGCCACAAATAAATGTTGCATATTTCTCTTCAGTTGCAAGAAGCTCAATGACGGCCCCTCCCCATCGACCCCCCCCTACTTAGCTGGAGCACTGCACAATGCCAAATGCTTGCAGCTGTTGTGGTTTAAATATTCTTCAAACTTGACTAAACACGCAGAGGGAGAGATAGAGGCAGACAGAGAAATTCACTTGAGCTTTCTGCTCGACTAGCTGCCGTATGGATTGCAGCAACTTCTGTGAATATTGGATTATATATAGAGAAAAAGAGTGATTGAGAGTGTGTGTGAGAGAGAAAGAGAGGAAGGGAGCTTCTAATGTCTCACAAAGGATAAGTTTATTATAACAAGTTGAGAGCTGCCAGAGTTGCTATTGTTTAATACAAAGCAAAAGTAGTCTTAAACGGCTTAAATTTTAAAGGCTGAAATGGCCGATTTCATATAACCCAACGATGTTTCATTTGTTTTCATGGGCGAATGTATGAACGTCTGATGTAGTTTATGTAGGGTAGTATCAATATATACATACATATTAAAGCATCTATGCAGATATGTAGGGTAGTATCTATACAGCCTGAATGCATGGTAGCTATAGAGAACTATCTATGCACCCAGTAGAGGGTAGTATCTATACATGCAGCATGTATCTATAGATGCGTAGGTGAGTATTTATATATATATATTCAAAGTTTAGGGAGTATCAAAATCAGTATCAATTCAAATCCATTTAAGAATCAGAGAAGTAGTATAAATGCAGTTATTTGTGTGAGTCTACTTATACATAAAGGTTTAGGAGAATATGTATATTCAGAGATCGATGGAGGACTACATGTGTACATGATACAGATGTTCAGGGCAGCATCGCTAAGACAATAGACATTTCTTGCAAAATTAAAATTTATATAAAAAATTTAGAAAAATGTGAACAAGAGCACTAAAAAAGAAGGAAAGTTTATTAACGATTAATTTGTTACAGATTTTATGGACGTAAGCAAAGTTGATCGATTATTTAAAGCAAGTCTCAATTGACAGCATGATATAGAAGTTAATACCGTTTCAATTTCTTTGACAACGACAGACGTGATAAAAGTAGATACATGGTGCTGACAGGGACCCACAGTTGGTATTGTTCACAGGTTGATGCTGCCTGTTAAAAACAAAGAACTTAACAAAAACAATATACCCTAATTAACCAAGCAGCTTAAGGTATAACAAGGATAAAGCATAGTGAAGGCAGCTCAGACAACTTACGCAAAGAGACATTCAGAGTTAGATAAGTCGCCGATATTTTATATATTACACAACAATTAATATCAAAATTACAAATTTAAAAATGAATTTGTTTTGGACCTATGTTAACCCCTTGTGGCTGCTACCTAGTTGGTTAGTCAGAAGTATGGAAAAAAATATTGTGATTAACAAAGTTTTCATTGCGCAGCTCCAAAACCGATTAATACTTGAGGGAGCTAGAAAAAATCGAGTGAGTCTGTGTGTTTGTGTGCGTGTGTGTGTGAGCTCTTTACAATTATATTTTTTGTTATGTCATAGTCGAAGCGCGAGCAGAATGCACGTATGGCTCCGATAAGGTGGCTTGCAGAGAAAGAAAAAACTAAAAAAACAGCAGATGATGAAAGTGGGTTAGTTAGCCGGGCAGTTGAAAGTGCAGCGAGTTGCCCGGTTTGTGGCAGACAATGAGTCACGTGCGCCGATAGACCGATTACGCGAAATCGAATGCGACTGCAATTTTCAATCCATGTATGCGTATGCATATGGACAAAGGCATATGAATAGCGTCATCCGCTCTTCAGCTGCGCATATAAGACAACGGTGCGGCCGGATCAAACATCAGTCGGCCAAGCAGCACCCAAACAGCACTCCACCGCGCCACAACTCCACAATGTCTGCGTTCAGCCACTGCCTGCTCATGAGCCTGGCCATTGCCGCCGTTGCCCAATATTATGGCGACTCCTACGACGACTACTCATCCTATGGTCAGTACGGCGCAGCGCCTGGAGCCAGCTCTCAGCTGGACTATCTGTACAGCGAGGTGGCGCCGTCGTATGGCAACGCTCAGTACAGTGTGGCAACTGGAGCGGGCAGCAGAGCGTATGCCTATGCCTCGGCCAGTGGACCCAATGGCGCTAGGGCCCTAGCAGAGGCGCCTGGCTCCTATGGCACGCCAGTTAGCGGCTCCTATCCAATTTATCCGCCAGTCTATGTGACGGCAAGGACTACACCTGCTCCTGTTACCGGACCTACAGCAGCGCCCACAGCTGCTCCCACATATGCCCCACCATATGGATATACAGCAGCGCCCACAGCAGCACCAACCACAGTGGCACCCACTACGGTGGCACCTACTACAGTGGCACCAACTACAGTGGCACCAACTACGGTGGCACCCACTACAGTGGCACCTACTACAGTGGCACCAACTACAGTGGCACCAACTACGGTGGCACCTACTACAGTGGCACCCACTACGGTGGCACCTACGACGGTTGCTCCTACTACGGTGGCCCCAACCACAGTAGCTCCTACTACAGTGGCTCCCACCACAGTAGCTCCTACTACAGCAGCTCCAACCACAGTGGCTCCTACTACGGTGGCTCCTACTACAGTCGCACCCACTACAGTCGCACCTACCACAGTGGCACCCACTACAGTGGCACCTGTAAGTAGCCTAGCTCTGCTTTCTCTCTATATCTGCCTTCTCTCCTGTACTCCCGTTTACTACTTTCTCTCTCTCTCCCTCTCTCCCTCTTCCCGTTGCCCCTACCTCTGGTCATTTTCCATTTATATTTCATCAGTATTCATATGCCTCTTCAGTTTTCTTGCTCTCTTTCGTTCCCTCTTTGCACATATTCTTAAACGTTTCGTTCTTCGTTCCAGGGCACCAATCCCTTCAGGCTCGTTGTGAACGCTGGCGGCGTTCAAATATTCAGCATTGGCATCGACTTGAGCTGTGCCACGGCAAATGTGTATGAGATAAGCCTGAGCCAGGGTACCGAACCGTTCTTCGAGGTGCGCGGCTGCCTGGCGCCCTAAGATGGAGAGAGTTAACGATAGATAGCTTAAGAGACACGAACTAAAATACTAATGAAATAACTACTATGTAACTTATCATCGGCATCATGAAATATACTAGAACACTAAATTGCTAAATATCTAATTTAAATAATACATGATTAGTCTATGAATAAAAGTATTCATCTATCACTCATGCAATGGGTAACAACTCCTTTTCGTAGCTTTAGCCCTCTCTCTCTCACTCTGTTTCTCTCTCTCTGTATATATATATATATCTCTCTCTCTCTCTTCCACTTCCGTCCACACTGTTCATGCGAACAGGTGTTTTGCCTTTGATATGCCACTCAATTGGCTTTCCTCTCTGTCTCTGTCGCTTTACATTGTTTTCTATTTGCATTTCCCTACGGTCCAGGCTCGGCTTGTTCTTATCTGTCCAACAATAAATGACATTAAAAGCTTTAAAACAAAAATAATAGAAAAAGCAATTGACAATGGAGAGGCCCTTGCTCCTGTCTCCGTCTCCTCCTCCTCCTCCTCACTCACTCTCTCTGTCTCTCATAGCGGAAATTAGGGATAGGCTTTGGCAGCAGGCAACACACACCCAACTGATATTTACATTGAAATTGTTTTGGGGCTTTGATATAATTTCAAAAATCTTGAGCTGAAATTTTCTGTTTTGTTTCCATTTGCATCAGATTCGAGTGCAAAGAGTTCGCCAACTTTGCCATTTACATATCATTTTTTCACGGATTCAGTTTGTGCCCACGTCAATTGGCCTTCATTGTCAGTTTAATTGCTTTCTGCTGCCCGTTATGAGTCACTTGATTCCTAAACATTTCTCCCCACTTGACGCTGTTAATTAAATTGGGCTTCAGCTATACGATTTCCGCAAGTCCTCGCCTGGGTCGCTTTTATTTTTGGATGTCCTTTGATGATTTTTTCAACATATACTTAGCTAAACTTCAAATGTATTTTCTCTGCAAATTAATTAATTATTTACGATTAGCCACAATTTCAAATCAAAGCTCGCCCATTCCAGCCATAATCAGCTGGAAAATTTTTGGCATTTGCCAAACTCTTTACAGCTCGGCTGAAATTCACTTTTAAATTCAATTTTAGTTTCAATTTGTTGCGATTTGTCATTATGCTTCACTCATTAAAAGTTTTGCTAACTAAGAAAAGTTAATTAGGATCGCATCAAAGTGGTCAGGTCGACGCTAAGAATACCCTTACTTCTATCCTAGTTATCTTTATTTGCTTTATAGACTTTGTGTATTACATTGCCAGCATGAAGATAGTTTGCTTTACTTTATTGCTTTTCTATGTGATTCTCATAAATTCAAGTAGCCCATTTTCAGCCAGGCTGCCACTCTATTACTTAATCTAGCTGTTCCTCTCTCATTCTCCCCATGTATTTCTTTTCTTTTCACATCCACATCCAATCACATATTTTACTGCCCATCAAAATGTATATACCCTTCTATACGAAGCACAAATTGCAATTAAATAGAATATGAGCAGAAGGCATGAAAAGTGTTTTTAGCTTTTCTCACACTTCCCAGCGCGCGATAAACAAGGGAATAAAACAAAAATAGAAAAACTATTCAGAGCAAGCCCAGCCGACTGCATGATACTGGGTCACAGTTAAATTTTTGATATTTTGGCATTTGCCACGCCCCAAGGGGCATACAGTAAGGAGGGTAGAACCGATATGCTCTCTTTTTGCATTGTGAACAGGCATGAGAAACAAGAAAGTGTGAGAAAAGCGTTGTGAGCAACGTTGATATTCGAAAGACAGCTGGGCTGTCGGGCATCGATGGCTGGCTGCTATCAATTGGGCCAATTGCTGTTCTGTGTTGTTGTCATTATCATTGTTATTGCCATTGTTGTCGTCATTGTCATTATTGTTGGCACTGTTATTGTCATTGTTGCTGTATCTGGCTGAAGCATCCTAAGCCGGTTATCGACAAAGTTCGCATGTCACATAAATCATCATGTTCCTGAGATACCCTATCGGAATCACGGCTGGGGTGTATTGCTGTGAGAAATCAAAGAATACGAAAGTCAATTGGATGCATAACTTTTTCTATATTTCTGTCTCACTCTCTCTTTGTAGAATACTAAGTATTATTTTCTCCAACTATTTGATATCTCTAGATGTACTTAACTTTTTGCTTTCTTTCTTTTTCTTACTCTTTTGCTGTATATAACATATAATTAGTGCTCATATCTGGCATTGTTTAATATATTCTCTTAATATTTTTAGTAGCTATTCAATACTTTTCTACTACTCTTTTGTAACTATTTATAATACATTAGTCTCTACCTTTTTCTATACTTCTAATTAATATTTATGCCGTACTTCTTTTAGTATCGTCATAATTTCTTTCTTACTAATTTTCGATTGCTTCTTAATATTGATGGCCTCCTTTTTCTACTACTTTTTTGCATGCATAACTGATAGTTCTTACAAAGTATGTACTACTATTTCACATATGTCTACTATTATTGGTAGTAGCACTACTTCTTTTTTCTACTCTAATACCTACTACTACTACTACTACTACTACTACAATATATTATTAATTATTAAATAAATTAAATAATATTGCAAATACTACTTCTATATACTTGTATTACTATATACTACTATAAATTTAATACTAGTTTAACTACCGCTACTATTACTACTATTATTATATACTATACTTTACCATATTTTACTCTCAATACCACTACTACTACTATTTAGTGCTACTCCTTTTTATACTACAATACTCCTGCTACTCATGCTGTAGTCAACTTCTGTTTGCATAGGGTATATTTTAGTCGACAAGCGTGATTACATGTTGCTGCTTATGCTGCTGCTGCTTGGATTATTTTTTAATAAATTTGCTTAGCTGGGCAAAAGAAAAGAGAACAAAAAAAAAAAAAAATGGTTTTTGAAATTTCATCGAGCATAAATCAGAGCTCGGGCAGCGCGAGCTGAGGAGACGCGCTCGCTGCCGCTGGCGGGCTCAAAGAATTTGATTTTGATGTTGACTTTGATTTCATTCTTTTTACTTTGCATTGATATTTATGGCTGTGAAATTGGCTTATAATATTATGTGTACGCTCCCCGTTGTTGTTTACAATTAATCCAAATCAAAGCGGATGGGGATCAAAATGTTTTTGTTATTTTATATTGGTTTTGATTACTTGAACTTGGCCACAAGTGTTTCGCTCTTGAACTGCGCCTCTGTGTCTGGTCGGAAATCAAATGAATCGATTAAAGTGCCACAAAATGTAGCACAATTTACGACACCTGACTGCCGCTCTTAGGGGCATTGCATATGTGGCTAGCGTCTTAGTATTGCCTCGCCCACGTTCTCGCTCTGCCTCGCTCTGTGGCACCCACTCTTTGCCTCTCATTCCCACTTTAATTTCTCTCTTGGCAGACTGAAATTTGCACAGGAAGCAAGTCATGAATTCGTAATCGGCTTTGTAGCCTCAACATAAGGCAGCTATAAATTAGCTTAACTTCCGATTGATTCCTTATTTCAATGTAATCGCGAGGGATTTACAGACGGAGAGACTCATAATGAGCGCGAGCGAAAGAGAGGCACAGAGTGGAAGATGGAGGGGCATAGAGAGAGAGGGAAGGGAGAGAGTGGAAGAGAGCGTCACATTGAATATGAGTGAATGATGAGGCAGAGAATGTGAAAGAAAAGAGATAGATATATAGATAGTCAGAGAGAAAGGCATAGAAAGAGCTAGAGATATATAGAGAGAGCTATAGTATAATTAAGTAGAACTATATTTAAACTTACTTAGAAAGCTATGCATTAATTATATACATATAACTCGAATCAAATTCGAATTACTTTCGAGTTCGTCTAGAAATCGATAGTTATCGATATTATGCCACTGTTCCAATTGCTACTCAAATATATACCAAAAGTAAAAGGAAAGCACAGAGTAATAGATAAAAGTAATAGAAAGAGCAACTAAAGCCCTCGAGGTGTACTTAGAAGATCTAAAAAATTGTTTATTCAGAGCGAAAGAGAGAGAGAGAGAGATAGAGAGACGCCGTCTATGAAAAGCGAAATGTGATTTAAATTGAATGTGGAACAAAATGGAGCCAACAAAATGAGGTGCGTTGACAGCAGCTGAGGGACAAGTAACATAATAAGGAGTTGGAGGTCTGCAAAGAAGAGAACGACGAAAAAAATGAAAACACAAATTAAATATACATGAAGAGCACAATTACCAAATTTGTATACTTAATGTGGGGCTATATCTCTCTGTGTGTATGTGTGTGTGTGTAATGGAAAATTGAGGTGAACTCGACGGCGATGGCGACGACGACGGCGTTTGTGGCAAATGAAATTCAATCCAGTGTCCATCTCTGGTAACATGTTTTGTTTGTGCACGTATAAAAATTTAATAAGCGCCCAAAAGTCGGCAACAATAAAAAGCCGTGAGTCGTAGTTGCAGGGAACGCAGCGCGATGAGTCGCAGCTAAATTCATAAGCCCTACTGCCCTACCGTCCCACCGCCCAAACGTCCCTCAAATTATGCTATTAAAGCGCAGCCAAGACTGTAGCCATGAAATGAACAAATTTTACTCCGAGCGGGCGGGAAGCTTGAGGTGTGGCCGCACTTGAGCCAAAATTGACATGGGACCCAGGTCGGACAGGAGAACTCTTGCAGACTGCCCGTAGCCAAGAGCCAATGTGACCTCATTACTCACGCATTTAGCTGAGGCCCACGGTCTCAACTTTCGGCAATGCAACAAGCTAACTATTTATGCGAGCTCATCTCAGCCAAATAAAACTTGACCTTTGGCAGATATCTTCTTTTTCGACTGCGAGTGTTACCAGGGTGAAACTCACCGCAGTTGAGCTTAACCTAATTTGAGTTATGTTTACATGACCTTCAAATTCATGATTTTCATGGTCACTTCGAACTTGGACTTCAACTTTGAACCTCCCACGATCTATGCGAAGCACTTAGTCCTTACGCCCCTTCAATCCGTCTCAAGTCAGACCCACACTTTCTGGCTTGACCAGCATACATATAGAACTCTCATTTGTTGTTTTTTTTTCTTTTCTTTTTTTTTTCCCCCGTTATGTATGCAAATGTTTGCATTGTTCTGCGGGCTATTTATTTCAGTGTGAAGCGTCGGGTGTGGGCATATTGTACACATGGCATTCTAATGAGCTTGGTAAAAGCAGCGCTGCCTTCATTATGACGCGTGGCAAGTTCATAAAAACAAATAGAAAGGGAAACTAAGAAAACAGCTCGTTCGAAGATGCTGTCAATGGAATATCCTACGGTAAATAGCTGAAGGTGGTCTGTCCGACTGCACAATATTTTACAAATTATGCATACTAATGCATTATCATAATGCTAATAATACTGACAGATACAATGAACAATATAATAGTAATGATGCTAATAGTGCTAGTGATAAGATGAATGGTTGTGATAATCTTAATGCTAATGCTAATGTGGACACTGATGCTAATATTAATGATAATGCTGATGCTGATGCTAATAAAAATGTAATGTAATTTAATGCTAATGCTAATACTGATGCTAATGCTAATAATAATATGGGCCCCAAATTTTAAGGTATTTGCTAACTCTCATGCTAATGCTAATATAGACATTAATATTAAAACTTTTGCTTTTGTCAATGCTAATAATAATGGTAATGCTCATACTAATGGTAATGTTAGTACTAATGCCTATGCAAAAATCCAATGCTAATTCTTATGCTTATGCTAATGTTTACAGTAATGCTAACTCTAATGCTAATGATAATACTAATGTCAATTTTATTGCAATATATTACTGTCAATGCTAATGCCAGTGCTAATAACAATGATTATGCTATTGCTAATGATAATTACAATGATCATTTTTATTAAATTTAGCACAGCTCAACAGCAGAACAGCGTGAGCCGTAAAACTGAGAGATATGAATTCTCTTTAATGAGAAAAGTTCATTATCAAAGAGCCTGCTTAAAGTCTCAAGATGAATAGCTTGGTTGGCATAGGCCAACCTAAATCTCTTATTATTTCACTATAAATTTCGAGAGCCATTCTATACTAGATGCATAAGCGCGTTGCGGAATGCTGCCATTTGGAGTTCATTCACATTGGAACCCAAACGCGCAAAATGAGGCATTTATCACGGAGCAGTGGAAAAAAGGCGTTGAGTATGATTTTTTTTTTTTCCTTTTTTTTCTGCTCGCTCCGCCATCCTCTTCCCAAGGGCAAAAAAAAAACAGAAGAAACAAGGAAAAGTGTCACACAAAGCGCTCAATGGATGAAAAGAAATGGCCAAAGATGCTGAACAAAGGCAAATTGAATTCACCTGCAGTGTCAAGGATGTGCAAAGCTGATGACTGTGGGTGGTTAAGGGGCGAGCCACTCTCTGCCACTCTCTGTCACTAAATACAAAATAAAAGTTATACAATTAGCAAATGTCGCTGGCGGCCATTCAGTTTGCCTCCACGTGACCGCCACGAGATGTTATTTTCTGCCGCGGGCGATGTAATGAGTGGCCAGTGGTTGAGTGGTTGAGCGGTGTGAGAGGGGTGGCTGGGCTCTGCCGCCGCTTTGTGCGTTCGGGTTGGCATTTATGCGACGGTTAGGCAGCTAATCGAATCAGCTTGTCGCTGCTAGTCTCGCACTAAATAAACATGTTTGCCTTTCGGCCGGGGCCCATGCGACGTATGCGCAACGTTCGATAGATCTGCCAACGACTATTTTTTGAGAGCTCTGCAAACAGCCGGGGCGTGGAAAGGAAAAAAGGGGAAATATTATTTTTTGATTTCACTCCACTTCATTTCTCGTTCATTTTGTGTTTGTCCAAGCGATACGAGCGCCACGCGAGCAGGCGTGAATATTATGGACGGGGCACAAAAGACGACGCCGTGAATAAATCGTAAATGCATTCAAACATTTCATATTTTTTTTTTTTTACTTTTTGCCACCCCCACCCGCACATGAAGAGGATATTGCACTTGAGCATGCCATGCAATCCATAGGCAGAAGAAGTTTTTTATTTATTTATTTATTTATTTTATTTTTTTTTTTTTGGCAATCAATGCCATTCGGTATTTATGGGGATTTGGTTTAGTGAGAACTATTTATAGCGGCAAACATTTCCGTATCAACTAAATACATAGATCCATAACGAACACTTACCTGCGCGCAGCAGAGCCATCTGTGCGAAAGACGTTTGTTTACGTTCGCCGACTGCGCTATATCACAAAAAAAATATATAAATATTTGTATTTAGTATATATATTAATATATATACACTGAATCACTCAATGTTTTTACACTTCGAATCGCGACCAAACAAAATTTAAAAAAAAAATTGTTTAAAAATGGAAATAAATTGAGGAAAATGAAATGTTTTGAAAAGTTTTGCTGCTGCAACAACCGTTCGCAACGGCTTCGCGTTGGTAAATGATGCCGGCGCGAAGCTGAGCATTCTGCTATTGAGTCCTACCAGCTTATCCTACAAGTTGGCTAGCAAGCAGTGCTAACTGTTATACGAGGGCTGTTCGAATTGATGCACAGTGGGGCTAACTAAAAATAATTTGAATTGTATCACATGAAAAAAAAAGAAGATAATTATGATAAATGTGGATGCGTTTTAAATAAGATTTCGATCATATTTATTTATTTTTATAAATTTTATTTACTTATTTTTAAGTATAAAATATTTAAGCCTGCTTATTCAATATATATTTATGGTATTTTTTTTTAGATTATAAATATAGTTTAATTTTTAATATTTATTAATATGATATATTTGATCACTTATAAATCTAAAATTTTTATTTATCTCTCATGTTTTTCATAGCTTTGGCTTGCTTAATAATCTATAAATATGAGAGCATATATATGCTATATATATATCGGTATGTATGTATATATGTATATATATATACATGCAGCTAACATATTCAAGAGCTATACATAAGCCATGGCCCACTGTGCGCTGGCCTAGCACTTGGTAACATGATCTTTGTTTGAACTTTTGCCCCAGCAAATTGTGCGCTAGGAAACGTAATTGTTGTTTATAGTTGTAAATTAAGAGCAATAAAGTTTCAAATAACTATTCCAATGTAATTACGCAGGCAAAAATAGGAGAGTAAAAAGTACGAAGAAAATGTATCAAAAATATGATTTCATTTTTATGTAAATACAAATTTGAGTATCGAAGTCAAGGTTAAGCTTGGAAGGCTTTTATTAGACAATTCGCCTTTTTGGGAATATGTGTGAATGGTTGGATATGTAAGCTAAGACTACACCAGTTTTACAGGGTATATTTAAATAATTTTGAACAGTTAAACTGTTATATTATTTATCATAGTTGAGATATGTCTTAAGCAGCGCTCGTTGTGGACGTCAACAGATGTCAGATGCTGTGCACTGCCTGTTCAACTGCTTGCCAAGCGTAAGCAGGGCACCGCGGGTCAAGCAGACGAAGCAGTGCGTTAAACGGAAACGCATTGCATTGCAACTTAATTAAAGTTAATTAGTTGTTTTTGATTAGTTAACTAATTTAGTTAGGCACTAGTCAGAGGGCAAAAGGTACAAAGAACGTGGCTGGCGCCAGCCTTTGGTCTTGAGCACAGGTTGGGCACGTAAGCAACGAGTTGATAAGACGCCGACGTCTGCCGTTGCTGCCGTTGCTGCTGTTGCTGCTGTAGGTAAAGCACAGAGCGAGAGAAAGATTGATGCGCGGCAGCAGCAGGTATTGGTCTCGCATTTCTTAGGTATAAAAAAGCGAGTGTAGGGCGAACAAAGTATATTATTGTCCAATAGACCTTCAACATGTGGTCACAGCTCGGTTGCATTGCATTGGCATACAGCTTGCTCAGCTTGGCCGCGGCCCAGCGCTGTGTGGATGAGTTTCACCATGAGCAGCAAGCGCTGAGGGGACGTGTCGACTATTCTAACTGCGGTCGATCTGTGTGCGCCACCAATGGCTACTGCTACCGCTCGTTCCACAACATATGCTTTCTGACTGCCTTCAATGTGCGTCTGCTCTTCGCTGGGCAACAAGGTAAGTTTACAGCTGCTGCCACACAAGGGGCTCTACGGGCTTTAATCTCGACTATTCCTTAGAACTCGTGGAAACCGACATGCGGCATTGCTTGCCACAGTCAACGTGGGTCAACTACAACACACCCTATGATGTCGCTAGATTCTATGCCAATGCCGATGCCTATGAGTTACCCTATACATATGAAACGGAGAATCCAGACCAGAGATACTCGAACTTATATAGTCTCAATCTCTACTATAGGGGGCAGGATATATATTCGCCCACGAACGGCTTTTACTATAGGAATACTCAACGTTCGCCAAAGAAAATGTCTACATACAAGAAACCCACCACACAATACACAACTTCTGTTTCCACTACAACAGCATCCACAACAGTAGCATCCCCAATAGCAGCATCCATTATGAAAGCGTCTACTACCACAGCAACAGCATCCCCATCCACAACTCCGACATGTACTAAAACAGTATCCACTAGAACACCATCCGCCACAATAACTTCTACAACTCCGATATCTACTACAACAGCATCCACTACAACACCATCCACCACAACAGCCTCCACTACAACACCGTCCACTACAACACCATCCACCACAACAGCATCCACCACAACACCATCCACCACAACAGCCTCCACTACAACAGCATCCACCACAACAGCATCCACTACAACACCGTCCACTACAACACCATCCACCACAACAGCCTCCACTACAACACCATCCACCACAACAGCGTCCACCACAACACCATCCACCACAACAGCATCCACTACAACACCATCCACCACAACAGCATCCACTACAACACCGTCCACTACAACAGCATCCACCACAACAGCATCCACTACAACAGCATCCACTACAACACCATCCACCTCAACAGCATCCACCACAACAGCATCCACTACAACAATTTCAAGTAAAGTGAAGTCAGCTGCTAATATCATGCAATCTACAATACCATCCACAACGAGCTCACCAGCTATTACAAGCACAACTGAAGCAACAAGCTCCACAACGACAAGTTCATCCACAGCGACTAGCCCACAATCCACAAGCACCACATTGCGGCCTAGCTCCTTAGTTGCAATCAACTCTACCGAGGCATCCACAGCGGCTCCAACGCAGTCAACGCCAGCGGCAAGACCTGTCTTTGGACGATCGAGAATGGCTGTCTTAGCATCCGCAAAGAGACCACCAACAAGAGCCCCAATACCATCCACAATAGCAACTACTCAAACCACGAAAGCATCGGCGGCAATAAACTCTAAATTACAGACCAGCACACCCCTAGCTGCAACAAGCTCCACAGCAGCAGTCACAACTGAGTCCCCCCCAACCGTCAGCAGCAGCACCATGGAGGGCGTAAGTATACCAGGCGTAATATTACAGCAACTTCCACACGTTATGCCACTTGTGTTGGGTTTACAATTTAACACTCAGTAATCACTATGCTGTATATTTTCTTTCGAATAGAACACTCTGGTTTCTCTGGTCTTTACAATGCCCAATGGCCGGGTCTTTAGACTGTCAATGGCGTCGCAGATAACTAATCCCACTACGGGCCACAAGACGTGCGCCGAGGAGACGCACTTGGAGCTGAGATATAGGGGACTATCAGAGCCGCTGAAGTTCACTGGTTGCCTCTACAACAACTCGACACGAAATGGAGCAAGCTATGACACCACCACCACCACCACCAGCAAGCCAAGGGCCAAGCCTTACGAGAGATCATATAGATTGGATAACTACAGACCCTTTGGCTACATATATAGCTTTACTTATGGCGGCTATGAATCCAGCTCTGGACCTTTCTCGAGCTATGTTCCAGTTCCCTACTATGGCAGCGCCTCCGTTTTTAATTATAATTAACTTAATTATATGACCCATATTAATGCGCCTCACCGGTACTGTACTGCATTATATATAATCAATAAGACTTTCCATTTGTACACCCATATCTATATATCTATAAATAAATAAATACATTTTTGATACCTAAGCAAGTTCTTTGATACCTGACACGAGATACATGCACGATACATTGACCTACCTCAATTATGCTGTCATACGACTGTTTCGTATACCTTGCATATCTATAGATATGCATATGACTTTATGATGCCTCAGCAATTTTTTAGGTATTCCAGAATTGTGAACGTTTTCAAGGTCTTAAATGATTGAATTGCATAACTATTATTTATTATTATTATTTTAAAAATAATTTATTATTAGATTATTATTATTTTATTTTAATTTTATTATTAACTTATTATTAATTTATTTTTATTTTATATTTAATTTATTATTATGTTATTATTATTTTAATAATTTATAATTAGTTTATTATTATTTTATTTTAATTTTGTTATTATTTTATTATTAATTTATTTTTATTTTATATTTAATTTATTATTATTTTATTATTATTTTAATAATAATTTATTATTAGATTATTATTATTTTATTTTAATTTTATTATTAACTTATTATTAATTTATTTTTATTTTATATTTAATTTATTATTATGTTATTATTATTTTAATAATTTATAATTAGTTTATTATTATTTTATTTTAATTTTGTTATTATTTTATTATTAATTTATTTTTATTTTATATTTGATTTATTATTATTTTATTATTATTTTAATAATAATTTATTATTAGTTTATTATTATTTTATTTTAATTTTATTATTATTTTATTATTAATTTATTTTTTATTTTATATTTAATTTATTATTATTTTAATAATTTATAATTAGTTTATTATTATTTTATTTTAATTTTGTTATTATTTTATTATTAATTTATTTTTATTTTATATTTAATTTATTATTATTTTATTATTATTTTAATAATAATTTATTATTAGTTTATTATTATTTTATTTTAATTTTATTATTTTTTTATTATTAATTTATTTTTTATTTTATATTTAATTTATTATTATTTTAATAATAATTTATAATTAGTTTATTATTATTTTATTTTAGTTTTATTATAATTTTATTATTAATTTATTTTTATTTTATTTTTAATTTATTATTATTATGTTATTATTATTTTATTATTCAATTATTATTATTTTATTATTGTTGTTTTATTATTATTATCAAAAGCATATTTTAATTTAAGATTTAATAATTTAAGTATGCAAAAAAAAAAGTTTTTATATGTCTTCCATTCCTGTAGACCCACCTCTATATATTGTATTCATTGCATGTCAAAATTTCGTAAAAGTAAGCAAATTTCTCTGACATTTCATACAAAAAATTGTTTATCATCAAAATTATTGCAATGCTGTTTTACGCTTAAGCTTTATTTGCTATAATATATTTTGTTTGGGCTGGTATCAAAAGGTTTTCAGAAGAAGTTTTGAATTTTTCCATTCAATATTCCCCCCTTCTATAAGTAATCTCTTTGACACCTGGTGCCAGATCTATTTAAAAATCTTGCCTGCTTGTCAGCTTTTGCTATTAGAACTCTTCTGGAACATATACGCTTAGCTTCGATCAGCTAGAAATACTTTAATTCAACTTACTTATGAAACATCGACCTTCGGACCTACCCCAAAGCTGCTCTGCTGCACAATTAATAATATTATACTAGATACATAATACCTAAGCAATTTCAGCTGATAGCAGAAGTATGCGCGAAATGTTGTTAGATTTTAGTTTTAATTCGATTGAATCATCATAAATAATATTGAATGACTGTATATAGCTCTGAACAATCAGCTGACCTTGACAAATTGTCTTAGTATCGTCATGCGCTGCGTGCCTGCCTTCTTAATCATTATTGTATTCGTAATTTGCACAAGATTCTTTGCATAAAAAGTACAAAAAACAGAATTAATTCACAAAATTTCCCATGCGAAAAGTTTACGTTTAACACGAATAGCACTGATACGAATGTCGCTCATTTTATTTCATAAGCTAACAGAACACAAACAAAAAAAAAAAATGTAATATGAAATAACGCAAAAAACTTAAAAAACTTAGCGTCTAGCTTTAAGCTGGAAGCGTTGATATAATTAATTACACAAATGGAGCTCCGGACACGTAGACATTGCGATGATATGAGACCATATGCCCCAAGACCATGACAGGTTGTCGCCGTCATATAAAAAGTGCAGCCTGTTCGAGGCTAAGCCATAGTCGGACTTAGGATTGTCCACAAAATGCACGCGTTCTATTTGCTATGTTTGTGTTTGACCTTGGTCACGAGCGCCAGGAGCTGGGGCTATGGCGGCCCCGCTTCCTACGGCTCACAGTGCAACCATCTGCAGTGTTCCGATGTCAAGGAGGAGGTCTGCGCCAAGATCGAAGGCTCGCATCAGCAAGCGACCTTTGATAATGCATGCGAAGCCCAACGCTACAGCTGCCTAACGGGAAACTGTATGTGCCCCATGGATGAAGGTATTGGGCTATGATAATATTTGCTATCTTTTCAGATTGGCGCATACTCTTCGAGGGCCCCTGCGAGTGCCCAGTCAAGTGTCCACTCACGTGCACTCCGATCTGTGCCGCACTGCAGAATACGCAAAAGTCGTTTCAAAACCAATGCGAGCTGCTGCAATTCATATGCCACACCAACGAACGTGAGTCTCAATCAATTCCGTTGCCCAAATCGTTAGCTCACTTGGCCATCTTCTGTCTTAAGCCTGGAAGTACCTGCACGAAGGGCCATGTTTAGGTGAAGAAGATGTATACGCACCGCAATCGGGACCAATGATGCCATATCCATCCTATCCGGTTTATGCACCTCAGTCGTATAGACCGCAGCCATATGGACCACCTCCCTATGGTTATCCAGCTTACGGACCTTATGCCTATCAGCAGCCAGCGTATGGACCGCCCTTGCCAATGCCCTATCCACGTCCCTATGGTCCCCAACGTCCATCGTCTCAGCTGCAAAATTATCATATCTCCATCTCAAGAGATCATTTGCCCACAGAGTCAAGCGAAGCATTTGGGACAACCACAGCCACCAGCACAACAAAAGAAGATTCGACAACTGATACAACGACCGCCTCAGCCACTACGAGTAATGAGGATCCACAGGTTTTAGCACAAAGCTTACGAGAAGATTCCCTTCAGGAAACTACTTCTGCTGCTTCGTCAACGGAAGCAACCACAAGTTCCTATTCAGATAAGACTTCAACAGCATCAAGTAATACGAGTACATCCCAACCACGACCAAGTGCTCAAAACTTGAGTAGAGTAGCAGTTCAAAACAATCCAGTTAATGATACAAGCTCAGAAACTACATCTATAAGTACTGATTCCACAACGGAAGCTCCTATAACCTCTGATTTAGTGAGTCCAGAACCAGCAGATTACTCAGCTCCAGCTGAGTCGAATTACACAACAGACGCTTCCGTCAGCTCAACAACAGCAGGCCAGGCCTATGAAGCTGCGGAGAAGAAGACATCAGATCCTTATTCTCAGGAAACAACTACAGCACCTCCCGAGAGCACTTCAGTGGAACCACAAGTTCAAAGCTTAAGCAGAGCTGCCGCAGTGAATCCGGAACCAGTGGATGATTCAGCTTCGGCTGATACAAATTCCACAACAGACGCTCCCATCAGCTCTACAACAGCAGGCCAGGCCTATGAAGCTGCGGACAAGAAGACATCAGATCCTTATTACCAAGAAACAACTACAGCACCTCCCGAGAGCACTTCAGTGGAACCACAAGTTCAAAGCTTAAGCAGAGCTGCAGCAGTGAATCCGGAACCAGTGGATGATTCAGCTCCAGCTGAGTCAAATTCCACAACAGACGCTCCCGTCAGCTCAACAACAGCAGGCCAGGCCTATGAAGCTGCGGAGAAGAAGACATCAGATCCTTATTCTCAGGAAACAACTACAGCACCCTCCGAGAGCACAACATCAGAGCCACAAGTTCAAAGTTTAAGCAGAGCTGCCGCAGTGAATCCGGAACCAGTAGATGATTCAGCTTCGGCTGATACAAATTCCACAACAGACGTTCCCGTCAGCTCAACAACAGCAGGCCAGGCCTATGAAGCTGCGGAGAAGAAGACATCAGATCCTTATTACCAAGAAACAACTACAGCACCCTCCGAGAGCACAACATCAGAGCCACAAGTTAAAAGTTTAAGCAGAGCTGCCGCAGTGAATCCGGAACCAGTGGATGATTCAGCACCGGCTGATACAAATTCCACAACAGACGCGCCCGTCAGCTCAACAACAGCAGGCCAGGCCTATGCAGCTGCGGACAAGAAGACATCAGATCCTTATTACCAAGAAACAACTACAGCACCCTCCGAGAGCACGACATCAGAGCCACAAGTTCAAAGTTTAAGCAGAGCTGCCGCAGTGAATCCGGAACCAGTGGATGATTCAGCTCCAGCTGAGTCAAATTCCACAACAGACGCGCCCGTCAGCTCAACAGCGGGCCAGACTTATGGAAAGACATCTGATCCCTATTCTCAGGAAACAACTACAGCACCTCCAGAGAGCACGACATCAGAGCCACAAGTTCAAAGCTTAAGCAGAGCTGCCGCAGTGAATCCGGAACCAGTAGATGATTCAGCTCCAGCTGAGTCAAATTCCACAACAGACGCTCCCGTCAGCTCTACAACAGCAGGCCAGGCCTATGAAGCTGCGGAGAAGAAGACATCAGATCCTTATTACCAAGAAACAACTACAGCACCTCCCGAGAGCACTTCAGTGGAACCACAAGTTCAAAGCTTAAGCAGAGCTGCCGCAGTGAATCCGGAACCAGTAGATGATTCAGCTCCAGCTGAGTCAAATTCCACAACAGACGCTCCCGTCAGCTCTACAACAGCAGGCCAGGCCTATGAAGCTGCGGAGAAGAAGACATCAGATCCTTATTACCAAGAAACAACTACAGCACCCTCCGAGAGCACGACATCAGAGCCACAAGTTCAAAGTTTAAGCAGAGCTGCCGCAGTGAATCCGGAACCAGTGGATGATTCAGCTCCGGCTGATACAAATTCCACAACAGACGCTTCCGTCAGCTCTACAACAGCAGGCCAGGCCTATGAAGCTGCGGAGAAGAAGACATCAGATCCTTATTACCAAGAAACAACTACAGCACCCTCCGAGAGCACGACATCAGAGCCACAAGTTCAAAGTTTAAGCAGAGCTGCCGCAGTGAATCCGGAACCAGTGGATGATTCAGCTCCGGCTGATACAAATTCCACAACAGACGCTCCCGTCAGCTCAACAACAGCAGGCCAGGCCTATGAAGCTGCGGAGAAGAAGACATCAGATCCTTATTCTCAGGAAACAACTACAGCATCTCCCGAGAGCACGACATCAGAGCCACAAGTTCAAAGCTTAAGCAGAGCTGCAGAAGTGAATCCGGAACCAGTAGATGATTCAGCTCCAGCTGAGTCAAATTCCACAACAGACGCTCCTGTCAGCTCAACAACGGAATCACCAGAGTCTACAACAGAAAATGTGAACAACTCAACTGCGGAATCAACAACATCTTCATCTGAATTGGCTCCATTAGGAAATGTTGCAAAGGAGGAAACTCAAAATGCCGACGTCGCTAAGGCTGGTAACCAGGTGATTGTGGAAGTGTCCGAGAAGGATGATACTCAAACGGTTAAGATTAATAGTGCAAACACGAATCCAAGTCCAACATATATTTTCTTGTTCCTCTCCAAGAGCTCAGCGCAAAAGGTCGAAGTACAAAAGAACTGAATTGACAAGAAACAATGAGATTCTCTACGTTGCCAGAGTAAATTTACTAACTCCAAATGATTCCTAAGACTTAAAACTTTACTGTTCTAGAAATTACGTAAAAAATATAACGATTTTACCAAAGTCTCATTAAATATAACTATTCAGATGAAATATGCAAGATTTGTTTACTTTTAGAATATTTCGTTTGCATAGAAGGTTTATAGACGTCCCAAAGTGGGATTACTTTAAACCTTTATTCCAATTGGATTCATGTAGTCTTTATAGCTCTTATGCTCTACCTTACTACATTTATGGCTATAACCAGATCATGCTTAAATTGTCCACTGTATTTTTTGAATAAGACCATGGTTGCTTTTTAAATAGGTTTATTAACACTTATTTTTTGATAACATCTGGTTCTTGAAGTGGCTTAACGATTTCCGGTTTTGGGCTGGTGCTGGTGCTGTTGCTGGTGCTATTCGCTTTGAACTCTGTTGTACTGTGAGCCGCTGGCACTGTAGCCTCAGTGGTGCTGGGTGTTGGTGTAGATACCGTGGTGCCAGCAAGGGTATCCGGAAAAGAAGCAGCGGTGCTGGTGGTGGATTTGCTGCTGCTGGTGGTGTTGATGTTGGAGATGGTGCCATGTGGGATCAATAAGAATTTGAAGTCATCTCGTTGAGTGGTTGTAGTACTTGGCTTGGGTGTGGTTGTTGTTGTAGTTGTAGTAGTGATTATGGTGGTGCTAGGTGGTGTATCTGTAACAGTGCCCAAGCCAGGCACATAGAGCGAAAGACTCGAATCCGTGATGGCACCATAGTTATAGCCCACATCGGGTATATTATAGACGCTATAGGCGTCAATGGCACGTGAGACAGAAACATCAGCGTTGCCCAGGCCCCTGAATTGTTGGAACTCCATGGGCACTGGCCTTGTGGTTGTAGTGGTGCTGCTGGTGCTGTTTGTTGTGGTAGGTCCAGTATAGTGGCTCTGCTTGCTCCGACTTGGCGTTGCTGCTGTTGTGGATCTCGTCTTATGGCGACGCTTGCCGTGCTTGCGCCTGCTCTTCGACTTGGTTCTGGCCTGGCGACAGGGTCCCTTCTTCAGTATGCGCATGACTGAAAAGGCGAGACTTAAAAACAGCGTTCTATGGTCTCCTACGGTGCTATTATTCACCTTGTTTGGTCAGACAACCCCGTCGATGCGCCTCGCATTCATTGGCAAAGGTTACAGCTTGGTCGTGGCTGGCTGCTTGTTCCGAAGCCGCACAAACGGGGGCATACATTGGCGTGCAGCGAATGTTGTCGCACTGTGGCAGACAGCGCTCCAGCTCGGTGGGCTCCAGCTCTGCATTAAGACATCGATTCAAATGGCAACTCTGCCTTTTTTTTTTTTTTTGTATTTTTTTAAGCTCACTTACCTGTGGCGTGTTGAAAGAGCATCTTCATGTTGGCCGACTCCAGCTTGCAGTAATTTTCAAAGTAGAAATAGTTGCTGCCGTTGGTCGCGCACACCGGCTGTCCGCCCGATCCACACTTGGGCTGATAGTCCACATACTGAAACTGCAGGTTGTCCAGCTGCTGTCCATTGCCCTCGCCCAACATCTTGTGGTACTCGGGATTTCCATAGTGCTCATCGTTGTACCGCCAGTCGAGTTGAGCAGGCAGCCGTGCTGCGCCTACGGCGCCAGTTGTGGCCGCCACAGCTAGCAGAGTTCCTAGCAGCAGTCGATCCACTGCACTCCACAAGTTGCACCGGTGGCGTTGCATCATTTCAGTTCTTACTGCTCAGTTGGCTGCGACCTGACACTTTTATACTGCCCTCCATGGTCTTAGCTCTGGAGTTATCTGCATTACGACGTGTCGATATGCGCAGCTCGCATCGATGCGATTCTCTGCTCCACATTCTCGGAATGACTGCGCTGAGATTATCGACCAATGGACTCAATATACGCCAATTCATTGGCCAGCGATAATGCTCGTGCGTATCGCCCCCCAGCACGATCTGCTCGAGCTTAACGAAATCTACTATTGCTCCCGCTTGCATGGAGTAGTCCAAGCAATCTTCAAAATTGCCTCATTTGTCATCAATAAATTTACAGTTTACAGCTAACTAATACAACGCCAAATCAAACTTGAAAGTTCAATATAAACTTAAAAGCTCTTGCTACTGCAGTAAGAAGCTAAAATCTTCGCAATTTAAGCTTGCGCTTTAAAAGCTTTTGCCTTAGCAACGACTTTATGGTATTTCGCTATGTTAAGCTTCAAAAGCTGGCAAGTGGTGAAAAGCTCTCTGAGCTATATGTGCCATAAATTTGCCAATTTGCCATAAATAAAAAAAAAACCTTTTTTTAATGAATTTTTGTTAAAAACCTTCCAATTAGTTTTCAACAAATCAGAAAGTTCAGCTTACATAGCTAACATATGTAATGCTCCCAAAAGTCCAAGAGTATTAAAGAGCCATCTACAAAATTCAAGTTGTTTTAATATAAGATGAAAAAAAAAAAAAAACAAATATTATTTTTTACGCCATTTATTATTGTAGCACTGAGTAACATCAATGTTCCGGACGCGAGCTGCACGAGCTCTGTGTGCATCGATGGCAACGAGAAGTCATACAATCCATTTATGACTTCTGTTGTTAAGGTGAGGGAGAGGTGTAGAGAGCATCGTGGTACCGTCCAGAACTGTGAGAGACAATGAATAAACTATGTGAACTATAAGTTTAAATGGAGAATACTTACCGGGATGTGACGTGGGCTTACAATGTTCAATGGGCGTACTAAAAATTGTGTGATGAATTATTTTCTTAGCGGTCGCGTAACACAGATTCACTTGTTTTAAATATCTATTTCTATATATTATAAGTATGTATAGTGTGGAGGAGCTGGTAATATATCAAATATAGCACGTTCAATGTCGACGCAATCTGCACGGTCTCTAGTCGAGAGCGTGGTACCGTCGTGCTGGAGATTATGGGTTGGGAATGGATTTTATTTGTGAGCAGACATTTCTTAGACTTATACTTACTTAAAGGTTTCCATGTGTTTTAAGATGAAACTTTTTTTTAGCATACAATTAACATCTAGCGAAAATATTATTTATATATTTATTTGATGCGAAAGCGTTCATCTATCTACTCACCAAGTATTAATAGCGGTAAGTTGGCTTGCCTTCCGCATAATGTATGTGTGGCTTACAAACTAACAAATAATCATTCAAATAGACAGTCATATTGTGTGTATCACATATCGCTGTTAATAAAAAGAGGATTACAATTGACTCAGATTGTCGTCACATTCAGTTAAGCCTCTCCATTTCGTCTGCCTGATCTTTCTGTCTCTCTCCCATTGTCACCTCTCTTCATCAATTTTTACCACTCATTGATTCCTCTAACTCTCATTCTCGTGTCTCCTGTCATTCTTTCTCACCTCTGTCCCATTCTCACCTCTCTCTATCAATTTTCACCTCTCTTCACCCATTCTTAGCCATTCCCATTCACTCTCTCGCACTCTCACCTCTCTCGATTATTACCTTCCTCAACCTCGATTCTACTCACTTACTTTATAGGTATCGGCAGGGTTCAGTTCAGTAGAAATTTACTGACAAATCTAGGTATTTAAGAATCTGTTGTGTGTGGCTTAATCGTTCATTGGGTAACGCTCCGCACATGTATAGGTCTGTGTTGTTGCTATGGTATATACATAGTTTAAGCAACTAGTTCGATTTGCAGGACTTGGGTACATCCATTCATTAAATTAAGTTATCAATGAAGCAAACCCAATGTCCGAGTTACAATTTACAACATATTTCACGCTCCTAAATTTTATTTTTGTTTTGCCGAAATACACGAATTTTGATGATCCGAAATTTTACGGAAAAGTAAACAATTTTTTCACTGCATGATTTGAAGCCGAAAATTTAGTTGTTTTCCAGACGAGCTGTCGGAATGAACTGAAATATGTTTCATGTGAATAGAGGTTCCTAGAGAGAAAATCGATTGCAAAGGCAACTAGATTCCAAAAAATGAAAATTTTCTTGTTGCTCAAACTTGCTGAAGTACACATAGTTCAAGTAAAACAAGTAACAAAACTGTAATCGAGACGGCTCGACTTATGCAGCTATGCAGCGGCACCGTTGCGGATGCAGTCCATAGTCCCTAGTATTGAATATACGGGATTTGTGAATTTTTGTGAATTATGGGCTAAATCCAAAGATGACAAAATATGCGTATTCATTACAGTAAACAACCACAACTTAGTACACGATTCTGTCTTGAACGGTGTGCAAGCTAGGCCTCAAAAACAAAGCGATATTTTCGATAGTTATCGATTATGAGGAAATTGGAAGAGTTATCCAAAAAAAAAAAAAAAAAAAGTGTAGAGTATGGTATTATCGAGCATTTTGATTTTATTTTAAGTCTCTAGCTTTTGTGGCTTACGAAATGCAGTGTTTACACGGAAGGACGGACGGACGGACGGACAGACGGACAGGGCTAGTTCAACTCAGCTCGTCGAGCTGATCAAGAATATATATACTTTATGGGGTGTGGCACGCCTCCTTCTGCTTGTTACATACATTTGCACAAATACATTTTCCATTTTCAATGGATTCAGGGTATAAACAGAGTTGGTCACCTCTCTCCCAGCTAATTAATATCCAGACTTTTCGCTATATATCTCTATATATGCATTATCTATATCTTCCATTCTCTATCCCCTCTCTTTCACTTCTTTTTATTCTCACTCCCATCTATTATTATCACTAATTTCCTTATAAAATTGTATTCCCAATGATTTTCCCGCTCCAAAGAAAGTGAATACCCCATATCTGTTTTGGTGATACCTTCAAGTTCATCATCATGACCATCATTTATTCTACTTACGTGTATTCTTTCGACATAGGCATGATAGGTTATTGGATTGTTGTTGGCGAGTCTATCAGGTCTATCAGGGAACGCTGGCTCAACCTTAAATATGGCTTAAGTTCAAATCTACAACTAGTTTGAGCTGCCAACAGACTTGCAGAACTTTTGTACGTCCAGGGATAACATTTTTATTCGTATCTTGTTGCACGATTAGGCGCAAATATCAATTAAGTTCAATCAAACTCAACTTTCCTTAGTTTAAATTTTCAACATATTTAAAGTATAACCATTTCCCGCATTTGATAAAAATATACAATAATTTTGACTATCGAAGGATTACGAAAAAAGTAGAAAATTTAACGAAAACTAAATTTTAATTAAAAATTTGGAGCCGAAATTTTTGTTGTTTTCCAGAACAGCTCTGGAAACAAACTGAAATATAATTGAGGCGAACACGCAAACGATGTAAATTTATAACTTTGGAGCAGTTCAAAGCGATTGCCTTGGAAAAGCTGTCAGTTCCTTCTGTTAAGCTGTGGAAAAAATGTATCAAAGTGGATCCATCTATGGATTTATCTATTAAAATATCTATTGCTATATTTACCTAGTTGTGGATCTAGATCAGACTGTTGATATATCTCTTTATCTATCTCTGGATTTATCTATGGATCCATCTACTTATGTAGTTATGGATCTTTTTAGTGATATAGCGGTGGATATAACTTTGGAGCCACACTTAGCTCTGATAGATATATATATATATATCTATAAGATATTTTTATGTTTCTTTGGATATATATCTATTGACCTATCCATAAATATATATGTGTGCATCTATTTGTGAATCTTTTTAATGATCTTTATATTCTATATATTTTGATATTTTCTAGATTTTGTATTCAAAAGATCTCTTGTATATTTGTATCTAAGAGAACGATATAAAAGGTCCTATTATACCAACTTTAAGTCGTTTTTAACCATTTAAAAACGAGCATTTAATTGCGAATAATCCTTGAATTATATAAAGCTAGTTAAATAAAAAACTTCAATTAGCCTGATTCGAAGTGACATTACACGTTGCGCCACATTATTTACTGTTCGCCTGTGATGCTAATGAGATTTTGAATTAAAAAAAAAAAGAAGCAAATTTATTTTTTTAACGCCATTTATTATTGTCGCACTGAGTAACATCAATGTTCCGGACGCGAGCTGCACGAGCTCTGTGTGCATCGATGGCAACGAGAAGTCATACAATCCATTTATGACTTCTGTTGTTAAGGTGTGGGAGAGGTGTTGAGAGCATCGTGGTACCATCCAGAACTGTGAGAGACAATGAATAAACTATGTGAACTATAAGTTTAAATGGAGAATACTTACCGGGATGTGACGTGGGCTTACAATGTTCAATGGTAAAAATTGTGTGATGAATTATTTTCTTAGCGGCCGCGTAACACAGATCCACTTGTTTAAAATATCTATTTCTATATATTATAAGTATGTATTCATACCATAACTTTTGATAGTGTGGAGGAGCTGGTAATAATATATCAAATATAGCACGTTCAATGTCGACGCAATCTGCACGGTCTCTAGTCGAGAGCGTGGTACCGTCGTGCTGGAGATTATGGGTTGGGAATGGATTTTATTGTGAGCAGACATTTCTTAGACTTATACTTACTTAAAGGTGTTTCCATGTGTTTAAAGATGAAACTTTTTTTTAGCATACAATTAACATCTAGTGAAAATATTATTTATATATTTATTTGATGCGAAAGCGTTCATCTATCTACTCACCAAGTATTAATAGCGGTAAGTTGGCTTGCCTTCCGCATAATGTATGTGTGGCTTACAAACTAACAAATAATCATTCAAATATACAGTCGTATTGTGTGTATCACATATCGCTGTTAATAAAAAGAGGATTACAATTGACTCAGATTGTCGTCACATTCAGTTAAGCCTCTCCATTTCGTTACTGTCTGCCTGATCTTTCTGTCTCTCTCTCATTCTCACCTCTCTTCATCAATTTTTACCACTCATTGATTCCTCTAACTCTCATTCTCGTGTCTCCTCTCATTCTTTCTCACCTCTGTCCCATTCTCACCTCTCTCTATCATTTTTCACCTCTCTTCACCCATTCTTAGCTATTCCCATTCACTCTCACCTCTCTCGCACTCTCACCTCTCTCGATTATTACCTTCCTCAACCTCGATTCTACTCACTTTATAGGTATCGGCAGGGTTCAGTTCAGTAGAAATTTACTGACAAATCTAGGTATTTAAGAATCTGTTGTGTGTGGCTTAATCGTTCATTGGGTAACGCTCCGCACATGTATAGGTCTGTGTTGTTGCTATGGTATATACATAGTTTAAGCAACTAGTTCGGTTTGCAGGACTTGGGTACATCCAGTCATTAAATTAAATTATCAATGAAGCAAACCCAATGTCCGAGTTACAATTTACAACATATTTCACGCTCTTAAATTTTGCTTTTGTTTTGCCGAAATACACGAATTTTGATGATCCGAAATTTTACGGAAAAGTAAAGAATTTTTTCACTACATGATTTGAAGCCGAAAATTTAGTTGTTTTCCAGACGAGCTGTCGGAATAAACTGAAATATGTTTCATGTGAATAGAGGCTCCTAGAGAGAAAATCGATTGCAAAGGCAACTAGACTCCAAAAATTGAAATTTTTCCTGTTGCTCAAACTTGCAAACGTCACAATAGTAGGCAGAGAGAAAATACTAATAGTATAAGTTGTAGAAATTCTGGATATTGTTTCTCGGAGGTAGAATGCTTTGCTTTGCTACTATAAACCATTTCCAAATATTCTAACAATGAGCAAAGGCCTACATTAAGTCAGCATTATAAAGGTTATAAGAATAATAATTGTGGATGAGAGCTGTAAATATATAATATTTGGCGAACCATCGGTCTACTATTGCTGGTCTTCGTATTGCCTATTAAAGCTGACTCCTTCTCATTGCACTTTGCTTATTACGATCCTTGCATGGCGTTTTAAGTACTCTACAGCGTTTAGATCTAAGCTATACCCATTCACTCACTCAACTTTACACTATGATATGCACCTTTCACACAAACACAAACCTGAATTTGCTCAGCCGTAATCACTTCATCAATTCCGCGATATCTGGGACTCAAATCGCCAGAAGTCTGCAACTTAATTATGATTAAGATAATGTTAATGTTGACATAATAATAATTCAACACAGAGTTAGAATAGCTCTCTTCGCTGGCCCACTCTGAAATCATTTTGCCACAAATCACATGTGAACCCCAACTTAGGAAGAAGCAGAAGGGAACATCAGGAGCAGCGCATCAACTTATTATCATGATAACATTAACAGCCCCCCAAAAGTAAAGTGAGAGAAGAAAAAAAAAAAAGACACCTCCAATCGATCATCATTCAACACCCGAAATGCGCCCACACGCCCCACTTTGGGGGCGTCCACAAATTGTATGAATTATTTAAATATTGATTTATTAGTAGAAATTTTTCATCTAATTTAATAGGGTGAACGGGGCACAGGGATTGCGAGATGGGAGCTGTTTTTCGGCTGCTTCGGTTCTTGCTGTAAATTTATGTGTGTGCGTTGGGTGCAGGGTGCAGGGTGGTCATGGCATATGCTGCGTGTGCGTGTGCGTGTGTGTGTTGTGGAAGAGCATAAATGGAAAATTGAAAATTAAATGTGGGAAAAAGCTGCTGAGAAGCCTTTGACAAGAGTCAGAAACATGGAAGCAAATTTTGCCGTTGTTGTTGTTGCTTGGCTAAATGAAAACTCGTTTATTAATCTACTGTATATGTGTGTGTGCGTGTGTGGGTGTGGGTGTGCATGTGTGTGTATTTTGTTTAAGCTTTGACTACTAACAAAGCACAGACGCCTTTCGCTTGAAGCTACAAATGGCACACAGTACACACATACCCACGCACGGCACGGCACACACACACACACACATATGCTAAGTTTATATCGCGTCCGTTTTTGCACATTAATTTACTGACCTTTTTGTGCCTTTTTGCATAGTTTTCCAGCTGAGTCCCAAGCACACACACACACACACACACACCTACAACTAACATGCCTGCCTACCTACTGTAACAACTTCACATGACTACCACACACACACACACACGCACAACTTAAGCTCGTATTTGTTGCTTCTTGTTTGTGGTTAACTGTGAACTGAGCGAGAGGCAATGAAAAACTTCTTATCCACACACATGTGTGTGTGTGTGTGTGTGTGAAGTTGTGGCTGGAGCTCATGCTGAGGCTGAGGCTGAGGTTGTTCTTGTCCGCTCGTAACATATTACAACGTATGATGAATGTGTGACATTTTTGTAGCTTGTTTGTTTGTTTATTGTTTGCGCTTTCTACTTTTAGTTTTGCTGCCATCCAGCAGAACACACACACACAGATAGGGCCCCCCACAGGGCGACACAGCTAAACCAATAAGGCATTAAAAGTCTACTGTATGCAGTGCGCCCTAGCAGCATGCATGCACTGGCAAATACCCTGTAAGACAATTGAAAAGACAAACCATTAGAGGCTTTTGTAGTTAGTTTAGGGTGTAAGCTTATATAGTGATTATATATATATATATAAATATATTATATATAATATATTTATTTGGTATCTATGTGTTATAGAGTATATACAGGGTACGGAAGGTCTCTCTCACTCTCAGTCTATCTCTGTCTCTCATACTCTCTCTCTCTCACTCTCACATTTTGTCTCTCAATTTCTCGATCTCTACTCTATCTCTCTGTTTTTACTCCTAGCCACTATCACTTTTTTCTCCCTCTATGTCTCTCGGGAGAGAGAGAGAGAGGGATCTCTCTCTATCTCCCTATTACTCTCTGTCTACCTATCACTTGTTCTTTCCCTCTCTATATTTTTCCCTTTTCCTTTCGTACTCAACATATCTCATCCTTTCTCTCCCTCACTCCCACTCACTCTCTCTCCACTTTACTATCCCATTGAGCAAGTAAACTCATTCTATTTGCAGACTCAATCAACACATATGTATAATTTGGCTGTGTTTAATCTTTGATTTAATAGGGCTTCCCGTGCTTGAATATTCGCTATTCATCCGCTGGCAAGGCGACTCCCTTTGTGTGTGCAGGGGACATTTCAGCACTCTGCTTGTGTCGAAAGTATTGCAATTTGCGCAATGGCAAATCAGTTTGGGCTCAAGCCAATTAGCGACTCGAATTGCATCTGTGATTATTGTAACTAGACGAGACACAATGCAAATTTCTTGCGATATAATCGAATTTCATGTTAATTAACAGGCTAAAATGAATGAATTTAATGCGACGCCCTCGGCGGCTGATGCATTGAAACAAGTCATGCAAAAAATTGCAACTGACTCGCAGCTCTGTACGCATTTAATGCATTTACAACTGTCAGCGAACATTTCGAGTGCAATCGGCGCTTAAATGTCAAACAGAATTAAACAAATCCGAACTCTAGAAAATAATTGGCAAGCAAATTACAGGCGAACTGAAACAGGCAAAACAATGACGCCTGGGCCTGCGTGCACAAGGACTTTAATTAGATATATGAATGTATGTAAATCTATAAATCTATATATGCATATACATAAATCAATATATATTTATATACCTCGGACTGCAGAGTCTGGCCTTAGTTGGTCTTGTTATGCCAAGGCCTCAAACATATTGGCTTTGACTCAAATGTCAAAGAGCAGAAAATTATGCCTTATGTCTATTGAAATTATTGTATATTGCAATAGGTAGCAAAAGGAGTTACTGCGCTTCCAGAGAGTGAAATTGCTCTCAATTTTGAGTTTACTTGGAAGCAGCAGCTGTTGAGCCTGGAGGCTGCGTGGGCAGGAAGAACGTCTGCAGATGAATGAATTCCGTTTGCTCTTAGATGAACCATTTAGAAAGCGATTGTCCTGCAAGTCACCTTTGGATTCGATCTCACCTCAAGAGTCAAGTCAAAAGGTGCTTGCTATCGATCTACTTACTGATTCCTCGCCTTGAAATAAATGAAACTCATTAACCAAATCCAATTTGTAGTTTGTGACATTCCAGTTGCTCTTCGCACTTCTTCTGCACTTCAGCTTAGGCGAGTGCCTGAGGTTGGCATTCGAGTTACGCGAAACTCGCAAGACTCTTACAGCTCGATGCAGAAAACAGCATTTGCGAGCTTTTAGCACTCGAGCTGGCATATTTACCGCACGTGCCTTTGTCTGTGTTACTTTAATAAATTCCATTACACACGCATGCAGATTACTTTGTAAGCATATTACAGAACAGACAGAGACAGTGCGAGAGACAGAGCGAAAGAGAGAGATAGAGAGAGATAGAGAAGCAGACAGATTTTACAGGACCTCGAAGTCTAAGCATGGCCAAGGCTCTTTCAGTTTTCCATAATGCTTAAGCCATAAACTTTTCAAGGCTCTGACAGTTGCCTGTGAGCATATCTCTGTCAGTGTGTGTGCGTGTGCGTATGTGCGTATCTGCGTCTGTGTGTGCGTGCCTTGTTGTAGCTGCCAGCCAAAAGATAATAGTTAAGCAATACACATTTGCTATTGACGATAGCAAACTGAAACAAGCAAGCGCCTTGCAGTCGGCCACACTCGATTGCATAATACGCGTTTACAGGCAAAAAAAAAAGAGAAATTCCATAGAATTGACTGTATATATAGATATCGAGAACTTGGAGGAGGTCAGCTTCACAGCCCAAAATTTTAGTCTAGATTTAGTTGTTATTTGACAACTATACAGACTTACGAAGTAAGAGCGAGTATATTGGTTGTGTGTAATGCTTGCTGTATATGCACAAGTCCATCCGTGCAATCGTCTAGTTTGCTTGTCCATCCGTTTATCCGTCTGTCCGGCCGTCCTTTACTCTCTCTATTTACTTGTCCGTTCGCCCATCCGTTTATCCGTCCTTCTGTCCGTCCGGCAGTCCTTCAGTCTATATGTTCACTTTTTCGTCCGTTCGCCAATCTCTCTTATGTCCATCCATCCATCCATCCGTCCGTCCGTCTGTCTGTCCGTTTCTCTCTCCATCTATCCAGCCGTCCATCCTGCTGTCGATCCGTCCGTCCTTTCGACTATTCCTCCATCCATTCATCTGTCAGCTTTTCAGACTTCAGCTTCGCCTGGTGAGCCAAAATTTGCACAATGCCAATATACCCTCTTTGTTGCATGGCGACCACATATGAAATGGGGCATCTTACGACGTAGCAAATCAGATACAGAAGCCACTCGCCAAGGCAAAAGCAACATGGACGAGCAACTGCATGCTGAGGCGTGTCAATTGATGAAAAGCGACTGCCAAAGCTAGCCAAACAAAGAGCAAATGAAGCTCATATCAAAGAGTTTCTAGTAATGGCAAATCAGATGCAGAGGCAGCCTATGATATCCAAGCGCTAGGTTAATAATTCTGGTCAGTGCGAAAGGTTTACTTGCTAATCCCATACGTGTGTATATTTTTATTTTCTCATTCAT
This sequence comes from Drosophila mettleri, assembly GCA_035047625.1. Lineage (NCBI taxonomy): Eukaryota > Metazoa > Arthropoda > Insecta > Diptera > Drosophilidae > Drosophila > Drosophila mettleri. The sequence continues at coordinate 4,224,591 of JAWNPI010000068.1, read as the reverse complement.
ATTCAGATATCGTATATGTTCATATACGTAAAATTGCACAAAAGTCTTAATTTATAAAATACACGCATTGGATGAAAATTTTAAATCAGCTCATTAAGCCAGACAGTAACTGAGTCCGGACGCCTATTGCAAACGGTTTTTGTTATACTAATCCATCATCATTTCATCATCTTGATAGTCAATGTATTGACTATCATCACACACTTCCATGGTAACGCTATCGTCGCGGCCCGTGTATTCAGTATCATCGTCGACGATCTCCATGATTTCCACAGTACTCTCTGGCCGCTCTATGAGCGCATCAGATATATCGTAATCGACAGCCGGCCGGTAATCGATGCTCGGCACATTCGACTCCATGTCCTCGTCAATCTGTGCCTGCTCCTCCTGCGACTGCATCATCATCATCATCGTCAGCAATGGCTTGTTTTGGGTCAGCCGAAATATCTGCGGATCCGTGCGAGCGACCATTATATTCAATTGTTTAACAAAACATACAATTCAGATATCAAATTTTTTGTAGATATTTGTAAAAATATACTTATATACATGTGTATATATATACATAAAAATGTGTATTACTTCGACTGTAGAATTTCGAGCAATTTTTCAATGATTTGGAGAGAACAAAAATAATATATAATATATTTTACACACATATATATATATATATATTTATTTATGTATATGCATATAATTTGATTGATCTCTTATCAACACGTGTCACTCACTGACATTTTTACGAATTCTTCGACGACACTATAAACTGTATATACCCCAGTCTATCCCGAAAGCTGTCATGTTATGCATACTTTGCTTGCTTCGCTTCATTTTCTGTTCGAAAATATATTAATGACCACTTTTCAAATAATATATTTTTACACTATTATAAGGTAAGAGTGCTACAGTGAGACTAATAGATAAGGACAAGATATACTTCAAGAGTTTATGATTGGCAAGTGTTCGTCGTTTCTAACTTACATTGTCAAATCATTTTACCTTGAAATCTCATTTCCCGTAAGCTCATGGCTCAATAAGTTTCGAGCAAGTGTCACAGTGCCACGTCGAAGTTTCAAAATGTTGAAGAAAAAATGAAAAAATCATTTAATTTGATTATAATAACTAATTAATTTATTATCATATAATATTTACTTAATTTCCTTTTATCATTATTATTCAATAATGTTTTTATTATTTAAGCTTAAGTGCTAAGTTTTTCTTCACCTTTACTTTGCATTTATTGCTCATGTAACTTAGCAACCGTATCTACAAGTTTAATTTTGGCTTTCAAGGCGTTAATTTATAAAAATATTTTGAGCATCTCAGATTTCCGCAGCTATTTCAGGCAAATTATCCCTCTCCTTGGAGCTTCAGCTGACATACATCAGCTGATTCCAACCGCCTATGGCGCTTGTGTAGGCAGCCTCTCTCTATCTTTTCTCCCTCTCTTTCTCTCTCTCTCTCTCTCTCTCTCTCTCTCTCTCTCATTTATCATTATTTTCACCGCTCTCAAAGTCTCTTACTCACTCTTTTATCTTTCTAGCTTCTTTCTCTCTCCCACCTCTATTCGGTCTCGACTCCTCGTTTCTTCCCTTTTCACTCCACTTTTCTATATTTATTCCTGTTGTGTCTCCATTCGCCTTTCTCTCTGCTCACGCTCTCTAATCCCTCCTTTTGTCTCCTCTAGCACTCTCTCTCCTCTCTCTTTCTTCAGTACATCTACCTTCTCTCTCACCCATTAACTTCCCTTTTCTCTCTTTCTTCTAACTCCGTCTTCCGTCTTGCATTACACAGTCTCTGTCTCTCCCGTTCTTGCCTTTTAATCTGGTCTTCAATTCATTTTCAATAGTAACATCGAAATAAGTCCATCTGCCTACGCCATGTCGCCAACTTTTCCGCTTTAATTCTCCAATTGCCACTGCAACGAGGCATTTTCCGGGCCAACTTCAGCTCTGCATCTCTTTCCCGCTCTAAATCATTAAATTTGCTGCAAACACCCAGTCGTTTGGCAGCACTCATAAAACTTCCTTCGCAGTGTCTGTGGAGGAGAACGTTTCCGTAAGCCCCGCTAACTGTGTCCCCGTTGCTCTTTCCAGTGGCACCCTAGCTGTCGCCCTTTTGGTTTTTAATTGCTGTCACTTTTCGGGAACTGTTAATCTTATTTTGCTGGGCATATTCGTAGACTTTCCATATATGCTTCTTGTTTTGCTCTCTCTTAATGTTATCTATTTGCAAATGGGCTTTGCTTAAGCACCCACAAATCATTTAGCCTTAAGTTATTTGGACCCTCTCCCCTCTTCCTCCCTCTGTCTCACGCGCCTTCTCTCTGTGCCGCACACTCTTTTATTCCTTTGCCATTCGCTTTTATTGTGCTTTTAATTCCAATTCCAATTTCACACGAAAACTTTTATTTGGTGCAGACTTTGGAGTTGGACTTGCTTTGGACTTGCTCTTGGACTTGCTCTTGGACTTGGACTTGGACTTGGACTTGGACTTGGACTTGGGACTTCTTTTTGTTTTCTTACTTACTTCTCTGTTTGTATACCCTGCAAGACCAGTGAACATTTGTTAAAGGGGTATATTGTTGGTGTAAAGCAATTTCCTTATTGAAGTTAAGCGGAGCCAAACGGAGCTAGGAGCGGACTGTGGTAAAGTCCTTTGTAGTTCGTTGTATATTAAAAGTATAAGAATGCTAGAAATATAATATAAATTTGCATTGCCTTGTATTCTGGGGTATCTATACCCTATTTAGTCTGGGTGTATTATGCATCAATAATTCTTACGATTTCCGGAATATCGAGTAAAATCGATACTTGCTCATAACTTGAAATCCCCTTAAGCAGTATGTATGAAATTTTCTAGAAACAATAAACAATTTTTAAGATATTGCGTTGAGCTTTATCATATGTCAGATGGTCATAAGTTGTTCATCCGGAGCGCAGCTGAAGCGGGCGCTTAGCGCTGATGTTGGGGTAACTGCTAGTTGGGCATGCCCGCCTGAGGCGCTCGCTTAGTTGCTTTATTTTTAGTCAACTGCCGGGCGGAACTTTTGCGGTTGGTCTTGAAAGTTTTCCCGTAGTGCATGTTTGGCTCGTGTTTTGTGTCGTGTCGTGTTGTTCCGATTGCGGTAAATGTTAATAATGGGCCATTGTTTGCCAAAGGATTCCATTTCACTTACACCAGCCATTGTTGCTTCGGCTGCTTCGGCTGCTGCTGCTGCTACTATTTGTGGCTCGTCCTTGTCCTTGTCCTGCGCATGGCTTCCAATAATAGCCAAGACAGCCAGCGCAGCAGCTTTACGCAAATCCCTGTACCATTCCCTTGCGGCACAGCTGTTGTCGCCACCCAGGCGTTTCGGCTCGCCCAATATAAAGTGCAATTAAAGACTCAACCTTACTGTAAATAGAACTCAACTACTTTTAGGCAGCTCGTGGGCAGCCGCAACTGCCACAAATAAAGCATCGCCCGCTGCAACAAACTTGGCTGTGTGGCCGCTCCTCTGTCTGCTTTAATTCGATTGCCACACACTCTAAGTGCTTTAGGCCAGCGATTGCAGTTCGCTTAAAGCTTGTTAGACTTTAAGAAAATTGCACAAATTTTCATTGGCCTTAAATGAAGCTTAAAATAATTACTTAAGCCTCGACAGATTGATCTGCCTGCCAGCTGGCTGGCTGACTTCCATTCAAGCCCAACTTTAGTGAAGCGCTTTGAGTTTGCTTATAGTTGAGCTAGCCGAAATGCACACGGCATATACATATGTGTATGCAATATGCTGGCATCGGCGCTGTGTGCATGTGTATATAAATATTATAACAGCTATTAAAATCTACCCACACACACACAGAGTCTAACACCCGCCCACACACGCGCAATTACCAGCGACTTCCTGTTTGGCAGTTACTTTGCCAGCCATCTTGGCGCCGCTCTTATAACGGTAAACAAGTCAACAGATATATATAAATATATATATATATATATATATATATATGTGTGTGTGTGCGTGTGTTAGTGCGAGTGTGTGCGTGTGCATTGTGCTAACCACGCCCAGCGATTGCCACAAGGACGACGACAATAAGAGCAATGACAAAAAGCACAGCAAACGCGGCCAGCGGGTATGCGCGACTATGACATGCGGATGTATATATATATATATATATATATATATATATATATATATATATATATATATATATATATATATATATATATATATATATATATATATATATATATATATATATATATATATATATATATATATATATATATATATATATATTATATATTAATTGGCTAGCTATATATATACAATGATAATAGGCATTAGATTTGCTTGGCAACTGGATACCGTATAAAACATCTTGGCTCACTTTTACAGGGTATAACAACAACAACAACAACAACAATAATCAAAAAAGCTGTAAAGCAAACCGGAAGTAAGGCATATTTTCCGCTTAAAATGCCACAATATGTTGACTTCAACCAGCAACAACAACAGCAACAAGGACAGCAAGCACAGCAAGGACATGCGACAACAGCGACAGCAGCGGCAGCAGCAGCAATATGCTCGACAACGAGCTGAAGCAACAATTTTTCTCTATATATGTATATATTTTTATTTTATTTAGCTTTGGTGAGGCTCTTTTGTTGGCTTTTGTTGTTGTTGTTGCTGCTGTTGTTGATTACATTGTCATAAAGCGCACATGAAGCGTTTGCACACCTTTCCATGCAGCTGCCAAAGAAATGCTGCGTGTCTCAGCTATTGACTACGCTGCCAACCCCAACAACCCCTCAGCAAATGGCTCTCTGCTGACCTAGCTTGGGCAAGGAAATAGCTTAAACTATTTGAAATTAAATAACAGCGTTTACTTCACTCGCATCCCTCCCCCAACTGGCTAAATACTCTATACACTCTATATACTCTATACTCTATACTCTATACTCTATACTCTATACTCTATACTCTATACTCTATACTCTATACTCTATACTCTATACTCTATACTCTATACTCTATACTCTATACTCTATACTCTATACTCTATACTCTATACTCTATACTCTATACTCTATACTCTATACTCTATACTCTATACTCTATACTCTATACTCTATACTCTATACTCTATACTCTATACTCTATACTCTATACTCTATACTCTATACTCTATACTCTATACTCTATACTCTATACTCTATACTCTATACTCTATACTCTATACTCTATACTCTATACTCTATACTCTATACTCTCTTTAAATGCTGAAATCTCCATCTTGTAATTGGTTCAATGGATATTTAATCGTGCTCATTGTGGCGCAACCATTTGAGTCGTGCGGCACATTTTGGGTCTCGTTCGTAATGAGGCCCAAAGCCACATTTATGTGGCTGAAGTGTGAGTGGTGCGGCAACATGTCGTAAACTCTTCTGAATGGGTGTCTAGATGTATGGATGGGTGGGTTTCATTGAGTCTCAAGTTTTGATTAGGGCTTCAACTGGTTCAATTAAGACTTGTTGAAGCTTAAACTCAAAAAGGTGAGTCACAGAGAGTGTGAGCGAGTGAGGGATAGAGAGAGAGAGAGAGAGAGAGAGAGAGAGATTGTCAATTTGAAATTCGTCTTGACTTCAACTGCAGCTTTACCTGTGCCTAATCAAGAATAGGAAATACCTCAGCTTTGGTCCGCATGCAGTGGATGGATACGTGTTGGTTACATTCTCAGCAAATTTATATTTAATTATTTTTCTCGAAGTCTTGCAACGTGCCCTGAAAATTGTTGCTTCACTTATTTGGTTTCGGTTACGTTTTTAATTAATTCAGAACTGCATTTTTATGGAAAAGTGGCCAGGCAAAGAATTTTGCAATAAAAACTGCACGCAATGCGAAATAAAAAAGACTGAGTATACGAGGCTTTATTAGAGTGCACTTTGGGCCCAGAAACCAGATAGCCCAGAGGTCAGAGTCGACCAGCCGGATGCAAATAATATACAGGAAGAGCAAAAAAAAAACAAGTGGAACTGCCCGCTGGACAGGTGCATTCCGCTTAGATGGGAGCTGGCCGGGAGTAGGGGCTATGGTGTTGCGGGTGGCCAGAGCTAATGGAACTTGGCGTTTACCCTTATCTATGGCATATTCCTGTTTCGATATTTGCATACATGCAATTCATATGCATGGGCACAATAGCCCTGAATACGTATTCATGGACACGCATTGTTCAACTGTTAGGTAAGTGCTCGCCCCCCCTAATAATACCCTGTACACTGTCAGCTAAGCCGCTTACATGCTGCTTAAAATCGACAGCCTATTCCAGTATGCAAAATCTACAGCTCGATGTGGGTTGCCGCAGATCAACTCAAGTCTATCTGTAGGGCTTTCCGTAAATCTATTGAAAGTTAACTCATAGTGTCTCTCCCTCTCTCTCTCTCTCTCTCTCTCTCTCTCTCTCTGACTATCGCTCTCATCGGGCACATAATTGCAAGTAGTAAGCGCATCTGCTAGTCGAGCATACTCTATTGCCGACGACTCACTTGAGTTTTGTTTTTACCAATTGTAATACGTGAGCATGTGAGCCGTTTTGCCTCTGTCGGTTCGTCGTGGCCAAACTCAATTTGCGCTTCGATATTCAATTATTTGCCACAAATTGTGACCACGCAGCGTTAGATGCATCTCTCGTCTCTCATCTCACTTGCTGCAGCATTACAAGGGGATTTTTGTTTTCTGTCATTTTTGCTTAAAAGGCATTTTTGACTTTATTAAGAGCACATTTATCGATAACAAATACCGTAGTGCAATATGAGAAGAGAAAAAGAAAAGAATAACAAAATATTTAAATAATATATTTATATATATAAATATATTTAAATATATTAAAAATTTGAATATATTATTGATAACATTGCATTTGCTCAAGAGTCGTTAAAAATGTGCAAAAAATTGGGTAAAAATAATAATAATTTAAATATATTTCTATTGCAGCCTAAATGCCTTTTTGGGTTTATCAATAACATCAATAAAACCTAAAAAAATAAAACAAATATTTTAATGTGAGTCCGTTTACAATTCATACAAAAGTGCTGCTCATTTCTTTGCTTATCGATAACAAATATTTCGAAATATTTTTTAGAAATTTGGCTTGACAGTTTAGCTTTCTGAAAATCTTTTCGACCACACAAAAATATATTTATAGTTTAGGTATACATTTTATGCATGCCATCGATGCCAGTCATCGTCACTGGCATTAACGTACTCCAAATTTGAGTTTGTTTTATATTTTTGATTTTTCTTACTCAGCCAATGCTGGACTTTTCTAGCTCAGATAATTGAGTTAACAGATTCCTAAAGCAATTAGTTCTGCCGCAGCTGTGCGGTGTTGCGTGAACGTGCAACACCCACTCCAGCGCTCCCATGGGTCATATGCGTAAGCTGCCCCCAACCAAGACATTGCGAATGCCTGCCAAAATGTAATAATCAAATTGAGCTGCAATCAGCAGTGCATTCGAATTTTCTCCGTTTCATTTGAATGCTACACGCACGCACACGTACGCACTGCAGACAAAGTTTCGGTTGGTGGGAGTACCTGATGCGTGTTCCAAATGCAGGAGACAAAAGAGCAAAACAGACGGGGGAGCTGCGCTTTTGATTGAGCAGCACAAACACATCTTAATTGTTGACAAAAATTGCAGAGCTATCAGGCAATAATAAGTAATGCCCCAAATGTACCCTGTAAAACTTAAGCTGAATTCCAAAATGAGGGCAAATGGTCGATGAAGGGAAAATGGGCATATTAGACTGGGCATCTCTAGAAGCTTAAATAGATAGGAAATATCTGAAACCTTTATGGAATACTATAATATTTGAGCCCTAACTTACTTGAACTGAAGCTGAAAAAATATATAAAAATATATAACAGAGATACCCTCTGTCAATATACCCTGTGAAGTGATTTAATTTGGCTTCAAAAAAAAAAAAAAAAATCGCTTCGCTCTTGCTAAATGAATATTAATTACTTTTAGTGCACACACATTTAAGGGGTATAAGCGAAAGGATATGCAAACATCAGATCTCATTACAATTGAATATTGATATTGACATTTGGCTGGCCCACGCAAACCGGCGGCCAAAAAGAAAAACAAATAAGAACGTGCAGAGCGAGCGTCACCGACTGTGACATACTTGCGCAGCCAAAGATGGGGTCTCGGCTAAAAGACTGTGATAGATAGCAACTCTCAAGTCTTCTTGCCACGCCCTCAATGCCAAAAAGGTCACGAGCTTAAACGGGTATACACGACTATAGACACAGAATAATGTTGCGTATCTATATCAATAGTCTATGTTCTCGGCTCAAAGACTGTGAAAGATGTCAACTCTCAAGTCTTCTTGTCGCGCTCTGAATGCCAAAAAAGTTACGAGATGAAACTGGTATACACGACTATAGACATTGAATAATGTTGCGTATCTACTTGACGTTCACACAGACAGACGTGGACTCCAATATACTCACCTTAACACTGGGTGAGCGGGCACAGCACGCGTCCACCGAAATATTTGTAAATTGTGAATTATTTTGGGATATATGAGCTCTTAATTAATGTGAATAAAGTTAATAATGTCGCCGACACATGTCCAAACATTGTAATGCATAAATTGGCAACAAACAAATTCACTGGCGAATGCGACTGAATGAATTTTAATAAGGCCCACGCAAATAATCAAATCAAATAACTGAAACAAACAAGCAAAACAACCAAAAAAAAAAAAAAAAAAAAAAAAAAAAAAAAAGAACAAACGAAATTTAAATAAATAAAGTTCGAATTATGGAAATTTGAATTCGAATATGGCAGACGTCACCTCTGAGCCGGGGGCTGTGAAAATATTTTTTTGGCGCTGAGTAGACAAAGCGAACTGAATCAATAATTTGCAATGTTTACCACAAACAATGAGTGCCCCTGCTCCAAGCAAGCTCCAGCTACACTTCCTGTCACTAACTCCACTGTAGGCTTTTACCCTCAGGCCCTCGCACGCACTCACTCTCTGGCTGCATCTGCGGTCCTGTCGCTGCCACATCTTGTTGCAATGGCAAATGAAGCATGAAACATTTTCAATTTGCCAACCACAAAAAAAATGATGAAAAAATTCCTGCAGGTTTTTTCTCGTATTTGACAAAGTGCAGCTGCGAGGCCAGTTCCACTGCGTTTGCCTCCAAACAATACTCAACAGTGGGCGCAATAAATTGTCATTATTGGCAGTTATGTAAATAGTTAAATAATCGTACGGATGATTCAAACCAGAATATGAAAGCTGTTGAAACTTTCAGTTTCCAGTTTAAGCGTTATTTGATACACTCTAAGGTTAAGGGGCCTCTCAGCGCAAAGCAAGAGCTCAATTCATATGAATTAAAAAATAATAATTATTCAATGGCTCAGGAGCATGCTTTAATTTATGTTAATAGTAAAGATGACTTTATCCTGCAGCTGCAGCAAAATTTGGTTTGCTATAGATATATATATCCCTTAATTCAGCATAGAAAATTTGCTACTAATTTCATCAGCTCAAGTTTCTTTTAAATTATCGATAAATCATGAATAATAAATATACATTCTTTATTTAATTATATTTCGTACATCTAGGGAGCTGAGATGTTAATAGCTTCAAAATGTATCATGTTTTTGGAAGAATTAATTCAAAAAGTCTATGGATTGAGTTTGCTATAAAAAGGTTCCAATAAAAAGAAACTTTGGGTCTCCAAGGCAAATACTTGTTTCATGTTCTAAATACAATTTTTTACTACTCTCGCTCTTGCACGCTGGACATTAAGCGTAGCTGACGTACACATAGCTCGAAGAGCATAGGCATATGGAGAGCGATTATAGATAGAGCGTGGAGTTCATAGAAAAAGCGATTGTTGGACGAGCGAGCATAGGAGGAACGATTATACGCTGAACGATCATAGGTAGAGTATCATTCCCGCTCACACAGCTCCTCAGCCACCTGCTGCTTCCCAGAGTCATAATCGCTTAACATAGATAAATTTACAATTTCTTTTCATTATTTCAAATGACCTCATATAGAGATGTCGCGTACTTCACTTTAAGTGCAAGGCACTTTCTATCACACGCTCAATTTATATAATTTTATGATATAATATAATATAATATAAAATAATAATAATATAATATAATATAATATAATATAATTAACATTTTTAAAGATACTTTCCATGAGCGACCCTCGCTCAGAAGGCGTTGTGTGGCCTTCGACAGTGACGGCTTGGCCTCAACATTCTGATGAGTTGAGGAGACCTTGAAATGGTAAATGCACTAAATGTTTGATGAGCTTAAGCTTTGTTTGTGTGTGTGTGTGTGTGTGTGTGTGTGTGTGAGGGCGCGTGTGATTGTATTTGTTTGTTTGATTGCGTACAATAATATTAAGTATGAAACGCTTAATGAAATGCCAAGCTGAGCCGCAAACTCTTTGTGCGAACGCAATTGAAAAAGAAATTGATTTGATTTGAATTGAAATACCCGATTTCTGTCGTGTTATATAATTCTCAAATAATTTCAAATGCAAATGCGCTCAAGGATACCAGCTGCTGCACTCAGCTCAGCTATTTCTATTTCCATTTTCACCCGAATATCTATGAAATGAAATCTTTTTGCAATTTCCCCATTCAGATGAATCAATTTCCCCAGGTTTTTGCCATTTCTATTTCTCGTTCTTTTCTTCGTGCTTAGCAAGTCTTTGACAAGTGTTGATCAGAGCTGCAAATATTGGATAGCCGAAGTGTTCAACTGTTAAGTGTTGAAGCAATAACAAGTCTACTATGCGGCTCTCAGAGTGTTAAAGTGATTAACAGATTATTAACAGATAAGTGTTAGGAGAACTGTTAATGGAAATGTTATTTGCACTGTTATTGGCGGTAAAAGAAGAAAGAAATGTTACAATTATTGTGAATAGGCAGTTTATCGAGTGACTCTGTTATTAATATATAAGTGTTAAGCAGCAATTGGAATTTGAGCGAATTGAATTGTGTGTAAAGTGCAGAAGAACGAGTATTTATATTTTTGAACTGCTTAACGAGCTGACTCGATCTTGTCTGTCCGCCCAAATGAAATCTTGACTCCAAATACAGTATATTCTTCCATAATGTAGTGTAGTTTATATTTTTTTTTTCGACAATTCATTCAATTTATTTGCATTCGATAACAATCGATAATTTGTTAGTTGCTTGCAGATAAAAAAAAAGAGGAATGCTCACTCTGCTCTCGGGGATATCTATGATGATACGCATATATATACTTTGGACTCCACTGTTAGCAGCAAGTGCAAGTCTACGTGATCCTCCATTGCCGAATGCCGAAAATAATAATCCTAATAATATAATAATTTATTTCTAGCCTAAATCAAAATTAATCGAAATTGAACATTTATTTTCTTTTATTTATTGTTGATTGATCACACGGCGTGATTATATTTGGTAGCCCAAAAAGTAATTCATAAACACTTAGTCTGGGAATTAAAAGATTTTCTTTTGCAACAAAGTGAGCATTGTTTTGACATTTATTTAACAGCAAGATGCTTATATTTTAATAATTTGCTTTCGCCTGTTTCAAATTTCTGTTTCAATCGGAATTCCATAATTGAGAAAATCAGAAGTAGCCGCTGCTACAACCAAAAAAAAAATAAATAAAAAATAAATAAATAAAAAAGAAAAAGAAGTAAGATTCGCTGGCAAAACGATACTGAGAGATAGCACGATGATGTCCAGAGCTCGGGCTCAAATCAATATCTACGTACCGTCGATATGCCGTTTTCCGGAGCTAACCATAATGGGTAGCTATAGGGATCGGGTGCAGCTGATGATGTCGCGCTTGTCCACATCCAACGAGAAGTCGGCGTCATCGGATCTGTCCGCGGTCACTGCCGCCGCCGCCATGGAGGAGGCCGCCAGCAAAGAGGGCAACGGACTCTCCCTATATATTATCGATAGACAAGGGCGACTGCTGGAGCATGTGCGTTACCTGGGCAACGATTATCGTGCCGCTCTACGTACTGCCATCAATACCACGCCCATTCCCTGGAGGGACTAGCCCCTCTGATTATCCTTAATCCACACACGCACGCACAGACTCAGACACAAACAAGCGACCCCATCGAAATTTCACAATCAAATTTGCAGTTTCTAGAGGGCAAACCCAAAACAAACGAACATTTATCGAACCAGATAAAATTTCTCAAAATTGTTGACATCAAATTATAAATAAATACAAATTTTTTTAATTTTATGATTTTTGCTTTGCTATTTAGTATTTTTATATATTTATTATTTAGCATTTATATATATCTATATATATATATATATATATATATATATATGTAAACATTCATATTCCTTCAGTTAATATATTAAAGTAAATACAGTCGACGGCATAAGTAGTTTGACAAAAAAATGCTTAAGCAAATATTTTCGCTTTTTTCATGAACATGAAAAAAAATAATCATGGTGATTATCTATTGTATATATAAGCAAACAAATTTTGTGAAATGAGGATTAAATATATAAAAAAGAATCCACATTCCAAATTGACATAAGTATTTTGATACAAATAGCAAATCCAAATCCATACTTGGTGTGTTTTTATATAATGTATATTGCTTAAATTAATATTGGAATGATTTCAAAGTGGATTATCGATAAATATTTATATACTAATGTTTAATTAATAAAAATAAAATATTTATTGTCTCTCAACATATAACCATCGTAAGAAATATATTCTTTTGCACACTTATCAAGAAACGATAATTATTGAGTTTCTTTTTTGTAGGATATACATATGAATTCAGTACATTTCATTTATTATCGATAAATAATGTTCTCGAAAATCGACACCTATGGCTCTTTGGATATAGACATAAGGAACAGAATGATTGATTGCAAATATAAATAATAGACATTTCATATTTATTAGTCCGTATACCTTGTACCATCTGTCTTTAACTCTTTTCTTTAATTTTCTGGCGCCTCCATTTGAGCAGCATTCGCAGCGCCTAAAGTGCTGCAACAGTTGTACCAATTAGGCGAAAGGGACTCTGGGCGTGGAGGGCAGGTGTCGGGTCAGGTAGGTGGTCTGCCCAGTCGCAAATTGAGTGAGCAACAAGCTGAAAATTGGCTTAAATGGCCGCAGCAGGTGCCACGTTGATGCAGTGTCGCCCAGCTGCCCCCTCTGGTTCCCTCTCTCTCTCTTTGTGTCTTTATCTCACTTTGTCTCTCTCTCTCTCTCTCTCTCTAGCTCATCGTGTGTCTGTCGCCCATTTAAAGTTTCGAGTTGGCAACACGACACGCGATAATGGTGCACACATGAGCCACCTCAGTCAGTCCCACTTTCGACTCCTTCACTCCAATCCAATCCACTTGCCCCTCCCTCGCCACCACCCTCGTTCCGCTCCTTCGCCGTGCCACACGGACTTAACGTAATTTATGACTTTTGGCACTGCTCCCACCTGCCCCTGGGCCCTGGGCACCGGCTTGAACGGGCATTATGTTAAATTTTATGTGTTTCAACCATGGCAACAGGTCAAACAGCGCCACGCATCCACAATCGTGCCTCGAGCCACGGGCCACGGGCCACGAGCTACTGGCCTTCTGCTGCTGTGCTGCGTGGGTTCCGGGTCGCAATTTTGGCTCATCTCGCAGCAACACACGACCGCACTTAAATGTCGCGAATATGATAAAGACAGCCAAACTAATACCCTGTAAACGTGACACACCGGCTATATTGTTGTTAAATTTTTAATATATTTTTAGGCTTAATTGTGACTCAAGGTTTCATTGTCTCTCCATAGAGCCTTTTTCTTTGACCTATTTGATAAGTGTATACCCTATAAAACATGGTATAGGTATTGACAGTGGATATAGACTGAAGTCGAGTCGAGATCTGTTTTGTTTGTATATTCTATTTATGTATCTACCCAGCAGTAAGGGTAACTACCAATCGGATGCACTATATCATATGAAATGATGAATTTAAACACATTCTCTTAAATATATTCAGCGCATACAAGTTGCTCAGTGCGTGGTATCTGTACGTCTGTCTATCTTATCTCAGACAAAAACTTTCTCCTTCTCTCTCTTCTCAGCAGCTGCCATATGTGAATCACACACACACACACCCGAAGCAACACCTGAGCTCCATGGGGCATTCAGATTGAATGGAATCAAATTTGTGTCCGTGGCCGTGTCGCCATGGCGCTGCTCCTGCTGCTGCTGCTGCTGCTGCTCCTTGTCCCACGTCCAGCTGAAGTGCTAATTGGCATCGCTGCAAATGATGAACTTATGCAAACAGCACCTTGAGTTGATTGTTTGGCTGGCAGAGGTAACATATGCACAGCCCGCATGCAAATTGACCTTATGAAACACGCATTCCGAACCAATTCTATTACAGAACAAATTTAGTTGCAAGATGCTACGGAGCTCTTGATTATTTATGGTCCCAATGATGTCATATGGTGACACATATAGCATAGCTGAGAGCAAGCATAAGTCCTTTTTCCATCTAAGTCAGACTTGGTCTATATTGTATTGATAAGAGCAATGTTGGCTATGACAGAGACAGGATTCGACATATTCAATTGATTCTGATATTATTTTAAGGCTTTATCCATGGCATCAGTTATGCCAGAAGAGATTATGCCAAATAGAATAAGACTCAATTTTGAATGAATGTTCAGCTCTAACTCATCCAAGGCTTTCTACTGTTAGCTTCAGCTCAGCACTGGCCGCTCGGAAAAATAACTCTGAGGCTTAATGGGTCAAAACCAGCAGCCGAAGGAAGGCTTCAATCCAAAAATTGCTCACAGATAACTTTAGCCGTCTCAAGGCGATATTTTATTAATTATTTTTTAAAATATTTTCTCACACTTAGCAGACAAATTAAAATTTATAATCAAATGGCAAATTAAGCCGAATATTTCACTCAGTAAATATTATTAATGAATTAAGCCGCTGTTCATATTTAACTATCGGAAATAGTAAAACTCTCAATATAAAACATTTTTCTTTTTTCTTAGAACAAATTAATAAATTCAAAATAATTTAATAAAATTTGCATAATTTGTTTTTAAAGAGATTTTTTGTTTGCTCTCAAGAAAGTGTTCCGGAACCAAAGACATCGCCAGAACTAATCCAATTGACTTAAGCAATCAATTAAGCTCAGGCTTAGGCCACAAAATGATGCAAACAACAGATGACGCATATACCCTTATGAGTATATATATATATATAAAAATATATATATTTATAGATAACTCGGGCCGATCAATGGTAATGCCAATTTAAATATCTGGCTGTAAGGCAGGTGGAAATCCCCGGTGTGCAGCATCAAGCACGGATTGCGCGCTGAGCGTTTAATGCGCGGCTCGCTTAAGCCGTTGCTAAAACAGTAAAGAAAGAGCAACAAAACAAGAAAATAGAAAATAAAAAAATGAAAATGAGGAAAGAAAACAAACAGAAATAACAACAAACATATCTAATTAATTAGTAAAGCTAAACGAAATGTTGCCCCTCCACGAGGCTGAGCAGCGGCACAGCCGAGCAGCAGCAGCGGCAGCGACAGCGACGGCTACAGCAGCCACTGCTGACTGTCAGCAGCCAATGGGCGTTGGGCAGCTGACGCTCCGCTCTTGGCTGTCGCCTCGCCGTCTGGAGCATGCGCTGAATGGGAGTGCGAGCAGCAAGACGGGGGGCTCTGGCCAGCTGTGCGAGCGAGAGGGCTGCTCAACTGTTGCTGGCCTTGGCGGCTCTATGTGCGTGCCCCTTGCCCAAGGTTAACCTGTTGAAAGTGCATATTGCGCATACGCCTCGTTCACATGTCCAACAGGTAAACCAAATGTGTGGCCATTGCATCCAATCCAGCTCGGCCTCCCCCTCCCGCTGCCCCCCACCTAATAACCGATCCACAATTACATTTGGCGGCCAAGTCGAAAAGGGACTCTCGCTGCCGATACCCATCGTAAATGTATCATTTGAATGATATCGTTACAGAGAATATTTCAAATATATCGATTAATATTGATGTCTTCTGTGTTATATAAGGCAAAGGCTAATCGATTACTTTGAGCTATCGATATTAATGCATCATTTACTTAATAGCTTATTAAAGCACTTTTGGTCACTATCATAAAGTATTGGCTTTTCAGTCAACTGAAACCGATAATCGATAAATGTGAAATCGATTAATATCGAAACCAAAGAAACAAAAGATAATAGATTTTCATGAATAAAATATTCAGAATTCGTATTTAAATAGGCTGCAATTTCGAAGCAAAAGTTAAGGTCTACTAATTAAAGTCTAATTATTAAAAATATATATATACTAGAATGTAATTTTCAAAATAAATATATTAATATTAGAAAATTGTAAATTGTTCGCATTCATTGAAAATCGATAAATATTCAATGCACAGTTTCCACCACAATCAATAACAATTTATTTTGACTAAACTTGAAATGGATTTATCTAAATAATAAACTTGATTTACAGTTATTACATATGGACTTACAGAGCTTGATAACTAAGCGATAAGTATAGTTCGATGTAAGCGATAATTATTGCTTTCTTTATATTTCAAAACTTTCCTTTTTTCATGCATTTCTCTATATATATATATATAGATTTTGAGTTTTTATAAAGGGAATCTGCTAGTCGGCCACTAGACTTTGTTGTTGTTGCTGGTTTCCGTTGAAATTGCGTTTACGCAGGAGCAACGCGGTTGCTGCTGACGACCTTCGAGTTGCTCTGCGCTGATTGGATGCATCGGATTCACAATTGCCGTCCAATGTGCTATATGAATTTAAGTTTGTTCGCATTTGGATGCAGGCATGTTAGTTAGCCACCTTAATGCCACTCAATGACAACAACAAGCCTTCCCCAACAACTCCGCCCCAACTGCACCCCCCTCCAACCACCATACATAACACTGCATATGTATAAATAATGCAAGGCTAAAGCAATGCAAATTCCAACATCTCAGTTAAGCTTAATTAGGAGTAATAATATATATGCAAACAGTGACAGAGCGAGAGAGCGAGAGAGTAAGAGAGAGTCAGAGAGAAATAGTAAATAACTCAAAATGAAAATCTAGTTGAGTTAATGCATTCAGATAAGCCCAATTAAGGCATTCATCTGCGTTTATCTGAGCCAATGAAGTGCTGAATCAATTTCATTTGTCAAGCATCAACCAAACTGATAAAAAAAAAACGATTTTTTTTTATATTTGGATTAGTCAAATGTGCAGAATTTGATCAATTTGGTGTATAAACCACAATTTGAGTTTGTCTTGAGCTTAAGGCGCAAACAAATTCAGGAAGTGGATGGTATATAAGCTGCAGGGAAATGTGTATATATTTATCTATATATATATCTATAGGTATAGATATATCTGTAGTCCTTTGTTTCACTCATTCATTTATCTAGCTCTTATCTATCTTACTTTCCTTACATATTTTTATATCTGTCAATCTATATCAATCTATGCCTATCTATATCAATCTATCTATCTATCCACTTATTTAACTATTTATCTGTGTATTTATCTATATATTTATCAATCCCTGTAGCGATATCACTCTCTCTCTTCCCCCCCAGGCTTATATTTCTTCACTACTCACAGACTGCTGATCTAGGTATCTATGTTAATAATTCTAGGCAACTAAGTTCCATATTTTCATTTCCGTTCAAATATATTTTTATACTGTCTATGATTTCCCTCTCCAATCTTCCATCGCTTCTCCTCCCATGTTTCATTCCATATATTCTTAAGCTGACTACTTATCTGCTCCTCTTTTTTTCTGGATCTCTCTCATTCTGTCTTCTTTCAGCTAATCTTTTTTATTCTTTTTCTCTCAATATAAGTTTATCTCTGTCGCTATCTCTCGCAGCATCTCTCTATTTCTCTCTTTCTATCTCTCTCTCTTTATCTTCTGCTTTCTTGACTGTATCTCGCTTTTCTTTATTTCTTTCTCTCAATCTCAATCGCACTCTCACTAACTATCTCTCGTAATCTCCATATCCCTCTATTTTTGCCTGCACACTCCCTTTCTCTTGGTGTCTCTCTGTCGCACTCTCTCCCTCCCTCTTTGCATTACTTTCTCAATGCCTATACTTCTATTCTATCTCTCTCTCTCTTGGTCTTTCTCACTCTCTCTTTCACTCTCTCTCCTTACATTACATTACATTGTAAATACTTGAATTAGGCCCATCAAATTTGTTCCAACTTCTTAGAGCAAACGCTTAGGGCTAATTATCTATGAAAAATTTTAATCTCAATTTCATAATTCCAATTTCGAAAAAAAAAAGAATTTTAAGCGTTTGGTTTTTATTTTTGTTTTGAATTGAGCAAAGCTAATCGAACAGAATTCAGATTCTTAGGCCTACAGAAGTCTGCCTCCAGCTCTTGTCCAAGGTGTAGCACATCAAGGCATTTGTGGTACGTGGGTGTGTGTGTGTGTATGCGAGTGTGTGTGTGGTTGGCACAAGGCTGTGAACAAAAAGCCGCCCACGCTTTGTCAGCATTTCCCCAGCTGCAGGCAATTCAGCACAATTCTTACCCCAAGCAAGGCGCCGCAGCATCGTCAGCAGCCATGGCCAATGCCACACACGCACACGCACACACACACATACAACACTCGCACAGCGAAATCCCAAGAGCTTGGTATCACCTGGTTGCCTGTTGCTGAAACGTCGCTTTCGCTGCCGCTGCCGCGGCCGCCGTCAACGTCGGCGTCGTCGCTGATGTCCTTCAGCTGGGATCTGCTATAAAAGGCGGCGCAGACAAACGGCAGCGATTAGTCAACTGTGCAACGTGGGGCTTGTGTTATATAGATATTTTTACAGTTGCCACTTGTTGACGAAGGCGCCCCCAACACAACACAAGGACGACCGACAGAGAGAGATAGAGCGAGAGGCAGTCAGCGACTGAGCAACTAAGGCGCGTGCGAAAGAGAAACAGATAGTGAGAGAGAGGGCGAGGGCGACGCTGACGCTCGATGCCAAGGCAGACGAGGCTGGCTCGTTAGTCGGGCAGCGTGCCGCGCAACAGATGCTGTGCAACATCCAAGCCAAAAGGTTGTGTGCCACAAGCCACAGCAGCAGCAACAGCAGCAGCAGCAGCAGCGACAACGACGACGACTCTGAAGAAGAGGAAGCATCTAACGGCAAACGACGAGGCAGCCAAACGAGCATCTAACAAGCGCCCTGCCCCACCGCCAGTCGCACACACACACACACACACACACACACACACACAACACACACAAGTCTGCCCCACACATGTTGAGCGTGCAACAAGTTTTTGGCCAACTTCAAGTCCTTTTTTTTCTTGTGCTAAACGAAAATAATCGAAAAAAAAATTTTTTTTAAATCTAAAAAAATCTAAAAAAAATCCAAAAAAAAAATTCAAATCTAAAAAAAACTAAAATTCAAAATTTTTTTCCTCAACATTTTTTTATCGTGTTGTTCCGCAAACAAAAAGTGTTGATAATATTGGTTTTTGTTGTTGTTGTTGCCTATTGTTGTTATATTTGATGGTGGCACCTAGCAAGTGTCCACAGTGCTACAGACGTACCTACAAATACAGTAATCCCAAGGTACAAGCTACAGACCTTATATATATAAATATATATATATATATAGATGAAGATCCAGTTGATCAGCAAACCCAACGAAACTTACCTGAAAGCCAAACCGACAGTACAACAGACAGAGACAATTAGATGAAGAGAGATAGTAAGATAACTTATATTTAAACTATAAACAGCAAATTTTATGAAAGATATATAGATATATATATAGATAAAGTTGATAAATTATCGTTGTTGCATTTGTCGTTCGTGTTCAGCATTATTGTATTCTCTTTAAAACTAAATTTTAAAATAAAAATATTCAATACAAAAAAAAAATAGTTTTGAAAATACAAAAACAATCATATAGACTTTGAAAACAACTTAAAAACAACAACAAAATAACA
This sequence comes from Drosophila mettleri, assembly GCA_035047625.1. Classification (NCBI taxonomy): domain Eukaryota; kingdom Metazoa; phylum Arthropoda; class Insecta; order Diptera; family Drosophilidae; genus Drosophila; species Drosophila mettleri. The sequence goes on along the minus strand of JAWNPI010000068.1, from coordinate 4,204,571 downwards.
AACCAAAAACTTAAAAAAACCTAAAAAATAAAAACTAAATAAAACGCGTCGCGCATTAAAATATAAAATTAAATAAACAAAACCCAAAACAAGGACAAAACACAGCTCAAAAATGTGAGTAAATAAATTTGAAAAATTTATATACAGCAAATATATATATATTTTTTTTAAATATGATAGATATAAGATTTAATTTAAATTAATTGAAATTTTTTTTAATTTAAAAATATATATTAGATTAATTATTTATATTAGGACAAGCATGATAGAATAAATTTTTAATGCATATATTATAAAGAATATATTATATATATATATATATATATATACATATATATATATATATATATATATATATATATATAACATATATATATATATATATATAAAATTATATAAATACTTAAAATATTTATATAGTAATATTTAATTAGCTTAGCTAAACATATTACACATACGTTTTATAAATAATATATATAATCATAATTATATCTATATACATTTATATATATCAACTACTTTATTTTTAACAAAAATGCCGAAGAAACTAATTGATTATTTAAATAATTTATAAAAATATTTTTTAAATTTTATATAATCTTTAATAATACTTATTCATTCAAAATTTTTTTTTTTTAATTTAATAAACTTATTATTTATTAAACATAGAATTTATATAATTTATATATATTTTCTCTTAAATTTTTTAGATAAAAAATACAAGTATTTTAATATATATATATATATATATATATATATATATATATATAAACAGTATTATTTATTTTAGTATGTATTAATTACTTACATAATAGATTAATAATATTTATATAAATTTTAAAAATATATAAATTTTATAAAATTTGTATTCATATATTTTCGAATTTTTTTATTTAAATAAAAATAACGGTAAAAAAATAGTAATAGTAGCACTGCAGCCTAAAATTAACTGCATTTCATTTTAATGAATTATTATACATTCGCCAGAATTAATAGCCTTTTGAAAGGGTTTTTTATAGTCAAAATAAATCAAATTAATTAGAAAATAAATCATTTTTGGCATTTCTATTGAATATCGAAACAGATTTTTTAATTTAATAATAAGGAACATTTTTAAATGATCCTAATTGTTCACAAAAACATGAATACATAGAATAGTGAATAGTGATAGCTAAAGAGAAAAAGAGAAAGAAAAGAGATACTGGGATAAATAGATAATAATACTAAATACCCAAAGCAATGTGTTTCACATTAAGGACAAAGCCTGAAAATTAATTTTGAGCCCAATACTCAATAGGAACGTATTCAAAGCCGTTGAACAACAAACTGTTCACAGATATATACATATATATATATATATATATATATATATAGACAACATTTTATATATATTAAATTCATAAATATGATAAATGATGAGCGTTAATTTTGTGGGCTGAGAATTTGATTAAATTAATTCGTTCGCTCCTTCGCGGCGTTCGCTCGCTCCAAGGCTCGCTCGTTCGCGCGCTTAATTAATGAGGCATTCAACGATGCCAATTATAATTCATGGAAATGAATTTCAGGTGAATGAAATTGAGATTTTTCTCACCCTTTTATTCAATAAGGACCAAAGTCCAGAGATTCGTGAATCAAAATGCGAAATTTGCCTCATTTCAGTTTGATTTGGTAATCAAAGTAAAGAGGCTTAGCTGGAAATATTTAACTAAGATTAAGTAGCTCTTGATTGCTGATACACAATTTATTTGAGGCAGTAGAAAGCATAGCGGATGCCATAATATTTATCGATAACAATTCATCTCAGTTGGTTTCTTCGTCTATCTGTTCAGCTCCTGAATTATAGAAGCCATAGGACTTTACACTTACACATGAATAAAATAAGTTATCGAAAACTTGTCATGAAATCGATTAAAATCGATTAAAAAAAAATAAACCTCTAGACTCTGCTGAGGCATAGAAATGTATAAGTATATATAGGTGAGCTCTTCTAATTATATCAGCTTGCATATTTGACCGGCCTCTGCTTGGGGTTAACTTAGTCACGTTATATCGCTTGGCAAAAATTCTTCAT
>JAWNPI010000068.1:4177500-4200000 GCA_035047625.1 Drosophila mettleri | reverse complement strand
ATTGAGCAGGGTATATACAAAGCATTAGCTGTGAATGTATATTTATATAGGTTATACAGAATATCTTGAAGTGAAGCTATTAAATATAAATGCATTGATAACAGACTGCGAAATGTTACAGAAAATCTGTTAACTCTTACATGGATAGAAAAAGTTAAGTCAACGCTGTTATTGACAGCTTCAGCACTGCTAAGACAAATGCTAACGTGAAGCTGTTGTTAACTTCATGTTATGTTAATGTTAAGGTGCAGCTGTTGCACACTGATGCTCGCACATCCTAATAAGCAACACATAACTAAAACTGTGATCAATGCTAAGCTCACAGCTTTCAGGCTGCCAGAGCTGAATTCGATTAGGTTTTCGACAGTCTAAGCCGAACAATGGCAGACAGCTCGATAAAATTGTAGCCAGCGGCCCAATCAATGAGTGCCAGAGTTCAAGTGGATCAAATCGACATGCGGCTGGGATGCTCTATGAATAGCGCTCGCCTCTGGCTTGCAAGACAACTGCCAAGCGAGCTGAAGGTAAAAATAAAAAACGCGATTCTAAATGTGTGTCGCACCCTCGTCCTCGTCGTTTGCTACGGAAATGCACTCAAGCGTTAAACTGCCATATCGATTCGATGCTAAAAATAAAGGTATTATACACACGCACGCACACGCACACGCACACACACATGCACGTCCACACGCACTCAAAAATCTGAAATCTGAATGAATAGACTTGAGCTAGACTTACGAACAGCGTTTGTTGGCTGCCTTAATTAACCAACTATTGGAAAGAAGCAATAATCGATTAACTTAATAATCGATAACTGCCCATGACACACAACCAAGGAGTCAAATTTGTGATTGGACTTTAGCTCGACTGGCGAAAAGAGCTCATTGGCTGCCTATATACACTATTTATTCGATATACACATGATAACACATCTATCGCTAAGTATTTCCAAAAGGTTATCGATGACACTTATCGATTTATCGGCAATGGCAATGACAGAACTGCAATTGAATTAAAAATTTGAATTGATTTATTGATTGACTTACTGATTGATTGATTAGATTTATTGTTTGACTTACTGATTGATTGATTGATGGCCTGGATTGACTGACTGATTGATTGTTTTATTTAGCTTCAAGCTCAGCCTGCGATTGACTGTGAATAGGGCCAAATAGCTAAATTTCGTTACGACTAGTGGATAGATTGATTGACTGACTGATTGATACAGCTAGAATACAAGTCAGTCTGATTGTGATTCCTTGAAGTTTACTGTTTGATTGACTATGATTGACCTGATAAATTACCTACCTCATTTTTATTGAATTGAATTGAGTAGCTCTTCTTATTCTGATTACTTGATTGAGTTAGCTCTTCACATTTTGATTGATTGATTGATTAGCTCTTCTAGCTGCGAGCAAATTTGATTGACATATCTGAAGTGCTGCGAATGAATCTCTTAGAAATTTCTTTACATTTCGCATGATTTGCGATTCGTTTGAATCGGGTTTTGGTTAAATTTAAGTTAAAGAAAACATGGCTAAAAGCGCTACGGCATGTGGCAGGCAGATGTGGCTCATTTCATGTTATACACACACACACACACACACACACACACACACATACACACACGCACACGCATACATACAGACATGCAGAGAGATAGGGAGACTTGCGGCAATTGCGAACTGCTCCATTCAGACGCTTTGCATTGAAGTGTGTCCCATACAAAGTTTCATGCTGAATGCATGTCAGCAATTCTATAGCTGACAGCCTGCCACCCGATCCCCGCCACCCCTCCTTTCAACTACAGGTGCTCCTGGCGCCCACCTTTCCGTTAGCACATTTGCTGTCATAGTGCAAGCGTCAAGGCCAGCCGTTTAATAATAGCCATAACTAAAGCCTTGGCTGTCTTCACTGTCTCGCCGAGCTGTCACGCCCAGCCGCCCACCTGCTGCGGCTGCGACTGCGGCGACTGCTGCTGCTACTGCTGCTGCTTCAACTTGCTACAGTTGAGCCAATTAAATAGTTGATAACAAAATGTCAGGCACATAACAAGCTGCTTAGCCAAATCGGAATCCAAATCCAAATACAAATCCAATGCCCACTGTCACGCCCGCTCCTCCGATTGTGGTATGCCGCCACGGGAACACCCACACACACAAGCCCACACAAAAGCAACGATGTGTGTATTAAAGCTGTCGAGTCAAGCGCAACAGTTGCAGCCTGGGTGACTGCTCGAACACCCTTCTGCTGGCCAGAGTAGCATCCGCTAATAAACACAAACACACACACACATATACATGTGTCAAATGACAGCAAGTCAGGGAGGCTGATTACACGAATGCACTTTAAAGTAAGCGACTGTCAGGTGAACATATGCTGCGCATCAGCTAATATGCTCACTGTGCTCACATCTGGTGCGCCCTGCAATTTACAGCTACTCCGTTACTCAGGCAGAAACATAAATATGCATATGAGCGTTGACAGCGTTGTCTCGCTCCCTCTCGCAGGTGTGCGATCTGCCCACTGGCGCTCTCTCCTCTCCCCATTTGCATTTGTCCTGCTCGCGCGCGCCTCCTCATACTCGATGCCATTTTTGTTTTGCTATTGCTAAACAAAATGACAACAGTTAATAAAATATACAAACAAATAAATAAGCAACATTCATAAAATATTGTCGCCAGTTCTTAAATAGCTATTTATTCTAGTTGACAGAGCGACTTGCTGGCACAGCTGAGTCGTCGTAGACAATGGCCAATGGCTGCCAGCAGCCAGCCGTATGAAGGGCAAAGAGGAATGGACAAAAGTTGATTCCAATCAAATCAGTGACAATGCGAAATATGTGCAACAAGGGCCAAGCGATAGCTATTGTGCTATAAACACGGCATACGGCATACGGCATTGAGCAATAGAAAATGTCTATCGTAATCTTAATCTCTTTATCGTAATCCATATCGTAATGCTAATGTAATTGGGAAATCAGTCAAAATTCGCGTGGGAAATGGGGCGGGAGCGACGTCATGAGCATAACAGAGACGCGCGCTGTTAACTAACATTTGCATGTTAATATATTAGTATCGATTAATACTAAATTCTAACAGAGATTCTGAGACATGTGTTAACGTTAAACATGTCTGTTAACTAACATAAAGTGCCGTTTTATCACACACACATATCTAATAAGACATGGACCCATCAATGCGTGAGCTGGAGTGAGAGTGAGCGAGAAAGGGAAAGGAGCAGAGCAGGGCGCACATGGACGAAGCATAGGAATCCGTTATGACAACAAGCAGCCATTGAGTAGAAGGAAAAAAATGGGGCGGAAATTGAGGTTATGTATATATATATGGACGTGGCCACAGCCTGATGGCCATAACGGTACTCTGGGCAATGCGCCGGGGTCAGCTATGTGAGCAGCAGCTGCATTGCCTTCGCCTTTGTTTTTCACACACTCTCACTCTCTGCCTCTTTCTTGCCAATCTGCCTGATAAAATTCCAATATCAGACAACGAGAAATGTTTGATCATATAATGCGAATTTTCATCGACACGCTGCCAGGGAAAATATTTTGATTTTATGACAGCCCAAGAAGAGAAAAAAAGAACAAAAGAAAGGATTTATGCATAGTTTTGCCGTGTAACGGAAAATATTTGCAAAATAAATTACATTTTAAGATTATACAATAAATTCATATGGGCCACATATTCTTGCCAACAATTTTCTGTTAACTGTCAGCCAGAAATGTTAAGCATTTGCCAACAGCTTTGTTAGCACTGTTAGTTGAGATATTTCTGTTGTTTTACTTATTTCTCTTTGTATTCTTCTTTGCTGTGTTTTTTTTTTTTTTTTTTTTTTTTCTTTTGCGTGTAACGCCCTTTGCCGTCTCGCGCCATGGCCGGGCCAATTTATGCAAATAACAGTAACGAAAGGAGCGCGGGTCAGCCAACAACAACAAGTATAACAACAACAGCAGCAGAAACAATAAAAAGCAATTGTAGCACAGTTTTTCTGTGAGCGTAAATTGCTGTTTATTACAGTCGCTGTTTGTTCGGTTCTGTGTGCGTGTGCGTATGTGCCTGTGTGCGTGTGTTGACAGATGCTGGCGAAATTGATTGAAAATTGGCGGATGCACAGCAGATATTGCAATACTTTTTACTGCAACTCAAAAAGAAAAAAAATCAATAGCAAATTGCTTACTTTGCGGCTGACATTAACATACTCTTTGCCATCAGATAATGAATGTATTCAAAGAGTTTGCTTCTTTCGCTGTTTCCTCAGTGCAATGAGCGCAATTGAGTACACATTAAAGAAAATGGCGTTGAGGCATACGTTTGCTCTCGCTCTTATGCACTCACAGCTGTGGCCATTGATGCTTTTAAGCAACTCTCATACGTGATCTCCTCATTAGCATACGCGTGCGTATAGCTCTCTCTTCTTCTATAGCTCGCTGCAGTAATCTGTTTATGAGACATGCAAACAGCTGTTATAATTGTTAATTTAGCTCTTCCCATTGGCATACGGTTGCGTATACCTCTCCCTCTTCTACTAACACTCACTGCGATTAGTTAATTTAGCTCTTCGTAATGGCATATGGTGGCGTATACCTCTCCCTTTTCTTCTAGTGCTTGCCGCAAATGTTTGTTTATGAAACTGTTATATTTGATAATTGGCCTCTTCTCATTGGCATAGTTTTTCGTATAAATCTCGCTTCTCAATGGCGATAATTTTAAACAGTTATATTTGGCAATTCTGGCAGACATTTGCATATAACTCTTCATCTCATTTTAACGCACGCTGCCGTAGCTTTGCCAACTTATGAATATTTGTTCTGATTGGCAATTTAGTTCTTATCATGGCTGACTCGCATGCGATCTCTCTTTCTGTCTCTCTATATTTCTATAATTGTGTTAATGCAAGTTTCACCTCTGATTGGCTAAGCTTAGCGTTATGATAGCATTTAATTGGTTTTGTTAAGTTCATTATACAACAGCATCTACTGAGCCATGTTAATGTCATTGATTTGCATATTGTGGTTTTGCTGCTTATTTATTTATTGTTCTTCGTCTTCGTCATTTAACTCGACTGCCTGCTGCAGGCCAAAGCGAATTGGCGAAACTGTTATACTTAACTTTCCACGAAGTCGCAAGCAGAGTTTTCTTTTGTTTATATTCATAAAGACTTACGCAACTGTATGCATGTACATTTCGTATTATTTTTGATCAATTTTTAATAATAAAGCGACAGAAACTCATTCAGCAACGCAAAAAGGGCGCTCGCACGGCTGCCAAGACCCGAAAGTACTTGTTTTTGTTATCATGTTTCACTTTATTTTGTTGCCCCCCCCCCCCCCCCTCCCTGCCCTTTCCACACCATGGTAAGGCCACACACAAACAGAAAGGGCGGGCGACGCAGAGAGACAGACCGAATCACCTGTGGGTTGTCGTATGAAAGGCAAATTTTAATGCCAACATTGACAGGTAATGCCATATGACCCCCCACTCCCCCACGTCAGTCGGTGTGTGAGTGTATGTGTGTGTGTGTGCAGGGCAACGAAGCGCATAAGCCAGGCAGGTGGGGCAGGTGAGGCCAGCTGGCTGGCAGTTGGTTAGGTGGGCACTCAGCCATTGCACGGGCTACTGAGCCAATTGAGAGTGCTCGTCCCGCTGTCCAAGCAACCAACACCGTCACACACACACACACACATACACACACACAGACACACTCATATCCAGGCGATGCCGCGACCTCGCCCTCGTCCTGGATTCACTTTGCTCGCCGTGTGTCTGTGTGTGTATCTCGTTATTGGCAGATTAAGCTGCTTTCATGTGTGTGTGTGTGTGTGTGTGTGTTTGTGTTCAGCAGTAAATACACAATAACAACAACAACAATAACAAACTCACCCACACACACACACACACACACAGCGACAGCCACAGCGAAATGGGAACAAATCGAAAAATATTAGCGGCATATTCCTTTTGATTTTTTATTGCTCGATATTTTTTTGCTTGCACACACGCACATCTCCTGCCCCGCCCAGCCCCACCTAGCCATCCTCCATCGCACACATACGCCGTTACATGTGTGCATTGTCAAGGTAACACTGTTGAGTGTGACCCTGCGCTTTAAGCCTTAAAGCGCTTCAATCGTTCGCATTGCCACAAAAGGCGCAGAACGAAAACCAGCGCAAAGGGAGAACAAAAAGCAACGAAAAAGACCGAGAAATTTATATGAAAGCCATAGAGTCTATAGAAAAGATGAAATATATATATTTACCAAATATTAATGTGTAGAAGTAGCTACAAATATAATTAAAATTTTTAGATTTGTTTATTAGATTTTTTATTATTTTATTAGTAAACAATTATAGTGTTGCAAAACGGCTTGCATACAATTAACAAATAATATACGAAGTTTATATGAATGCTGTAGAGTCATTAAAATTTTTTTTATATAAATATTATATCATATATAAATAATAAATATACATATTTAAAATTTTTATCTTCAAATATTTGTTTTTATGTTTGGTAATTAATTTTAAAAAAATATATATAGTGTTGCAAAATAAGTCACATGTGACTCAAAAAAAAAAAAAAAAACAAAATAAAAAAATTTATATGTGAGCTGTAGATTCACAAAAAATAAAAAATGTATATCAATTTATTTTAATATTGCCTGTTTAATTTTTATTTATTTTATGTTTATTTTTTATATTACTTAAAAAATAAATCGTAACATTTACATCATTTGTATAAAAGTTGTACAGGCAATAAAAAACTAAATATTTGATTAAATTCTGAATATAATTTCAACATTTTTTTTAATATTAAAAAATATATATATATTTTATTTTGTAGGTAGAAAAGTAGCAAAAAAATACAAAAAATTAATTTAATGTCTATTGATTGCATGAAAAATATCAAATAAATATATATACACATACATACACATATATATTATATTCAAGTCTATGTCTCAAGCATTTGTGAATTGCTTTCGCTCTTGGCCCCGGCGCGGCCGCTTTGCAATTTCGTTCCACTTTCAAATGTTTCATCTTCAAGTGTAAAAATATTTTACTGTTGCATACTTTTGTTGGCGACTGGGGCGCATTGGCAGGGGGCATAAGGAGTGTGGGGAGGAGGCGGGGGACTCGAATTGCGCTTTGAGTTGCTGTTGAAAAAACGTCGAAATGTTTCACACAATTGAAAATTTTGGAGCCTGCGAATTGTTCGAGTGTTGAATTACTGTTCAGGAGTTTCAAGCTGTGTAGCGCAGGGGGGAAGGGGGAGGGTAGGGGCGTGGCATGTGTGCGACTTAGCGCCTACGCTTGATTGTTGTTTATGTCATTGTTGTTGTCGCTGAAAGTTGTTTGCATAAATAATTTCTATACATACGAAGCTAAAGCCAAATACATCGAGACATGTGAGGCGGACGGGAAGAGGTATGGGGTATGGGGGGGAGTCTGTGAGTTGGGGGCAACGCATCAAAATTAATGACATTTTAATGTAAAAACAATTCCAGCCACTTAAGCCCCATTCATACCCATTGGGTGTGCGCAAGTGTGTGTGTGTGTGTGTGTGTGTGTGTGTGTGTGTGCGAGTGTATTAGAATTGTGCAGCCAAAGGCCGTGCCGTAGTTGGCCTGTTGTCCATGGAAATTGAGCTGCGGCAACAATACGCCAAATCCCATTTAGCAACATAACACGTGTAGGGCATGCTCGACTAGACAATACCCTGGCGAGCAGTAAATAAGACTTTAGCTGGGCCTTAGCAGCTCACTTGAGGTGGGACAGCCAAACGAAATCCTTACAGTTATGTTTCGAAGTATAAGAGCCACCCTCTTGCATCATTTTCCTTTTACAGGGTGTGTGAGACATATTCCATTGCGTGAAGTTGCCCCAAAGTTGCTGCACAGCTGTCTGCACCCCAAATAAAAGCCAACTACAGTGCCTCAAAAATCAAATTATATATTCACATCTTTGCTTGCGCTTCCTATATACCTATGTATATATATATATATGTATATGTGTATATGTATGTACATATATATATATATTTTATTATTCTTTTATATATTTCTCGTTCTGTAATTCTTTGTTCTCATTTTCTATCATGCGATGCGGCCTTTGTTATCTAACTCTCAATGCCATTGATAGAGAGAAAGGGACCGAGGCAGAGGCAGAGGCAGAGACAAAGAGAGCAAAAGCGAGAGCGAGAGCGAGAGAGACTGAGCATAATATGTATGAAAAGCAAAAGCTTGTAATGTCAAATTGAAGTATGCTAAGAATCCGCTTTTGTGCTGCATTATTCGAAAACAAATTCCATTTGCTTTTGCCACTCTAATGTGAGCTGAACCAGTTCGCTGGAACGTAATTGTTTGACAAGAACAAAAAGCTGACAATTAAATACGACACATGCAAATCATGCCAAGCACATGCATGTGCATGTATATATGTACACACATAAATATTCAATGAACTAGTTCCATTTTTGTATTGCAATTTTTTATTTGCTATTTCTCTATAAGATACAAGTTGAAGAGCTCATTTGCATAGAGCCTTAAGTTTTCTTTTTCCTCATATAACTGGTTCGTTCACGTTAACTCAACATAACTGGTTCAAATGAACTCTTAAGCAATGCAATGAAAAACAAATCTATATTGATTATATGTATAGCCTTTGATTAAAGTGTCAGTAGAAATTCAAAAACTGGTTCAAAAAGGTGGCTCATTTGTTCACTAGTTCATTGCGCAGCAATAAATAATATTCAATTTTACTTTTAGCTCATTTTCAGTATATGATAAAAGTTCATGAACTAGTTCATTGTGCAGTAATAAATAATTTTCGACTTTGATTACATTTAGTTTATTAAGCTTTGAATTAGGCAATATTTAATAAAAGTTCGCGAACTAGTTCAGCACTGGTTCAATGTAACACATAGTTCAGCTGATAAGCATATATATATATGTATATAATTCGCTGCAATAAACATGCATACACTTCCCATTCATGTGAACTGGTTCATTATAAATGAACTGGTTCCATGAGCGCAACTCAAAAGTCACACTTGACGCATAACTCAAATTGAAATCCTTGTGTCAAACACAAAGTAAATGAAATGTCTTTTGCAACTGGTTCCTAGCGACTGGCTCACGTCCCGTTAGCAGCGCTCTGTATGTCTATTATGTAGCTCAATTTTCCGGGAAGTGTGTCAAATATCAAAGCGAATGCGAATTGTATCCAGTTCGCTGACATCTTTAATGAAATTGGAACTGAAATCAGCGCACGGCACTTGGCGCCGCTGGCACAATGAGCTCAACAACTTGGCCATAAGTGTAATTAAATTTGCGCAGGCGACCTGTTGAACCAGCTCCAGCTCCAGCTCCGGCTCAGGCTCGCCTTTGACTGTGTAGTCGACGACTCTGCCTCTGCCTCTGCCTCTGCCTCTGCATGTTTTGATAGAGACAAAATCAAAGCTGGGGCAAGAGACAACAGGGCGAAACAACAATCCGATGACTGCCACTCAAATAGGGCGGGGTGGGGCGGTGCGGCAGTGGGCGTGTCAATAGGCATTAGGGCAACCAGTCACTAAGCTCTCACACTGTGTGTGCGCGCGTCCCGTCTCCGGGGACTTAACGCTAATTCACTTTTGCGCGACTAACAAAATTAATTGCAGACATTTGCCAATCATACGTAAGTTACACGCACACACACACACATACACACTCACACACACTCACGCACGGCAGATCTTATCCTGTTTCACGCCTTGCTCGCAATTGCCAACAAATTTGCCAAGTCTTACGTGCGTGCTCCGTTTGCACCTGCAACGGCCGCCGCCAGAGCCAGAGCCATCGCCACAGCCACAGCCCCAACCCATGCCCATGCCCCCACCCTCACCCCCACCCGCACCCCACTTATTCACCTGACTGGGGCTGTGATTTATTTAGTCTTATTGCGGCACAACTTAGTTGCAGACATGCTCGTGAGCAACAATCGTTGGCCATCATCATTTGAAATGCGCATAAATTACGCACACGACGACCAATGCCAATGGGGGCTCATTGGAGCATCTAATCGCTATGATTCAATTAGATGTCCAGTCTGCTCCACCTGCTGCCACCTGTGCAGAAATCAATTGCGAAAACTCCAACTTCCAGCCGTATGAGAGCGTGCATAAGATGTATGTAGTATAAGTGTCTGTAATTTGGTTAAGTGTGTTAATTGCAGTGCGAAAGGAAATTGTCAGAAGTGTGCTCAATCAGATATTTCAAGTTGATTGACTGTTCACATTGGAACCAGTTCAATAGTTCATAAATGAACTAGTTCATAAATGAACTAGTTCACAAATGAAGTATTTAAACAAATTAGTATATTCGCTGCTGACCATATACTGATTGCATTATCAGAGTCAATCTTGGCTGACTTTGGCACTGTCTCAAATCTCGATATTAGTCATAAGCTAAAAAGTTCACAAATGAACTAGTTCATAGATGAACTAGTTCACAAATGAACTATTTTGCAAATGCATTATCAGAATCAATCTTAAAGCTTACTCTATATACTGGCTACATTATCACAATCAATCTTTGTCACTGTGAGCTAAAAAGTTAACGAATGAACTAGTTCACAAATGAACTAGTTCACAAATGAATTATCAGAATCAATCTTAAATAAGAAAATGAACCAGTTCATTTGTGAACTATCGATCGAAGGCAAAAATCAATACATACAACATACATACAACTTCATAATCAGAATCAATATAAAATGTAGTCCATATTAACAGACTGCATTATCAGAATCAATCAGAAAACATTTTGTCACTGCTGTGAGGACTATCTCAAATATCGCCACAAATGAACTAGATCAAAAATGAACTAGTTCACAAATGAACTAGTTCATAAATGAACTAATTACGAAAATGATGTTGCTGACTATATACTGACTGCATTATCAGAATCAGAATCACTGCTGTGAACACTGTCTCAAATATCGATATTAGTCATAAGCTAAAAAGTTCAAAAATGAATTAGCTCATAATTGAACTAGTTCACAAATGAACTATTTCAAAAAATTTAAATTTAAACTTTTTATTGCCATCAAAAGAAAATTGTATCACACATTTAAGAGGGGAAATCGGTCAAATATGAACTAGTTAACGAATCAAAATTTACATAACTTTTTATTGCAGTCAATCCTAACTGACTTCATCAGCAGACTCACGTATGGCATATTGCATTCAATCTTCATTGATTGCTTTAATTAGAAGTTATATATATATAACAAAAAGAAAATCATTCATTTGGAACTAGTTCAAAAAGGCAATTTACGCCCTCTCGTAATGGTCAATTAATTAATTTGACGTCTAGATATTTACCAGATACTTGAGTTTATTATTTACCAATACGAGTATTACAAATATGTTTCGCGCTGCCGTAGACGACGCTGTCGATCCTTCTCCTCGAGATAGGGCCCAATGGATCCCTTCGAAGGCACAATTACGATAATTGGCAGTAGTTTTGTGCATTTATCCAATGTGTGATGCAAACGCTTCGCCGTCGGGTAGTCAATTAGTATGAGCCCAATATTCGGACGCCTATACAAAACGTAAAAGAAACTCTCCAACTCCTCGATCGTAGTTTCTGAGTGAATATAACAGAAATAAGTATACGGAGAAAGAAATTTAGAGCGGGAGAGAGAGAAAGAGTGAGGAGTAATAGGAAAATGAGAGACGAAAAAAAAATAGAGAGATAGAGGGTTAAAGGCAGAGAGAGAGAAAGAAAGAGAGAGTTGAACATATGGAGAGGTGGAGTGATAGACATAGACAAAGAAAGATAGAGAGCTTGAGTGGGAGATAGAGAGTGACAGAGACAGATAGATAGAGGGAGAGAGATATTGCGATAAAAAGAGATAATATATTACGAACCATTATCCACCATTAGGTAATTGCAAAAACTCTCACGATTGTAACCGATGCCGGCGAGCAATAGGCCAATAGTTACTTCCTATAAGAGAGAATTGAGAATAGTTATATAATACGTAAGTGTAATTAGATATATAGATATATACATATATGTTATTATTATTAGATATAAGAGATGAGATATTAGAAAACTCCAGAAAGTTATGGCTTTTGTATATCAGATAAGGCTATCATAGCAGGTTGCTATAGATCGCTTGGGAAACAGAATGCATAGTTGAGGCTTAGAAATGACTTCGAGTAGTTCTTATGAATATTAGTTGCTCTGTCAGATAAGACCAACTTACTGTATCCGCTATGACGCCGATGCGTATTAAGCTATGATCCTCGTGTTCCTCCGGTACCGTGAACTCATCATCATCGGAGTTCTCCTGTTCGGATTCAGCGCCTGAGACCTTTTTGAATTTATCACTCATAGTATCTGGATATTTATTATATTTGCTGAACTGAACAAACGACAAACGGGTCACTTTGTTCTCTCTCTCTCTCTCTCTCTCTCTCTCTCTTTAGCTCTCTCCCTCACTCTCTGCTCTGTTCAAGCACTGCGTTTTTTTATGACTTTTTAATGAGTTTCCAATAAATGGCGGTTGTTATACAGCCCCAAGCCCAGCAAAGCCAACCCTGCTTAGCTGTCAGTCCTCCTAAGTCCCCTCTCCACTAACACACACACACACACACACACACACTCCCATTCCCATTCCCCTCCCACATACACACGACACACGCAAGTCAGCCCTAAATTGCGTAGCTTAAGCTATAAGCCAGGAGCTAAAACTGTCGAATGGAACTGGAACTGGAACTGAGCCCTCCTCAAACTCCTCAAAGCAGCAGCTTTGCTTTGGCAGTCGCGACTCGAGTGCCAAAATTAGTTTTCTTTCCATTATTTTGCATTTTTTATTTTTTAATTATTAAATCTTGGCATCGACGTCGGCCTCCAGCCTGAGCCCGAAATGAAAATTCAATTATGACATGAGTTTACAGATTTAGTTGGCTGCTCGAAGGGATCTCAAGTCGGCATTTTTGTGGCCACTTTTAGAAAATTTATTAACTGCGACTTAACTTCAAATTCGTTTACTTTGCGTCTTTTCTCCTGCTTCTTCTTCTTCTTCTTTATTTTTATTTTCTTTATTTTATTCGTATCGCAGTTGATTGAACTCAATTCAACTTGGCCCCTGCGGACGCAGCTCAGCTCCCGATGGCAAACACTTGAGTGCTCGTTGGCCTTCGATTACTTGTCATACTTACATGTTAACATTCAGTTAACATGCGCTTGGAATGGCGTTTGAATATGTATATGTATTTAGATATATAAATCTTTCGACATGTGCAACGAAAGGGTTTGGTTATGGAGCGTGTCTCTGCTTATAACAGCACATATGTTAACAGTAACATAATAATGTTGGCTCTTGGTGTTGCTGTTAGTCAGTTGACATAGATTTGTATAATCTTATAGGCATATGTAAGGCGGGTATATTAATTTAATAGATATGTTATGCAGCCAGGAACAACAGTCGTAATAGATATTCTTTTAAGCAGAGGATAACTCTATGCATTGATTTCTATATCCGTGCATCCTGTTCGTCCGTTTCCGTTTCCCTCTGTCCTTCCTTTTGTCCTTCCCTCTGTCCTTGTTTCAGTTCTTCCCTGAGTCCCTCCCTCTGTTCTTCATTTCCTTTCGCTGCTTGTATAGCATGATACTTAATCGATAACTTTAATAAAATCGATTTATTATCGATTTAGTTATATGTTCTCTGTGCTTCCTCTACCTTTACTGTTTTTTTTTTTTGGTATGCGCGTGACACAAGTTTCCTTAAAATAATCGATAATAACAAGTGTTAGTTATAAACGTACATCTCGCAGACTTCAAGAGCTCGAGCTTTTAAATTTGTTATATAAATGCTCTTAAAGAATGCGAAAATATGAATGACTTTATTTCTGGTATACCTAGTCCCAAGACTTGCTACAATTTTTTATACTACAAAAGTCATATTGACTTTGACAAGGCAAAGGCTGCGTAAAGACTTCTCTGCTATAATATTTCGTGAGGCGCCTTTAAGCTGACTAAAATTGTTAACGTAGCTCTCGCTGTGCGCCCTCTAATACATATATAAGGGTGCTCAGGAGTGTTGCATTAGATGAAAGACCGTAAGTAACAGTTGTCGCTTCAGAGAATCGGCAAACTCTTCAATCACGGAATCTATAAATAGCCCGACTTCGGCTGCTTGCTTATTAGGTAAGAACTTTGATGGCGACTGTCAGACGTCTGATTAATCTAACCTCGCTGAAAGCGTGCAATCAACTTGCCCAACGACTTCGGCTGCGCTTTAGATAGAGACTGAAATGGGCAGCTGACAACTGGCAACAGGCAGTCAAAGTTCAAATTGGTTTTGTTCATTTTTTCCTTTGCTTAGGCGACTCGACAAGCGACATAAATGAGCAATGGAGAAGCGTTCGTTCTAGGCATTAAAAGTTTGCATTTCTTAGTTTATTGATACTTCTTTCGGTAAATCTTTAGTTTTCATACTTTTCAAGACATTTTCTTTTGGTATATCAACGACGCCATTTTTGGTATGTATATTCCAAATAATATTCAAAAATTTCAGTGCCTTAACTACTGTTGGAGCTGAGTTCCATGAGATGAGCTCATTCCTGTAAGGCGACATTTGGTACAGTTCTTACATGAATCATTTGTAGGTGTCGGCTGCTATAGATGCCCAGTTACTTGAGGTCAGCTGGCTCCTGTGAGAGACGAGTGAATGCATTTTTAATTATTATAATTACATTAAATTTTTGATTTCATAATAATCTTTATAATAAGCTAGCTGCTTGAGTTCAGCTTGGTTCTGTGAGAAAAAACTTGATTAATCAAAGATGTTCTCATTTTTTAACTATATTCCTACTCACATTCCATTTTACATTGACCTAGCTGCTCTAACTTCTGAGTTACTTGAGGTCAGCTCGTTTTAGGTCATCGCTAATGGGTGCATCTGTAATAATCATACTTGCCCAATATTTACCAAGTTGCATACCAGTGTTGGCAGCTTCAGCTGCTACGCATCCTTAGTTCCTTGAAGTCTACAGCTTGATCCTCTGCAGGCCTATCTATAATACTATTATCATAATAAAATGTTATAATTATAATTCATATACCAAATTTCTATGAAGCCAGCTGCTATAGTTACCGGGTTTCTTAAGGTCTGCCCTAATTTTGTAGTTTCCCTCGCAACCTGAGGGGACTTAGCGATACGCACTGCCCCCACCCTCACCCACTCTCCCCCCGTTCTTTCTCTCCAACTATCCGTACTACATGCATACAGACAAAGAGAAGATGAAAAAAGTAAGACATTGAAAGCCAAATTGACAGGCGCCATTGGGGCTTTGACTTTGACCCTGTTGCCCGGGGGTTGGGCATGTAGCGGGCGGCGGGCGGCGGGAGGCGGGAGGCGTGGCAGGTGAGCTGACAGCAACGCTTGGATATGAAAGTTATCTGGATTTCGATTTCAATTTGTAGCAAGCAGATCTCAAGAGCTAAACAATACATGGAAATGCCAAAGGACTCAGCGATTGCGTTATGGCTGTGGCAACTTAAAGGGTTGTTCTATCTGCCACAAAATGTTGCAAGTTGTTGTTGTTGTTGTTATTGTTGCCGCTGCTGTAATGAAATGAAACGAACCGAAAGCCAAGCACACGCACAGTCAGACAGACGGTAAAATTATTATGTTCAAAGTGAATATTACGTTAACCGTAACATGGGTCTACCAAACAGACAGGCAGCCAGACGCAGACAGAGACAGAGACACAGATAGAGACAGAGAGGGGCAAACAGAGTGTGGGAAAGTGGGGCAGTGGGAGCGAGAGAGACACTCGGCTCGAGGCTTGAAGACAGTTAAAAGTGAAAACATGCGGCAAATTGTAGTTAAGTATTAAGTACGTGTCCTATTGAGGGAATATTATGATTATTTTTCAGTATTTGGCTAATTCGCTTAAGGGCGCTGCTAGCGTCGGTGCTAAGGACGGTGGGGCGGTGGATGGTGTGTGGTGGGTGTTGGGTGGTGGGTGGTGGGTGGCTGGGCTCGTTGGCAATGGTTACAATAGAAAGCTGATTCGAAACGGAGCGGAAAGAAAAAAACTATTTGAAGTGGCATCAAAGAGAATTGAATGAAAAGATGGGGAGAGTGGAGATAGGCATAATAAAAGAGAGAGAGAGAGAGCGAGAGAGAAGGAGAGGGATACAGAAAAGAGAGTGGTGTAAAGCGAGCGAGCTGCAGAATGGGAGTTATGTGGCAGCTACAGAAAGGAAGAGAAAGTTAGCGAGAGAAATAAACAAAGATAGAGAGAGACAGAGAATAGAAAGCAGATAGAGACACAGAGAGCATAAAAATCAGCGAGTAAGAGAGAGAGAGATAAAAATAAACAGAGGGAGAAATAAGAAAAACACTCATGGAAAATATATCGAAAGAGAGTGTGAGAGAGAGAGAGACAAAGAGAGAAAGATATAGAGGTAACACTAAAGGAACTCAGAGATGCATAGAGGCTTAAAGACGGAGACAGAGAGAGAGAGACATATAAAACATAAACAAAGAAGCAAAATAGATAGTGAAAGGCAGAGTCTCTAGTTAAGAGAAGAGTGAGAGTGAGACAAATAAAGAATAAAAGGGAGAAGGAGAGAGTATATGAAAGGGGAGAGAGAGAGAGAAGTAAAGGCAATATAAGCACAATTTTACGAACTCAGCTGTGCCCCATCCGTGACTCTATAAAATATTTACACTTACAGCGTAGCTGCTAGTCGAGCAGCCAGTCATTCGTGTGGCAATTGCAAAGTGCAACAATTGTATTTTTTGGTCACCGCTGTCAGCACTCAGCCACACCCCCCTCTCACTCGCACTCAGCTGCGAGCATGAAAAGTGCTTTGCCACTGAGCGCTGAACGCTGCAGGCCGCCAGCTGCAAGCAGCAAGGCCTTAAAGGCCAGACGAACACAGTTTGAATTGTCCTTTTCACTCGAGCATATTCATGTGGCCATGTGGCCATGTGTGTGTGTGTGTGTACGTATGTGCGTATGTGTGCGAGTGTGTGGGTCAGCTGTGGGTGCGGCTTTAATAACAGCGTAAATTGCGTAAGCTACCAACAATCATTAATAACTTTTCTGCACCTGAACGCAACCGAAAACAGAAGCTGCCAAAGCTGTGGGTGGCCGCACAACAAAGAAGAGAGAGAGGTAGAGAGGTAGAAAGAGAGAGAGAGAGAGAGAGATAGATGAAAGGGGAGATAGGGGGGCGATAAGAGGGCGACCCATTGGGCGTATGCTCGTTTTTATTGTGCCAACACAACATGATGTGTGTCTGAGTGTGTGTGATGGTGTGTGTGTGTGTGTGTGACAATTGTTTGCCTTTTGCCGTCAGCTGCTACAGCTACGCACACACGCATATAACTTAACATGAACAATTGTATATGCTGCGTGTATACCCTGGATGTATGCTGTTGATAGGGTATGTCTAGTGCACTAGTTCGCTCTTAGTACATAATAGCCAGCCATAGGCAAGTTCTATATAACCCTAGTTAAGGCGAGACATGGCTTAAGTTCAGAGCTAGCCTCAAGCTCTAGAGAGACGAGCCTAAACAAATTTGATATATATATAATCTATATATATATATAGTAAGTAATTAATGCGAGTTACTCCCTAGGCAGAGCGCGTGAGAGTACAGGGTACAAGGTAGAGTAACCTTAAAAGCACTCTTATGTTTTATAGACACACATACACACACACACACACGCATACGCACTCATGCACACTCGCCACGCTGCTGCCTTTTAATTATTGATTTTAACATTGAGGTGATTAATATTTTTGGCATGGAACAAATCAAATCAAATGGCCCCGAAGTGGTGCTTGATTCTTTTGTATTTGGCAGCATAATTGCATTTCCTTGTTACGCCGCCATTGTGTGTTTATGTGTGTGTGTGTGTGTGTGTGTGTGTGTGTGTGCTCGTGTGTTTTTGTGGCAAGTTGTAGACTTAATCACCGCAGGCCAAATGACAAGTGCAACATGAACCGCATTTCGATTTGCTAAAATGCCAAAACATTGCAACAGCAGCGCCCTCTGGCGTGAGAATTGTGCTAAGCCCACATTGTGTTCGTGCGTGTGTGTCTGTGTGTGTGTGTGCGCGCTCTGAGTAACTTTGCATAGTTTGCATCTCGTTAGCAGCATTCACAATTGACGTTTTGCCCAACATTGAGACTTTTTGTGCCATATTCAAGATGGAACTAATCGAGCCTCAATGGAAATATTTCCTGGTCGCTTCGAAGACTGTTGCTGTTGCTCTTAAATTTCAGTACTTCAATTTAGGTATATTCTTTTTTTTTTACTTCCGCTGTTCTCATCTTCCGCTAAAAAGCTGCTCGTCCTCCTACTCTCAGTCTATATTTTCCGTTTTCTTTATCCTTTTCTAATGAAGCCTCTGTGCTTTATCTCTTTCTATTTCTTTCTATAACAAATGTTCGTTCTATTTGTAATTCTCTCATTTTTCTCCCTCTTTTCTCTCTCTCTCTCTCTCTCTCTCTGTATAGACAAAAATTAGCATATCATAGAAGCTTACATCCTACTATCTATGTCTCTCTGTCTCCCACTTTGTCACTCACTTTTCCCTTTTTTTCTCTCCTTCTAATTCTCAATCTTTACTTACGAAAATATCTGATCTCTCCGCCGTTTCTTATTCTCAATATATATGTATCTGTGCGCATCTGCTCTCTTCTTTCTTCCCCTTTCTATCTCTTACTTGCTCTCCATTTCCTCTTCCTTTGGCCTCTTCTCCGCCCGTTGTCCATCACTCATATCTCTCATCTCACTCTTGCATAATCTCTATTTCGCTCTCTCGCTCACTCTCTCATTGTCTCTCGCTCTTTTCAATCACAAGCTACAGTTCAACTTTAGATCCGATTAAAGTTAGTTTGCCAATTGAGGTTATTCTTTTAGTTTCAGCCGCTAAGTGTGGCGGCAGCGGGGTCGGGGGCCGTGGGGTCGTTTGTTGGCTGCCTGCAAAACTTTTTTCTCTCTTCTAATTATAATTACAATTTGTAATTGTGTCGTCATTTAATTAGGGCAACCGTTGAACAACTGTTGCCCAACAGTTGTCCGCCCGATGGGAAACTTTGCTGCTGGCCTTGTTTACCTATGTGTGTGTGTGTGTGTGTATAGGTAACATGGCAAATATAATGCATGCCAAGCGTAAATTACAACGGCTCAAATCCCCCACCTGCCTCCAGCTATGCCCCCTTTTCCACCCACATTTACATATGTTTGTTCTTTGTTTTTTTTTTTTTTTTTTGTTTGCTTTTATTTTGTTTATATAATTTTTTTCTCTCTTTTTTTTTGTTGCTTTTGGGGCATCAATCTTCCTCCATCATTGTCAGAGTGGGGCCCCGATGACGATGGCGATGACACAGCATCCGCTAGAGCATTATGCCACGCCCCCACCCCCCTACACACACACACACACACACACAGGCGCACAGGCAGCTCATATAAAATAAATGAAATATCATTTTGATGCCATTTCATAATTTTGCTGGCCAATATTCCGCTCTCTCTTTCACACTCTCTGCCTGTCTCTCTCGCTTCGTCAATTTTTTGTTTGTGGTTCACTTTTTGCGACTTCAAATAATAAATTAATTATTTATTTGCATTGCCATTAATATTAATTTAATGCCTTTGTCTGGCCGCCCTCAGTGCATCTCCCATTGAAATAACATTTCAGCGAGCTACATTATGATTGAGTTCCGCTTTGTCTAAACAAATATATACATTTGATGTGTATATATAGAATTTGTATAAAGTTGAGTCGAAATATATGCAAATAAAATTTGTCCAATTTTTATGGCCAAAAATTGAGTTGAAAACTCGAGTTAAATTCAAATCAAAACTGCAGAAAAACAGCTGCAAATGAAGCTCGAGTCTGAAAGGCGAGCTTAACCAGCTGCATAATGCTCGCCAGGGCGACAGCATGCAAAATTTAGTTAATATTTTTTAATATTTGTGGAGTAATTATGGAATTGGTCCAAGCAGCTCATATTGCATTGATGCCGGCTGCGAGAGCTGCTTTCATCCTAGAGATGCGCATGGGCATAAAGTTCCTAATCCATCTTAAGTGCAGCTCAGCTCTAATTCACGTATCAACATTTTAAGCTTTTGGCTCTTAAAATAGATTTGTTATCCCGGCTAAGATGGCAGTTATAAAACTAATATGCTCTCTCTCTCTCTCTATCTATCTATCTGCCTCTGTCTCTCGCTCATTGAGCGAGTGTTCAGAAGTTGAGCTGCCTCTTTTTGGGCTAAAACTCATAATTTTAATGCAATAATTCACTTAGCTCGGCATAAACAAATTGAAAAACTTTTTCCAGCAGCTTTCACATTACACTTTTTCGTGTGTCTGAGTAGAGCTCAGGGCAAACTTGGGCGGGCGAACGTAGGAACAGTCGGAGGACGACCAGCCGGACTAAGGCCGGCACACATGTCTGTAGCTAACTTTTTCTGTTTTCATTTCAGTTTTTTTATTTTTTTGATATGCCACAAACTTACATATGTAGAGGGATATACGAGGCAAAGTTTTAGTTGCCGGAAACAGCCACGAAGCAAAGACGAAAATGCAGAGAGAGAGAGAGAGAGAGAGAGAGAGAGAGAGAGGGAGAGAGGCAACGTAACCTCAACCACAAAATAAACGGACTATTCCATGTTTAAGTGCTCCATTCAAAATGATGAATTCCCTGGCACTGGCTAACGAAACTTTTAAGCTGAATCCGAAAAAAAAAACAAAAAAAAATGGAAAAAAGAACATGAAACAAGTTTGTCATTGAGCTTAGAGAGCGCCTTTCTCGGGTTCGAGACGGAAACCTCGGAGAAACAACTTTTAAATTATCACAGACGGGACTTTGAGTTGTGACACAGCTGAAAGCTGTATATGAGTTTGGTATAAAACTAAAAGTTAATTGAGGCATTCATATTCATATAGCTGCACGGAAGGGCGACTTTGGACTTTGACTCGCATAAGAAGTTACTGTGGTGCGCTTCCTTACATTTTAAACACACTTATACAGCAAGACAGTTAACTAACAATCCTTAACTCTTATAATTTAAAACTCTTTTTAACTCTTATAATTGTGTTCACATTAGAAAAAAAAAACCGAAATACAATGGTCTTATAAAAAAAATTCCACTATCACTCTTATACTTATTGTGATAGTTTTTTTGAACACACATGAAAGTTTAATCTAACAATCCATAACTCTTATAATTTAAAATAGTTTTTAGCACTTATAATTGTGTTCAAATAGAAACAAACCAAAATGCAATAAAATACATACAATATCACTCTTATACAGTCTAATCTTATACGATACATAACCATTTTATTTTATATAAGAGTCTGCAATGAGACACTTATACATAATCTTTTAATCGTATTCCTATATTGAACTCCTTTTAAGTGCGATATGTTTCCTTAAATAATAATTGCTCTCATACAACGCTATATTGTAATAGTCTTATAAAAAACATTTCAATATCTTCAATGCAAACTTATATGTCTCTTTTATATAACACTTTTACCAAACACTCGTTCATATGAGATTTATATGAGATTAAATAAGTGTCTTATACAACACTTATACAACAGTCTAATAGATCACTCTTTTAAAATAATTTGATGCATACATGATATATATATATATATCCTATAGAATTTACATATATTAAGTTCTCACTCTTATACAATGCTCTTTTATGAAGCGCTCAAATAAACTCCTCAGCAATTATCTTATATTACATACTTACTTCATATCCCTTTGCAAGATACGCCTTGTCTTCTTATAATTTAATGCAGTGACTCTTATACTTCTTACACATACATCATGTCAACTGTTCAAGCATTCGTAATAATATTATTCGTTTCACTATTATGCACTTTTTACTTCACTCTTATACGAAACTCTTATATAGTTGAAATAAGGACTGCAATATGGATCCAAGACTATTCAAGCGAGACATTTAAATGCAAAAAACAGTTGCCCAGTTAATTGAATTCACTGCTGCACACACACACTTACTCACACACACACACACACACACACACACACAGTCGTCTACCTGGCTCAGGCATTTTTGTATATAATTTAAAATTGTGTTTGCTCTTGAGCTTAGACCCAGACCCAGGCACGAGCTCCCAGCAACCGCCACCCTCTCCTCCCGCTCACCCCACTCCCCACACACACACACACCAAGCACAGAGAAAAAAGACAAGACCCAGCAACAGTTACCCCAGCCTGAGTCGCTCCCCTCGCCAGCCCGCAAAGCAGAGCAGCGACTGTCAAGGAACCAGCTAAAATATTTCTATCAAATTTCAATTTGTTGAAATTTGTTTTTTACAATTTCGTAAAAGGGCGGCTCAAGCGACATAACAAGTGACAGACAGAGACCGAGAGACTGGGTGGTGCGGGGGTGCGGGGGTGCGGAAGTGGGGAAGA